>CAUJNA010003527.1:407500-800343 GCA_963377175.1 Effrenium voratum | reverse complement strand
CGCCTGACCACGCCCGTCGTGAACACGTCCGTGCAGTTCACGTCGTTGCGCAGCAGCTGGTCGCAGCCCACGTTGCCCTGCGCAGTGAGGCCGTCCAGCGTGGCCGAGGCCAGCGAGTCGGCCAGCAGGTCCGTCACGGAGACCGAGTCCGCGATTCCGCCCGGCGGCGCCGAGAAGTGCAGGCGTCCAGACGCCCTGCGAGGGCGTGCCAAGGGGTGCCGTGACGCCCACGTAGTCGTTGTCGGCCGCGCTGACGTACATCACCAAGTTGGAGGCCGGCACCGGCGGCCGAAGGAGCGTCTTTCCGGCGTCAGCGTGTAGGTGCGCGCAATGTTCCAGGCGAAGGCGCTCAGGGTCATGGCGTAGCCCTCCAGCTGGAAGCCTCCCACCGCAAAGCTGGGCAAGGCCAACAAGAAGATTCCGACGCCCTGGGTCTGGCCCACGTCGAGCTGCCAGCTAGTGTTGGCAAGACTGCTTTGGTGTCAATGGCCGGGAATGCTATGTTCGGGGCCTGTCCTGTGCTCGCTGTCTTTGCGGCCCTGCTCTACATCGAGAAGGTGTAGCTGTCTATAGTAACACCTGCTGCTTAGTCTAGCAGAAAAATGCTCAATGCTCCAGTTGTTGCTCATTGCGTGCTTTCATGCCAGGGTGCTGAGCTGCGTGAAGAATGCATCCGTGCGCAGGCAGTGATCAAGCTGGCCGAGAGTTTGAAAGACCATCCTTGCCAGTGGGCCTTGGAGCACAGCTGTGTGGGGCATGAGGCTGGCGCAAGCGATGCGCCACCAGTTTCATTTGCCAACCATTTTGTTTCCAGCTCATGAGGCCCCTAAGGCCTGCATGATTCAATATGGTCACAAACGTGTGCTTCTGAGAATTTCCAAGTTTCAGGAGAAGGCGCCGTTTCATCTTTGGGCCATGACGTGACAGACCCTTTTTGGCTGACGAGTGTTTGTAGTTTTGTGACCGCCTCGTGGTATCAGTCGCAACTTTCTACCGGGGTGTTTGATTCTTTGGCTCAGGTTCCTCAAAGCAGCCTTTGCTTTTTGCTCGACTGTCACGCATGGACATGTTTGACCTTTGAAAGTATTTCCAACAACCGCAGGGCTCTGACCGAAACACATGCTTGCGCTGTGTCAGGCCTTTTCGCCTCTCAAAGCCTGTCAGACCTTGCCGGCCTGCCCTGTGTTACTTGCGCGCAAGGGCATTGTGCAGCCAGCAGCTAGCAAAGCACGGCCACATGTTGGTAACTTTGAGACATTTTGAGAGCTCTGGCTGTTGGAGCGCACCAGAAAATTTCCAAGCGTGGTGAGCGTGGGCTCCGCAGCACCTCGCCCAGGGTGGCCAGCGTGACGTCGTCGGCCCCTCTGTTGAGGAACTCGTGCTTCAGCAGCGGGCCGAGGCCGCCGTGTCCTCCTCCTCCACCGTGTTGCCGGCCTCCAGGGTTGCGTCCAGAATCTGGAGGCCGTAGACGTCCGTTCCTGCCGTCTGGTTGGGCAGGCCCGGCGCCTGGAAGTGCGCAGTGCAGCTTCGCCACCCCGTTCGGCGGCGCGGTGAAGTACATCTTGGCCGTGAGTCAGCAAATACGTGGCCGTGATGCCCACGGTCCAGTTAGACTTGGAAAGCGGAAGCGCTCAAGTGCGACCTCGAACTTTGTCCCTTCTCGAAGCTTTCGTAGGTGGTCCTCTTCTCACCCCCCTCCACCGGAACGTGTACGACCGGGACCAGCTGCGCCGCCGCCAGCTTCGCAAAGTCCACGGTGTTTGCCCTCGCCCGTCCAAGTATGACGTGCTGCCTGCAGCGCTGGAGCAGTTGGTGGTACCCGCCGACAGAGGCGCGGGCCTTACGATCCACGGCCCGAGGTAATAGCGTGAGCTCCACCCTGTCCTCGTCCTCATCGTTTGCAGCCGGGCGCGTCAGCATGACCTTGGCAAGGAAGGGCAGCCGAATGGTCAGCAGGACCTGCTGCCCAGGAAGAAAGCGCAGCCGCAGCTCGCGGGTCCAAGCAGCCCCACGCGGGCGCAGTTCTGTCACAGCGGCCTCGGCGCTAGGCGCACGCGGAGCGCGTCTTTTTTCTGTCTGCTGTCCGGGATTCAGCATCTACCGCGTCACAGCAAGTTGGCGGTGCTGCCCTGCAGGTTCAGCGCTGTGAGGAGCTCTCTAGAGGCCTTGTCCACTTCTTGCGCCTTCTCGACCCGCTCCAAGGCAGCAAGGGTTGCGCTCTTGGCCGCCAGCAAGACCGGCAGCCGCTCGGAGAGCTCTCTCTCGATCTGTGCCTGATGTTGCTCGTGCAAACGCGGCGCTGTGTCAGGGCCTTGCGCTTCTTGCGGAGCGTCTTGCAGCTCTTCTCCTGGCGCTTCTCGGCCACTGCGGGAGCGGCGGCGCTGGTTCAGGCGCTTGCGAAGCTGTCGGCAGCGGCCCTTAGCAGAGGCCTCAGCTGCTCGCGGCGCTCCAGGATGTGGGTGGCCATTCTGAATTTTTTTACTGAGCAAAAATTGGCTGCGGCGTTGGAAGAAACAGCGGGCACTTGAGACGCAGATCCGTGACCTAAGACTTAAGCCGCATGCCGCGTCATCAACTACAAGCTGCGCACTCTTGCGCGCGGCGCAGTGGGCCAGCTCTGCGGGGCGGTCCGCAAACGTGCCGCCAGCGTTCCAGAAGCGCGTGTGGGCAGGCAGCTTGGCCTTCAGCACCGCCGCGCGATTGCCTTACAGTCGCGTCGAAGACGCGCTCGGACGCGGCCGCCAGCTGCTCGACCAGATCGGTCCGGCCCGCTCCCAGAAGAGCCTCGTGCGCTCGTCGGTTGCAAAGCTCACGCTGGGGCGCTGCCCCTTGGAAAAAGCTCTAAGCTCCCATGGCTGCACGGAGTACAGCCGAGCTCTGACGATGCGCCCTCGACGACTTGAGAAGGGCGACGCGCTGGTGCTCAGAGCCCTTGAGATTATGGCGCGCTTCGACCCGCTCATGTGGTTCATCAAGAATCCTGCCACAGGGCTGCTGAAGACCCGACCGTTCATGGAGCGCCTGCCCGAGTGGACGTTACCTACTGCAAGTACGGGACTCCGTACAGGAAGCAGACGAGGCTGTGGACCAACATGCGCTGGAGGCCGGCCGAGCCGAGGGCTGTGCAGGAGCAGCTGCCGGTGCGATGCGTGGGAAAAGGGGAGGCATCTGAGGGGCGCCCAAGGGCCAGCGCGAGAGGGTCAGAGGGCAGTCGCGCAAGCTGCTTTACAGCATTCCTACGGCGCTTTGCAAACATCGCGGCCCAGACGCCCAAGACCATCCCAGTGGTCTTTCACAACGGGGGCGGCTACGACTTCCACTTCCTGCTGCGCTACATCGCCACGATGGGCTCTCCTGTCAGCAGGGCGCCGCGCGAAGAGCGTGATCAAGAAGGAAGCGGCAGCGAGTCCGAGAGGCCCATGCCCATGGCCAAGGCTGCGCCAAAGCCCCAAGGCCAAGGCCCTTCAGATTCCGATTCACTCCATGTCACAGTCTTATCACACTGTGGCCAACAGGTATGAACTTCACAGGTGCCGGTGCACGGCCTATTTATTGATCAGTTTCTTGCAGCGTCTCATTTCTCAAGATTATGGGTATGTCCCGCCGTTCTTCGAGGTTCTTCACTTCTACAAGACGTTTGTGTTGTGTGAAATCATGCATTCCACTTTTGCAGACACAAGACACCTTCGCTCATTACGGACACGTTTCCCGGACCTCTATGACTTCATTCAAGATCCAGGTCACCATCAACAACCATGCGTCTACATCAGACTTTCTCCATGGCGCACTCCATACTACGTTGGTCTTCGACGAGAACACTCACGCAGTCGCAAGTTTCTACAACTACTTCGGGGACGCCATGCCTTCTTCGAACCTGCGCTTCACTACTGGAAGCGATCCAACACTCACTGGCTTTTCTGCGCCATTCTGGTTGAGATCAAACTTCCCATTTCCTCGGTTTGGGTCCAGGAAAGCAAGTGGCACGTCCGCATTTGAATGCGCCCTGGGTACATAGACTTCTTCGAAAGGTGGGCTTCCGTGAGCATCTGGTTGACTTTCGACGTCATTCGTTGTCATCTCCCACCTCACTCGGGCTACACAAACGTTTTCGACGACGACTACATCCAGATCTTCAACGGCAATTACGGCCAGAAATGTTGGATGACATTCAAGCGCAGTACTCCACTCTTTATCAGCTGGGATCCAACACAGGCGCGTCGTTCCAGGCCATGCGAGACTTACTGTCAGCGGCTTTTCCTCCTACTCAGCTCTACTACTTCCTACGACTCTCCGTCTTTGTCAACGAGCCCTTTCCTTCGAAGGCACAGAAGCTGCTCACCCAGGTAATGCGCGAACGACAGCTCCAATCACCAAGCACTTTGACACAACTACTTCTCCCACCTCTACATGTACGGAATTGGAAAGCTCAGCTTGGCACGTGGTTACAACGTTGGGTCGCTTCGCATCGTGACTTGTTCCCCTCCCTATTTCTTCGAAAGATCCGGGTGGTGGAAACTCGCAGTGCTACTTTTGGGAACAGGATCTACAACTATCGCACATGGCAACGCACATGGACTCCTGACATATCTTTTCCGTGTCGCTGTTCAGACATTGATGATCACCACCTACACCGTGCGCATGAACATGTAGTAATGGTAGATGAGTTCTCACGCAATGCGGACATCGACATTGACATCATGACCGCTAGCTCGTCGGTGGCATGCGCATGGATCCAGTCTCCTTACTGATCTACGGCCTGTTTTGACTCAGTTGATTGATGCCATCGATCCAACCTTCATGATCGTGCTCACTGGACAGCGCGCCGTTGGAGCACAGCCAGCTGATCCGCGACCTGGCCTGCGGGCACCGGCGCGAGCTCACGGAGAACATGCGCTCCGACCCCGGCATCTTCGACTTCGTGAAGTGGCTGCGGGTCGGCGAGGACACGCTGGAGCAGGCCAAGGCGAGGCTGAAGGAGCTCTACCCCTCCAAGCCCCGCCTTGCGCGGAGGTACCAAGGCTACGGCGGAACCCGCTTCGTCAAGGACGACCTGGCAGGAGACCCCAAGGCCGGCGCCCTGGCAAGCAACGGACAGGGGCCGCCCTCCATTACGGACCGTTTGCGCAGCACGGCCGACGGCGCTCAGGCGGCGGCGGACCTCATAGGCGCAGGAGCGGCGGAGCTTGCAGCCGCGCAGGCCTTCCGCTCTCAGCTGCCCCAGGACGCAGCTGAGTACGTGCTGCCCCGCGGCGCGCAGCCGCAGCCGCCTCCACAGATCATAGGCCGGCCCAGTGACGTGGAGCGCCCCCTGGACGAGGCGGGGCAGCGCGCGCAGGAGGTGGAGCGTGGCGCAGCGCAGGCCGTTGCGGAAACGGCGGCCGTGGCTGCGGAGGAGGGTGAGGTTGCCGTCGCCGCCAAGGGCGTGGGCGGAGCCTTCGGGAACCTGGGGGGGCCTGGCCGAGGGGGCCGCTGCCCTGGCCGTGACCATCGCAGGCGGCGCAGCCTACGGCCTGGCCCGCGGCACGGGCTGGGTGCTAGAACACGCTCTTCCGGCCTCAGCAGGGCAGCGAGGACGCGGCCGTGCAGGACGTCCGGTCCGCCAACAACATGAACGACGCCACTCAGCCCCAGCACTTCACGCTGCGCACAGGCAGCAGCACAGCGGCCCTTGATGTACAAGTCGTTTGATGGCGCAGCGCAACCCCCGAATCATTCAGTCTCTTCACGGACTTTCTTCACCGCCTTCCAAGCCGGCGGCGTCACAATTGCTCACCATGCGCAGCACGCCGGATGACGTCATCAAGTACTACACATGGACTAGTGATCAGCCACGCTTGTATCTCAAGCAATCGCCACAACCACTACTTTGGCGTCATTGATCAAGTGGGCCAATCACCCATCCCGTCTCAACGGCAACAAGTCCTTGGATCCCATGGCGACCCAGCTCTTTCCGGCGCGTCAACAGACGCACCCACGTTTGCGGCAATGGCGGCTCTGTGGGGACTGGAGCCTGGCTACCTCGCCAAGCTCACTGACAAAGGCGCTGTGTCACCAGTCCCCTTTGTTCACTTATGAGCCCGGAGCGGCAGCTGTGTCACGACTGATGAAAGGTGATCTGGATGGCAACACCGCGCATGACATACTGGACCAAAGTCTTTGAAGCTCTTCTCAGACTGTGTTGGTCAGGAGTCGTGGTGTTGATCATGCTTGCCCCGCCTTGCAAGGAATACTCCAGACTCAAACTGCGCCCAGGCTCAAAGCCTTGAGAACGCCGAACGGTCCTGCCCTTTCGCCGTCGCAACGCAAAAAACTGCTGGATAGCAACACTCTTCACGAGCACAGTAGAGCCTTCAGAGCCGTCAAAGGCGGCGTCGGCATCTGGGAACAGCCGCCCTCCGCCATGTTCTAGAAGAGGCCAATTTCCAGATGCTGTGCGACCACCAATGCGCCTTGGTGTGGGTAGACGCCTGCACTTTGGCTGCTAGCGCGAAAATCCAGGCCCTGGAAGCCCAGTGCAATCACTTATATAAGCATCAAAGCATTGCAGGCAAGGAGTGTACCTTAGCACTCTGCTGCAGAGTACCCACCTTCCCTGGCCTTGTCCAGGTAAGCGTAGGACGGGTCAGCAAAACGGACTCTGTCCGGCAAGCATTGCCACGCGCTCGAAATAGCCAGGACCATTTCTTTGGCGCCTGGCAGGCTCCCGACCTGCGACGGAGCAGAAATGCACTCGTCTGCAGACTGGTGCCATCCAGAGCCAGCACACTCTCTGCAAACAGTGGCCAGGCGCTTTCTGCGTTGGATGCATGAGCGCAATGTGGTGCCAAGAATCCCTGGCGCACGTCAAGAGTGGCTCTCTCTCATGGTAGAGTTTTTCCTGAAAAGCAAACAGTAGAAGGCCATGCTCGTAGGGCGGACCTGCGCCTGTTTGCGGCTTTGAAGTGTTCGCTTCAGTGGTGCTGTTCTTCTGCACAATTGCTGCGCCCATTTGTGGAAAAAGGCGCAGTTTCAGGACAGCCTCGTTTGGTGGGAGATCAACTTCGCCCATGATACCATTCAGCTCGTGTCCGCTAAGCTGATGAAGCTGGACGCCTTGATCAAAGCACTGCTGGGAAGCAAACGTAAGACACTCAAGCAGTGCGTAGGCCTGCTCATTTGGGCCACCAGCATTGCCTTGCATCTCAGCTTAGCTCGCGTCTGATCTCAACAGGTCTCCGGGCTCGATGCACTTACAACACCACCACAACTGTGGTCCCGCGTGTGCCAGGCACCAGCAAACCCACGTGGGTACGTGTCTCAGATCCGAATAACCCCTGCACTGGCCTTTCCAAGTCGAGCCAGCAATGCCTTGCGTGGCTAGCTTCGTGCTTCCAGCACTCGCCGGTTCATCCATATTGGTGGTGGGCGCTGCTCGTCAGACAACGATTGGGAGCCGACCTAAGCAAAGGTCGGTTGGTCCGATTCAGCCATCGCCCAGGCATCCAATGTCGTGCGACGATTGCCTTGCCAGGTGCAACTCCAATCTGAAGGGGGGGTGATGAGGCCGGCGGCCCAGCTGGCTCGCTTAAACCGGGGTTGCCTGAAACACTGAAGGGGGGTCAACTCCTGCTCCAGGCGCATCCGTGCCCTGGAAGCAGGCTACTTTCAGCAATCCCGGTTAAAAGAACTGCGCCCGCTTCGGACTTGCTTTGTTCTTTTGGGTGGTCTGGTTTGGGTTCAAGATAGAAGCAGTGCAACATGTCTTAACGCTTAGGGTTTTCTTTCTTCCGCTCCCAGCCTTGACCCAAACTTGATTTCATTTGAAACCCACCCACCCACCCTGCATTGCCTTTTTTACAAGCTCTGCAAAGGAAGTTGCAGATGCTCTCTCCGGACCTCTAGGTCACCTGTAAGGGACACGCGTTGTCTTGCCTTCAAGTTTCACGGGGGGTCAACGCACCTCCTGCTCCAGGCGCATCCGCCCTGGAAGCAGTGCTACTTTCAGCAATCCCGGTTAAAAGCTTCGGCTTGCTTTGTTCTTTTGGGTGGTCTGGTTTGGGTTCAAGATAGGAGCAGTGCAACATGCCTTAACGAACATGTTGACGATCTAAGCTCAGGTCTTCTTGATGTTCGGCACCAAATGCCACGCGCATGTCTCTTCGTGTAAAAGAGCATGGATTGCAAAGCTGAAGGACGGCAAGTGACAGAGCAAGGTCCAGCATTGGCCACCTTAATCTGTACCAAGGCGTTCTGCTTTCCAGCCTGACTGACAAAGACTTACATGACAAATTGTTCCGCATGGTTGACAACCGTATGTAATCTGGCTAACTGACAAACCAAATGGCTGGAAACCATTGTTTCAATGGGTCAAAGCATGCTGAGGCCCTCGCTGCACGAAATGCGATACACAAAGAGCACATCTGAATTCCATTCCTGACACCTTGCAGTTGGTGATCACGCAAACCAAAAGTGTCGCCAGCTGTGTTTTGGAATTTGCGGAAGATGTTGGGCATGTTTGCTTTTTGTTTGGGATACTTTGGAAAAGTGTTGCAAAATGTTTTTGCGTGGATTGCTTGCATTTTTTTTCCATCTCACTTGTGGGAATGCTTCGGGGCTGCGTATGTTTGCATTGGGGTCTCTCATGTTTTTCTCACATGAACACATGAGTGTCACTCCATGGGCAACCTGTTTGTTTCGCGCGGGGAATTCAAATTTTGCCAACTGTATGTCTCAACATCATCAGCATTAGTTCGCACCAGTGCTGGGTCATTTTCGGGAAGGACCGTTTGGCAAAAACGTTGGTAATGTCGTCAGGTCTGCGGATGTTTGGGTCAAGCGACATGTTGAATTTCTGTTGCAACATGTCCATGCAGTTCGCCATTCGACATCTGTTCCTCATCTACAGATTCCGATAGTGTGCAGTTTCCTCGCATGCCCAGTTTTTGCGGCCAATCTGGTGGCACCATTTGCTCCCATTCAGGCTCGAAAAAAAATGAGTTTCTGCTTGTACAACAACTTGGTTTGTTGCATTGGTTGGAGAATCACACAAGCCATAGAGAGGCCGCTGTTGGTGCAATGAAGGTTCGGCGTGGGCTCGGTTGGGCGTTCATGGTCATGAGTCATGACCTTTGTGTTGGGTTTTGGCAGCCAGGAAACAACAGCTGCATCAGATACTTCAAACAGGATGGCGCTTGTAGCTGAGGCGCGTGGAGTTTCGATGGTGATATGGTTTTTGTACTGGTTAGGAAGGATGCCAAGCTGATTATTTGCAGCAACACGTGTGGTTTGTTTCGCCCCGTTCGGCCGAGAATTGTGTGCCGCGAACGGTTATTCTAGTATGTTCTGAAATGTTGAAGTCATGTGGCGGCGCAACTTCAAGAAGGTTTTTTGCGTGACTGCGTGGGTGTTCGCGCAATGCGGATTACTTGAGGGGTGGGTATTCAGGGCCCGGATGGCACCCCCATGATTTGGAGACAGCCAAGTTTGGTGACAGAACATACTTGCTTTCAGGAATTGACGATTGACGTCTTGGCAGGGCACGCTTTCATGCATGGCACATGTTGTTTGTTGCCAAGCGTTCTGGGTACCTTTTTTTATTTGGAGCGACTTGGGGAGCCAATCATGTGCCGCTGGCTGTCAAAACCAATGAAATGTGTGTGTGTGTGTGTGGGTTGGAGCATGACACCGCTTTTGCATTGGCGTGCAGCGGCAGAAAATGTGTGTCCTGGAAGAATGTATGCCCCTGCAGCTGCTATCTCCTGGCGTTGATTCAGGGCAGCGTTGGAGTAACAAGGATGCATTCTTCACAGACGCAGGCACCCACGTGCTGACTTGTTTTTGACTTGTGTGATTTCTGCATGTTAGAATGTGCATCTGTATTGCCAACTCATTCCGAGTTGCCGGCGTTCGCGGTTACAGCACGGCAGTGTTGACAGGCAAACGTTTTTGTTTTTCCTCCAGGGCTGTTGTAGCACGGCAGTGTTGACGGACAAACACATGTTTTTCTCCCGGGAACATGAAGAAGACTTCCTCTTGAGGCACTTCTGTTGTGGACGTGGTTTTCAGCATTCCTATGGAACCTAACAGCTTGTGACAGTCTGGATCGGTTTCATTCTTTTTGGCCTGCTCCTTTTGGCCTCGCTGGCAGCATCACCATGATGGACAGCAGGCGCGGCCAGCTGGAATCCGTCCCCGAAAATCGCAGTCGCAAGTCCTTACGTGCGGCGTTTGTCTCACACGGTGAAATACCACACGCCAGCTACGTTTCTCACGCAACGAGTTTCGCTTGAGGCAAAAGGGCGCGGTCAAAATACTTGGAAACAACTCCCCAGGCCAGGACCCCTATAGTTGAAAAGAAGGAGCCGCATTGTTCGCCCAGTTTCTCTTGGAAAAACATGTGTCGGCCGTACGCGTAAGCAAGTTGTTCGTTTCGCAGCGTGCCATGTGTTTGGCCGCAGATTGGCGAAGCGCTCGCAGTCTCGATGGCAACATCACGTCTTGTTGAGGGCCGCGCTATTGGCTTCCTCGTGCATCCGTGCAACGAGGGCCAGGATTGGACTCGAGTGGGCAACAGCGAAGGCCCCGGCAGAAATCTTGCGATGGCCGTCTGGAGCGGCTGCGCTCGCCATCACTACGTTGTCAGAAGAGATTCTGGGACGGTGAGCCGCCAACCCGCCGCAGGCTTTCATCGTGCAGCAGCGTTTGCAGTGCAGGCGGCTTGGAAGTGCACGTGCTCTGAAAGGCCAGCGGGTGCCGCCCCTTGCAAACGCGCGCTCGCTGGGAACTTGGAGAGAGCGGCAGTGGCAAGCCTGTAGGGAAGCCACGTGCGAGCTCGCGGCTGCGTTCGCAAGCGCTTGCTTCCACGCTTGAGCTGATCATCTTCCAGGACGCTGCCAGCTTTCCCAAACGTGCAGCGTCACGCACGTGCCCCGCGGCAACTGCACGCCGGGCCGCCGGGCACTGAACAGCTCGTTCGTGCAGTGTGTCGGCACTGGGACCTGGCGCAGTTTGATTTGGAAAAAGGACGCGCAGGAATAACATCGCAATTGATCAGCCATTCATGCACGATCTTTGTAACTTGGACGCTCGAACAAATGCAGCTAGGCTTTCTTCGGCAAGCGGTTTGTGCCCCTGCGGCTTTTTGGCAATGATTTGTCGCAGTTCCGCTGTCGCGCGTTTTGCCAACTTGAGCAAAGAGCGGCGCGTGCCCCCAGCGGCCACACCTCAGCGTCGTGCTGCAGCGATTGCTGACAGGCGAGTCGGCGCGGAACCCACAGGGAGGGCCTTCCTCTCACGTCACGTGCAGTTGGCCATCTCGTCTCGCATCACCATGGTGGCGAGGCTACTTATCAGCTTGCTTTGTCGGAGCACAACCTGGACACGCACGTTCCTGGCATACACGCGTTCCTGACGCTTGCTTTGAAGTGCGTGTTTTTTTTTCATGCCTTCCACGCGCATGTCAGACTGTCACCAGTCGCTGGGCCGATGAATCAATGGAGCAGCTTGCTCCGCGAAGCCTGTGGGTTGGTCATAGGCGATACCTTCCGCCTTTTTTTTCTTTCTCCCACCGACCCTGGACGATATTTTTGTCGTTTCAATTCCGCAGCCTGCCTCGAGCCGCTCCGCGACCACCGTGCAGCGCGCGCCCGGCGGAGTCGGGGCTGCCCGCTTGAGTGTCCCGCTGGTTTTGCAGGCTACCGGGGCGGCAAGCCCGCCCCCCAGCTCGGCGATCCCTGGCATTTTTTTTTCTTTTCCCTTTTTGCTCTCGCAGTTCCAGGCTGTGGTATAGAGTATCGGTTAGTTTGCTCGGATAATATAAGACCTGGTCGAACCACCCAAGTTGGGCGGGCTCAAATCCGCCCAGGTACCAACGGGGCTGCTCCAGCTCTCCCGTGGAAACCTCAAAGCCGCGCGAAACGATTTGGCCTGAGTTCCTTGTTGCCGTTCTTGCTCGGTGTTGAGGTGGGGGGCAAGGCTATGCCTTGCGCGTTCCAGGGCGCAGGCCGCGCCTGAGATCTGTCGGTGGTCTGGCATGTTGTGCGCTGCTGCTTCGCTGGCCTTTGCTGACACCCTTCCCCTGGCTTGAGCACCTTTGATGGGCCTTGCCTGAGCGATCTTCTCGCTGCGCGCCCCACCAGCCCTGCCAGGATTTGCCGTGAAGCTGGGGCCCGCGTAGCCGAGAATGTGCTCTCACGCGACCTCCGCCTTGACGCTCTTGTGCTGGACGACTTGTGGCCAGTCCTTTGGGGCGGCGTGCAGGTTGCTGTCGACACCACCCTTGTTAGCCTTGTGACATATCCGCCCGCCGCCCTAAGAGCCACCACGCTTACCTCACCTCTGAGCTTTTCCGGAGCCTGGGGAAGGGGTCGCTTTTGTGCGCCTGCTCTCATGCATCCACAAAGCGCTGGCCGCCGGCTGAAGTGGGTCCAGCGAGCCCTGACATGAGCACACCCGCTCACTGAAGGGGACGGGCACGCAAGGACGGTGCAGGACCGCAGCCCGGAAGTGAGGTCCTGGGAGAACTTGGGTGTGGTGGGGAGGACGTTGAAGAAGCCCAGCATTGTCGCGCGCATAGGAAAGGAGCAGCGCGCGAAGAGGCTGGAGAAAGGTCAGCAAGTAGACCCGCCTCATCAGCGGCAAGTGTCGCTCACTGAGGATGGCAACGAGTCATGCCCCCTGCATGAGGCCCTGCCTGGGATGGCAATCTGGTCGAAGGGAAGGCAGCAGCCCGTGCTCGCAAAAAAAGGCATGCAAACTGCGAGCAGCATGCGGCCAGCCGCCCGCTCTGATAGGAACGGGAAAAAGGCGCGCCAAACTGGCAGGCTCGTTGGCCGCCGCTCTGATGGAGAGCTGCTCCCTCAACACGGCGGTGGTAGCCGGCCAGCAACGTTGACACAGGGGTCGGTATTGACTGCAAGCTGCGCCCCGCCCCACAAGGGACGCCACGTGGGCAAGCCTGCGCGGATTTGCCGCGAGGCTGGCGCATGCATCGCTACCAACACTCTTGTGCGTGACCTGAGTGCCCTTGTCGACCGCCTGGATGACAGACGCGTCGAAGTCATTAGCCTATGGCTTGCCCCTATAGCTTGCTGTTGACACGACCATCGTCTCGCCCGCGATGCCGTTCCGCGCTCGCACCGTGACCTGGCACGGCCCGTTGCATTGCTTGATGCCCGGCGTCAAAAGGAACGGATTTACCACGGTCCTCCCGGTGCCCTTTGGCCGTCCTTGATGTTGAGGTCGCTGGGCGATGGAGCTCCGCGGCAGCTTGGCCGGGCCTTGGCCAGAGACACCGGCTGGCTTGCCGTCCCACCACCGGTTATTTTTTTTAAATAATAAAAACAAAAACCAGGCGTGAACACCACGCACAAGCAAGAAACAATCCCACGTGTTTTCTCCTTCGCCGCACAGCTTTCCTCAGCTGAGCAAGCTGCTTGAAAAAATGAGGTGGTCTCGAGCCTCCGGTCGTCGTTGCGATCAAAGGCACGCTTAAAGTGGGCGAATCGGAACTGACGGTGTCTGGTTTCTAAAACTGGCAGCTCCTTTCTGACGTGGGCGCAGACACGATCGTGGTGTAAACAACAACAAAAGGCCATTCCGACGCGCCGGCAGCTACAGGTAGACGAAGGTGCCGCCAGAAGAGGGCATGCGAGTGGTCAGAATGGAGGGATGCCTACAGCGCAGGTGGGCACGCTGGTGAACAAGCTGCTGAAAGGGTGGGTCCACACGCCTTTTCTTACGGAAAAAGGATGTATGGGGGGGAGATTGGTTTCCTTTGGGCGTACCTTTGAATATAAACCAAAAGGGGTCCACCACATTGAGAGACATTTCCCCTCGCTTTCAGCAGCCCTGCCGCTGTTGTGCCTTTAGGTGGCCCTCAGCGAGCAGCAGCTCCACAGCTGCTTGCTTGACCTCAGAGCCAGCCCCAGGGTGGACCCTTAAAACAACGGTCCCAACACCCCCCCGGGCGAGGCGCGGGCGAACTCGGATTACATTCTCATCGGAAAACAGTGTTCGCGAGGCACAGGAGGTCAACTTGAGGGATATCCCAAGCATCTCAAACGAGGCGCCTTTTGGGTCTCCGTTGTTTGTTGTTCCTTTTGGGTGTTTGGGCTGCCCCCCCTGGTTGTTGTTTCTGTTTTGGGCTGCGCGGCGGGCACCACGGATGGCAGGGTGGTGAGCCCAGGATAAACAAACCCACCCGGCCTTCCTCCCTGGCCAGGGGGATCGGAAAAAACAAAGGAAACAAAATAATTTAAAAAAAAAGGCGTCGGTCAGCTGTCTGGGGGGACCGGCCCCGTGATCAACGGTCAACCGCCCGGCCCCGTGATCCACGGTCAACAGCCGCAGGGCCGTTCCAGTGTAAACCAGCGGTCAACCGTGCCATGTCCGCGCCTGCTGCACCAGGGCCCAAGTTTGTACCCTCCTCACCGGAATTCCGTTCTGACACCTCGCGCGTTGGCACGCACGAGGCGGTCACCGTGGCTACGCCTCCCCTCCCAAGTGGGGAAGTCACCCCGGGCTTCCCAGCCATGCCTGCCGCAAAATGTAGATGTTTGCCCTGCTTGCCTTGACCCGGTTGTGCCGGGGGCCGGCCCGGCAACGGCATGCCGCTGGCCTGTATGCGGGCATTCATACCATGCCTTGTGCCTTGCAGCGCATACAATGCGCCTTATGCAGGCAAGGTTGGCGACCGGCCTTTGACAGCGACCTTGACGGCTTATGTGGCCACCTTGGCATTGATTGGCCCTGCAGCTGCATGACCCCTGTGCCTGTCCAGCCCGCGCCCTTTGCCGGTTTTGCTTCGGTTGACGCTGACGTTGTATGGCTCCTGCGGCCCCCGAGCTTGATGCTTTTGTTGCCTCAGCTCCCGTTGCGCCTGCGACCCAGGATCTTGTTGAGCCCGCAGCCAGCGGTAGGTCCTCACACCTGGACAGCTGCCCGGCCCTCCTGCCCCGCTTGTTGCTCCACCGCCCTCCCGGCACCCACCGCCTCACAAAGCCAGAGTGGCGCTCGCACTTCCATGCCGGCCGGTGCTCCTTCAGAGTGCCACCCGTTGCATCCCAGCCACTGAGGGTGACGCCCAACCGCCGGTTTCGCCTCCCGAGAAAAACCGCCTCGCGGAGCGTGCAGCCAGGCTGGTCACCGCAGCCAGCTCAGCCCTTGTCGCCGGGCCCTTGACCCCTTTGTCGGAGGACACCCTTGCCGAGTTGTGCGACCCAGCCAGGCGACCCGCCCAGCCGTACGAACCCGGCGCTTTTGGAGTTCCAGCCTGAGGCCCCTGTCACGATCTCCCACATACTCCTTGCAAACCTGCGCCGTGCCCGTAAAAGGAGCAGCACCGTTTTGGATGGCGGGGCGTCTGGTCTTGCTTTCGTCCGGGCAGCCACTGGTCTTGTACGGTTCCCCCTGCCATCGCCACGGCCGTGTCCCACAATTTTTTTTTTCGCCCACCCTGCAGGAGGCCTGTCGGCCGTTTCAGTGCGCCCTCTCCGCACCGAAGCTCTCACACACGCCCTCCAGGCCGCCACGGAGGCAGATCCTGATGCCCCAATCCTGTCCGTGGATGGGGTCGGGGCTTTCGACACCGTCAGACGCCTGGCAATGCTCAGCGGTCTTTCCCGCGTGCCCGGTGCTAACGCCTGTCTCCCTTTCGTGCGGCAGTTTTACGCGGCACCCTCTCGGTTTGTGTGGCATGATGCTGCAGGTCGGCCGCGCGCGATTGACCAGGCAGAAGGCGGTGAACAAGGCGACCCGCTCATGCCAGCACTCTATGCATTGGGTCAGCACTGGTAGAACTCCAGCGCCACCTTCGCCCAGGGGAGCTCGTGTTTGCTTACCTCGATGACATTTAAAAATGATCATCCCCTCAGCCCGGCCTGTGTGGTTATAGTCATGATTTCGGCTGGCAGCAGTCGTCGGGGGCGGCTCCGTCGCCTCCGGCACGGAGTGCCTAGCGCGCATTTCGCGCGCAGCCACTGAGGCCGACCACGAGGCCACTGTGCTGTCCGTCGGTGGGGTGGGCGCCTTCTGTGACTTGAGACCATGCGACGGAGATGCAAGTGACGATGAAGCGGCCTGGGATGAATTCAGAATTCTTTTGGAGCAAAACCGCAAGTGGCATGGGCGGCGTTCAATCTACGGTGCCTCGTTTTTTGTTTGCTTGTTTTTCCGCACCTTTTTCCGCAGCGTCTCTGTCGCAATTAAGGGGGGCCGCGGGCACCAGGGTTCTGCAAAAGAAAATCGGAGGCCAGCTTCCTCGCCTGCACGCTGTTTTTACGGAGGGCAGCGTCCTGGCGTGCACACGACAGCTACCGGGCCAGCCGCGACGCCCCAGAGGAAGATGGGCACGCAGCGAGAAGAAGCCATTTTGGCTCAAGCCATTTTGGCTCAAGGCTCAAGCCGGACACAAAATCTGGTGGTGCACGGTTTGTTTCTGGTGTGGCCTCCCGCCGCGCCTCTTCTGTATGGCTGCGCTGCAAACAGCGTTGTGGATATGGCAATGGGGCAAACAGCTGGCGGGCGAGGTGCTGCCTGCGCTCGCCGCACTCCCCCCAACTTGCAAGGAGGCCCTTGCCCACGCCGCCCTGGTTTGCACTGGCAGCTCGCCGTCCTACTTCCCCTCCGGATGGGGGGCGTGCTGCTTTTGCTGGGGCTGGTTCTTGTTGGGTGCCGGGCTCGGCGTTGCGGGCACGGTGGTTTTCTTCTCGGCAATGCCGGCCTCACGGCTGCGCTTCGGCCATGCTCGGCCGACGTGGCATGCAGCGGCAGAGGCAGTGCTCGCGTGTGTGTCTGCGGGCGGGCCTGCCGAGCTGCGGGGGCTGGCTGCGCAGGCCGGCCTCCCCGCCGAGGACCTGCTGTGCCAATTGCTGCGGGAGGCCACGCGCTTTCCGGCAACAGCACCGGCCGGGTCGCAACAGAACGCGCTCGCGCGTGGTACGGGCACACGCCGCCGTGGAGGGAGGCCGCCGCCCACCGAGGCGCACGTTTCAGCGGAACGGTGACCCACGCCACGACGAGGGAAGGGGGCGGGGGGGGGCACGAGCCTTTCGGTCTGTTAGTGCTTCCCTGCGGAGAACGCTCCCTTCACGCATGCTCCCCGCAGCCGCTTTACCCGCAGCCGACGCGTAAGTCTCACACCTTTTTCTTTGAGAGGCCATGGCTAGGTGCCGCGACTGCCGCTACCGGGTGGCTGAGGAAGGGGCATGCGAGCCGTGCATTGCCGTGCGGCGCATCCAGAGCCTGGTGCACAGTCAGGCTTTGCCGGGCTGGACTGAGGAGGCTGCAGCACACCTCCTGGAAGGCGCGGCGGCTGTTCTTGTGGCGCTGGCAGACGGCCCGCCGGCCCGTGGTGGTTCCGAGGACGAAGACGAGCCCAGAAAGGCTTCCAGAACCCCCCTTCGCCGGAGCCGTGGGCGCTCTCGCTCCCGGAGCCCGATCAGCCCTCCGCCGGGCGAGCCCGCTTCGCAGCGGGGAGATGGCCGGCGCGCGGGTAGCGGCAGGGGCGGAGGCAATGGGGGCGACAGGGGCAAGGCTGGCAAGGGCAGCAGCCGGGGCGCGGGTGCTCCTGGGAGGTTCGGCAGTGGCCAGCACGTGTTTTTTCAAGCAGTTGTCACGCTGGCGGATCCCAACTGCCACCTTTCAACTGTGCAGCAGGTACAGCAAGCAAAAAGGGTGCGTGCGGCTGCGGGAGGGTCGGGGTGTGTTGCTGGGAGCACGCAAGCGCCGTCGAACCAACCCGTGGGCGGCTTTCCGAGTCGGGGAGGCTTTGCACCCAGGGCCCAACCAGGATGCCCGACGGCAGCGTGCCCTGCACGCGCTGGCGCAGATGGGGCTCACGTCGGAGATCCCCGTGGTGCGAGAGCTGGAGCCTCCGCCTTCGCCAGGCGCATCCGAGGCAGACACGCTGACCGACACGCTCAGTGCTACGACGCCTTTTGCGTCGCCACGGGCGCCGGGCGAAGTCGCTCCAACTGCGCCGGACGTCGCTACGCCAGGATTCACTCCCACGGCGGCGCCGGCGCACTGGCACGGAGTGGGCCCTCCTACTGCAGCGCCTGGGGTGAGGCTGTCATGGCTTTACGTTCCCTTGCTGCACGCGGCTGCGGGCAATCTTGCCCGGCGTGGCGATCCGCCCCCGGCACAGGCGCGACCTGGGCCGCTATCGTTGCGACCCTGCGTGACGGGCCGCCCGTGGACCCGCAGCTTTTGGCACGAATGGCGCACCAAGCAGCTGAGGCCGAGGTCGCGGCGGGAGAGGCCACTGAGCCTGAGCTCGCTCCGGCCCTCGCTCGCGCGCGTGCGCTGGGCCGGTTGCCGCCCGTGAGCGTGCCATTGGCGGCAGCGCTCTTTTTCAGCTGCGATGCGGAGGGGTATGTACCCGCAGTCGTGCAGGCAGTGCTGATGGAGGCTTATGGGGGTCACCAAGCCCTCAATGCGGCCCATACTCTCGCGTCAGAAGTCCGGCGGATGTGGGAGGAAGGTGCCCGAACTGCGCCCGCTCAACGAGCCGGCCGGCGTAGACGGCGTGGGGCGCGAGCCAGCCCCCGAGCGGAGGCCCCGGGAGTACAGAGAGACACGGCCTCTGTCACTGAGGGTTCCCCCGCCTCGCCGCCCAGCGCTAACCCGGTGCGCCGCGTGCCGTCCGCTGCCGCGTGGCGCGCGCTCGATGATGTTGATCTCGCGACGGAGTTCCGTCATCCGGTCGCCACTCTGCAGGATGTGCCGGGTTTTCTGCGCTCGGCGCTGCGTGCTGCGCTGGTGCAGGCCTTGTGCCAAGTCCGTGCCGCCCATGACGCGCCGAGGGCCGCCGATCCCGCCGCCTGCGCACGGGCTTGGAAGCTTTTTGCACTGGCCCCGCGCATGCTGCTTGCGCGCGTTGGGCAAAAAGGGCCAGAGGGGAGGCAGGCGCTCTTGGATAGAGTGGTCGCTTTCCAACGAGGCGACTGGCTCGCCTTGGTGCGGGCAGCACGTGGAAGCGCAGCGAACTCGCGCGCTGTGGCGGGTGGTGAAGCAGATGACGAACGCCGCATGCAGGCAGCCTGCGCCCGCGTCCGCAAGGGGGAAGTCTCGCGCGCGCGCCAGCTCCTCACTGCTGCGGAGCTTGCGCCCGGGGACGAGCGCTGGCGCGACCTCCCGCAGTTTTGTCAGAAAAGCCCTGCGAGAGATACAGTCGTACGCACTCCGCCCGTCCAACGAGACTATCGTGGTGTCCGGCCGCAGCTCCAACTCAGTGCGAAGCAGGGCTGCCAGCGCGTCCGTGCCAGCGCGCGCCTGCAACGCGTACTGGAATGGCTGCGTGGCAGCGTCGAACACAAGGACGCGCGAGACCAGCCTCCGGAAGGTATCTCCAGTCGCAATGCCGCGGACGTCCCCATTGGGTTTGCTGAGGGCCGTGAGGCGGGCCAAAGCAAGGGCCGCGACGACCTCGGACGGCACTGCCGCTCTGGCCAAGCAGGTGCCCGCGTACGCGAGCAGTTCCAAACCCTCTGCGTCCTGCAGCAGCACTTGCAGATGCTCCGCGCGCATGCCTGACAGGCCAGGCGCGCTGCCTCGCTTGCTGGTGCGCAAGGCCGCAGCTAGGGCATCAGGAGTGATGCGTGGCAAAGCGTCGGGGGTGAACGATCACGTCGCTGGGCATGTGGTCTCGTGGCTGGGGGCCGACGCTCGGGGTCGGTGAGCGCCTCCCAAGTCGCGTCTACCGCATTGTCGCCAGGTTCCATGCAGGTTGCGCTGCGGCGCAGGATGCGGCTCCCGCTGCCCATCGCTCCCAACCGATGCGGGGGTGAGGGGCCCGGCTGCGGAGGCGTCGCTGACGCTTTCGGGGATCATGCCCTTGCTTGCCCGCGGACTGGTCTGCTCGCTCGGCGCGCGAAGGTTGTCGAGCGGGCCTGGGTGGGGGTCGCGCGCGAAGCTGTGGGCCCAGAAGGTCAGGTACGGCCGTTGGAGTCGACGCGCGGGACAGACGCCGCTTGGACCTGGTCATCTACGGTGTTTCCCCGCGGGGGGAGGCACTCTGCTGCGACGCCACGCTTGTGTCGCCGCTGACGCGCTCGGGAGCCCCTCAGCCCCGGGCGTCGGAGGAGGACGGAGCGGCCTTGCGGGTGGCTGAGCGCCGGAAACGGGCTACCCTGAGTTGCTCGCTCAGGGGCCGCAGCGGCTCCTGGTGCTTGGCTCGGCGCTGGAATGACGAGGCCTTGGGGCTCGTGCGGGACCTTGCGCGCTGTCGCAGCTTGCGGGCCCCCCCTGCTGTGCGCCGGGCAGCAGCCCAAGGGTGGCAGCGGCGCTGGTGGGCGCAGCTTTCCGTTGCGGTGCAGCAGGCCGTTGGGCCCACGGCCTTGGGCCGCGCATGGCCGGCAGCGCCTCAGGGCCCCGGCCTGCCCGAGCCGCCGCTGGAGCACGTGCTCAGGCTCGCCGCGGATGCGGGCGCGAGCCGCCTGCCCTTGCGCGGCTGAGCTGCTTGCCTCGCACTCGGCGCGGGTGCTGGTCTGTTCCAGCCGGCGTTTCACTTGCGATGCTTGGAAAAAGGCGCGCGGAAAAAAAAGGTACCAAGGTTGCTCAGGCCAGGGGAGGGCAAGGAAGTGAGGCTGTCAGCGAAGGCGAGCGAAGCTGCAGCGCACAACCAGCCGGACCATCTGTGGACATAAGCACTTCGAAGGGCAGGCTCGGGCTTTGGCGCGCGGAAGGAGGGGGAGAAAAGAGGCGGCCTCTGACCCCCAGCGGCCTCCGACCTCTGCACCGATCACAGCCAGGCGGCAGCGGGCACTGGCAAGCGAGAACGGGCCGCCCCAGCGCCGTTGAGTGGGGACACACTGGTCGTGTCAACCGCAAGCTGGGCCCCATTCCACAAAGGGAGCCCGTTTGCGATGACCTCGATGCGACGGTCATCAAAGCGAGAAGCCGCCACATTGAGGTCACGGACAAGGGTGTTCGTGGTCACTCGAGCCCTGGCCTCGCGGCACACGCGGGCTGCTCACGCTCGAGCGGGCAGCCTCGACTCCGGAGTGCACCAGACCGGGAGCACGCTGTGTTCCAAGCCCTTGTCTTGCCTTGGTGGACTTCGATGCGCGCATGCCAGAACAGCTACCTTTTTTTCGGACCGCCGCCGCCTGAAGCACTGGGCGCTACCAATTCGCATCTACGTGCCCTTCTTGGTGGCCGCTGCCGGCCTTCTGCAAGAAGAAGCGCAGCGCGCTTGGTCTGACCACCCGGCTGCCGGGGTGGCCTGGGGCGATGCGGTGCGCTCCTGTCGCCGGCGTCCGCCCCTTGACCCACATTCGTTGTCCAATGCGATCGTCGGGGCCGCGGCCGGCCGGCCGTGCACTCCAGCGGAAACCGCAGCGCAGGACCGCCTCCTGGCATGCGCAGCGCGCCACCGCGGGAACATCCCTGTGGCGACCGCTGTCGAGTGTTTGGCTGACCCAGGACAGGGTTTCTACATACCGGCTGCTGCGCAGGAAGCGTTGCTGGTTGAACTCCTCGGCCTGCGCGGAGCGGGGCAGATCGACCGGTTGGCCGACCGCTTTCGTGCCGAGCCTGGCCAGGGCCCGCCTGGCCCGCAGCCCGCTGCGCTCCCGCCTGACCCGCTGCCTGCGGTGCCCCCCCTGCCTCCCAGCAGTGATTCGGAGGACGTTGCGCAGGAGCGGTCCCCCAGCCCGAGGCGCCGCGGACGTGGCCGCGGGCAAGCCCGTGGCAGGGGCGCCCGAGGGCGGGGCCCTGCCCGCGGCAGCCCGCTAGCTTGCCCCTGCGTCAGCATCTGCGCGTGTTTACGCTCCAGGCGGTGCCTGCAGCCGCCCGTGGCTTGCTGCGGGCAACCTTCCGCCTTGCTCTGCAAGCCCTCTGTGACCCTGAGCACGCGCTCGACCCAGAACGTGGCCTGGCGCCACGCATGTTGCTGCACCGGCAGCCGGGGAAGGGCGCATCCCTCCCGAGGACTTGGCGGCGCTAGGATCCGGCGGGTGGTTGTCCCTCCTCCAGGACGCCGCCCGCTGCGTGTCTGGCGCCCCGTCTCGCGGCCAGGGCGCGCCGGCGCCGGATGCTGCCGACCCAGACTTCGCTGCCGTGCGGCGTGGTGAGCGCGCCGCCCGCTTGGCCAGCTTGGGTGAAGTGTCGGCCGCGGCTCGGGCGCTCACAGCGCAGCCATTGGCGCCCGGCACGCTGGAGACCCTCCAGGAGCTGCGTGACCCCGCGCGCCGACCGCCCTCGCTCGCGAGGCCCGTGCCGCCTGACGCTCAAGCCTTCCAGCCGCCGAGCCCGCTCGTCCTCAACAGCGCCCGCTTGGTGTCCAATCTGCGGAGCGCCCGGCGGGGAGCAGCTCCGGGCCCATCCGGCGCCACCGCCGAACACTACCACATTTTGCTGGATGATGAAGAAAGCACTTCCCTTTTTGTGCGAGCCGCGCAAGCTCTAGCACGTGCCGACGTCCCTGCTGCGATCCTTGAGGGGCTGCGTTTAGGCCGCATGGTCGCTTTGCAGAAACCGAACGGGCGCGTGCGTGGTCTTGTCATGGGCGATGTGCTGCGCCGGCTAGTTGGCCGCACTCTTGCCCAGCAGATGGCGCAGCACTTTCAGGACGCTTGCTCCCCTTTTCAGTACGCCCTGTCCACCCGCGCCGGCACGGAGTGCCTAGCGCGCATTTTGCGCGCAGACCACGAGGCCACTGTGCTGTCCGTTGATGGGGTGGGCGCCTTCGACCACGTCTCGCGGGCGAGCATGTTCTCCCAGCTTGCGTCGCACGAGCGCCTCGCTCCGCTTCTGCCGTACGTTCGGCAATTTTATGGCCAGGCCTCACAATACTTGTGGTACGACGACAACGGCGCGGCGCATGTCGTCGAGCAAGGCGAAGGGGGCGAACAGGGCGACCCGCTGATGCCTGGCTTGTTTGCGCTTGCGCAGCACCCAGCTCTGCAGGCCACACAGGCAATGCTGCTGCCAGGGGAGGTCCTCTTCGCCTTCTTGGATGACATCTATATCCTCTTGCGGCCCGGCCGTGCGCGTGCCATTTTCGACATGTTGCAGGCGCGTCTGCAAGCGCATGCCGGCATCCAGGTTAACTTGGGGAAGACTTGCGCTTGGAACGCCAGCGGCGTGCTGCCGCTGGGCGTCGCTCTTCGGGACCGCCAAAGACCCCAGCTGGGTGGGCGACCGGTCCCTGCCACCCCAACAGCAAGGGTTGGTTGTCCTCGGGCCCCCTCTCGGCAGCCACGCGTTCACACAAGCGTTCCTGGCTGAGAAGCGCGCGTCCCAACACACACTCCTGCAGCGTATCCCTGCCGTGCCGCACCTGCAGTCGGCGTGGCTGATACTGCTGCTGTGTGGCGCGCCCCGTGCCAACTACCTCCTTCGCATCTTGCCCCCTTGCCACACCTATGCCTTCGCCCGCGAGCACGATGCGGCGGTGCTGCGCTGCCTGGGGCGGCTCCTGAGCGCTGATGAGCCCCTCGAGCTAGATGCCCTGCAGCGCCGACGGGCCCAACTACCCTTGGCGACCGGCGGGATGGGCTTGCGGTCTGCCGAGCGGGGGAGGTCTGCTGCCTACTGGGCATCTGGGGCTGACACCCTGCCCATGATCCAAGAGCGGCACCCGGTCGTCGCCTGCAACTTGGCTGTTTCGCTCGCTGTGGGCGGACAGCGCGCGCCCAGCGTGCGTGCCGCGGCGGAGGCCGCTGAGGCGCTGCGGGCTGATGGCTTCCAGCCCCCCGCGTGGGACGAGCTGCTGCGCCTTGACCCGCGCAGCCAGGGTAGAGACTTTGGCGATTACACCCGTGGATGGCAGCGTGCTGCCGGAATGGTGCTTGACGCCGCTGACGAGGCTGGTCTGCTTGCTGACCTTGATCCTGCCTCTCGCGCGCTGCTCCCTTCCCAAGCAGGCGACCATGCCGGGTGCTTCTTCACTGTCCTCCCCACTGCCCCCGAGTTCAACGTCCCGGACCCTCACTTTCGCGTTGCGGCCTTGCGCCGCCTGCGCGTGCCGCTTCCCTTCAGCGAGCGGGTGTGCTCCTGTCGGGGCGCGCTGGATGCCTTGGGGGGCCAGCGTGCGGCGTGCGCGCGCGCTGGCGTGTTAGGGCCCCGCAGTGTGCCCCTGGAGCGCACAGCTGCCAGGATCTGCCGCGAGGCTGGCGCCCGTGTGGCCGAGAACGTGCTCCTGCACGACCTCAACCTCGATGCGCCGGTGCTGGATGACCGCCGCCTGGAGGTTGTGGCCAATGCCCTGCCCATCTGGGGCGGTGTGCAGGTCGCTGTTGACACCACCCTTGTCAGCCCCGTCCGGGCTGACGGCGCTCCGCGGCCGGGGGCTGACCGTGAACCCGGCCTAGCCCTGCGCCAGATCCGACGCCGCAAGCGCCACCACACACTTACCCTGAGCTCCTCCGGAGCCGGCGCTGCCGCCTGCTTGTCCTCGGCCTCGAGGTCGGTGGCCAGTGGCTCCCGGACGGGGTTGCCTTCGTGCGCCTGCTCGCGCGCGCCAAGTCGCGCCGTGTCCCCGAACTGCTGCGCGGAGCTGCTGTGCAGGCGTACGTGCGGCGGTGGACTGCCCTCCTCGCAGTCGCCGCGCAGCGCGCGCTCGCCGCCAGCCTGCTGCAGCTCCCGCTGTTCGGGGAGACGTGCGTTGATGGCGCCGAGCCGCCGGTGAGCGATCTGCTCGCCGACGCCAGGTGGGAGAGTGGTTGGCGCCGAGCCGCCTGCCCGGTTGAGCTTGCGCCCGCCGCTCGTTTCGTAGCTGCTGTGATGCTGCGGAAAAAGGCGCGTGGGGGAAAAAAAACGCCGCTGGAAGGAGATTGCGCTTGCCAGAGCTCTACTGCGAAAAAAACAGCCCCTGCCTGCGGCTGCTTGACCCGCAGCGAAATGTGACAACAACCCAAACCACGTTCTTACGGCCACAGGCTTGACAGCGCGCCGGCCCCAGCGCCCGCCGACCTTGCTAGGAAGAACGCAAGGTGAGCTTGACGGCATCGAGTCCTGGGGCACTGGTGTGTGCCGGACACTGCGTGGCCGCATCAGCGCATTGCGGAGAAAAAAACCATCTGCGTGCGCGAGCTGTTGGCGGGGGATGAAGCCTCCGCGAGCGCGGCGGCTGCTCCGCCTCCCCTCAGCTTTAACCTATCGGTTCCGGGCCAGCCCTCCCTGCCTTTAACCTATCGGTAATTCCGGCTGGAGGTGATGGCCTCTTTGCAGAAGCGCTACGTTCCCTGCTAGCAGATCCCCACTGAACTCATTACTCAACCTTAGTGGCTCGAGGTCGCTGAGATCGCGCCCTAACGGGCTTGCGATCGGCGAATCCCGAGCGCTCCTGCAAGTCTCCCGTCTCTTGCTCCTGCTGGGAACATTTGAGATGGGTTCGCAGCTGGGATGCCTGTCTTGGCATCAAAATGTGCCGCCTGCTGCTTGCTTCCTACGCTGTTGACTGGCCACATGGTGGGCAGCTTCCTGCGTGTCGTGTTCTTCACACCTATGCCGCCATGTGACAGGGCGTGCTTTTGCTCTTATTCGGGGCCTCAAGCAGGGCTTGGCTCCAAAAAGAAAACCTGATGCCGCTTTCCCGCCTGCCCACATGTATGTGCGCCTTCGCCAGCCGCTGCCGCTTGCGCATGGGATGTGCGGCGGTGCCGGGGGAGGGGGGTTGGCGACCATGCTGCTGCCTCGCGGTGGTCTTCTTGCCCGCCGCGGCCCTTCATCGAGCACGAAAAACAACTTGGGTTCGCGTGCGTCGCGCGTGACAGCTCGACCGCGCCCGGAGTTGCCGCGTGCGATCGCCGGCGTTTGGATGTGTCCTGTGTTACCTGCATCACTCCTTGCCCCTTCCACGGCGCAGCGGGGGGCATGCGCATGTGCCATCTTACCGTGCCAGAGATGCCGGTTCTCGCTTTCCAGGCACAAAGTTGACGTTATGTCCTTCGCCCGAATAGTGTTTTAGTCTTCACGGTTGAAATCGGTCAAAATCGGTTTGCTGTGCCATCAATACGCACCCCCCTATAGCATCTCCGGTTGTTTTCTGGCTTTAGTTCAGGGCGCCCCTTGGAAACCAGCCATTCAAACCACAAATTGGGAGAAGCGTCGAATCATAGCCTTCAGTCCTTTGTCCCTCCGCCAGTAGCGGCCCAAGCCACGATGGCCCGCAGGCAACCTGCGTGCCCAGGGGGCTTGGCGTGCATGCACGCCTCGGATTGACCAAGTTGGTTGATCTTTTTCCTTGGAAGTCTACTCGTTTTCCTTCCTCCCGGAGGTTAGTCGAAGTTGACTCGTTTTCCGGAGTCTTTTCGAGGTCAATCCGAGGTCGAAACAAAGCACGCCGTAGCGATGTTGGGCGTGCTGCCTTCGTTTGATGGGACGCAAGCGGAAGCGCCCCTACCTTCGGCTGAAGGGGAGCCGCCAGAGCTGGCCCGCGCACCCACATGTGAGCCGTGGTCAGAATTGGTCGGGTTTGTGTCGAAAAAAGATAGCGATTGAAGATGGAGTGGTTTTCCCACGAGTTGTTTGAATTACAGACGAAAAGTCGGCCAACTCCGAACCAGGGATTTGAAAGCTTGAGGAGAGCCGCCGAAGTTTGACCAGGACTGGTGGACGGTTTTTGAAGAGTGACGGCTCATCCGTGCAAGCCCGGTTTGGTGTCCACGCGTGGATGGGAGTTGCAAGGTGGAGTTTGCCCAGTGTTGATTCATTAGATCTCTTGGTAGGCCAAAGAACCAATCTCAGAGCTTCAGTTCAATCAAGTTATTTGGGCAGTGGGGCAGTGGGGCTGTGGGGGTTGGGGGGGTTTGTATGTTTGGCATATCTAAGGAGGCCTTGTTTTGACGTGTTTTTTTTTGCCGGGCGAGGATGCTCTGGCCGCCAGCTTGCGGCAATGCTTGCTGGGCAAATGCCTCTACGCGGACGTGAAGAGTGTGCTGGAGAGCCGCGCCGACCCAAACTGCAGCTTCAAGTACAAGCTGGGGCCAAAGGCCTGGGGCTCTTCCCCTCAAAGGCTTGGAGGGGGGCAATATTTGTCTTAAAAAACCAAACATGTGCAGAAGGCAGGCTGAAAGGAGTTTTCCTCTCGAGTTTTTTGTTTGTTTTTCGGCTTTCCTTGATTCAGTTTAGCTTCTCCCTGTTTTGGGCAGGTTTGGTACTGCCGAGCTCGACGAGTGTGGGGGAAAATAAGGATGGCCTCGCATTGCCGTATGAAGCGCCCTTTCTGTAGAAAAAACATCTGCAGCTCAAGGGTTTGCGCCCTGCAGGGGGGGGAGTGGGTGGGCCCACTGCACTTCTGGCAAACGGTGTCCTTTTGGCTTCTTTCAAAGCCCAGCAAAAGCTTTTTGCACTGCCCTGAACAACAAGGTCGCAACATATTGTTGACCCCATATGAACCAACCCCAGTTTATTACTAGGGGTATCCCTCCCCTTACTGTGGATGGACGCAATCCTGCACCACTTTGAAACCATGGGAGACATTTCTCTCTTGGTGCTTGCGCGGGAATCGAATCATTCCAGGGTCTCTCAGGTGCGAAATGGGTTTCGTCCATCATCAATAAACTAGGGTTGACCCCATTCAATCAACCCCATAATCAAACACCAATTCATTACTAGGTATCCATCTCCCTATAAATAAACTGGGGTTGACCGGTGTCCACGGGTGGATGGGTGGGTTTAACGGTTTAGCCGCTGAACCTCGGAGGAGTTCCAGGGCAGCCCGCTGACTCTCGCGGTGAAGCTGGACAAGCCCAACCTCGTGCGCCTGCTTTTTGCCAGCCAGGCGGAAGGGCGGAAGAGCTCTTCCGGGGCTTAAAACCTGGTATTGCCAAGCTTTTCCTTCGTTTTCCATGGTCTTTCCATGAGCTTTTTTTTTGTGGTAGTCTTATTTCATTGTTTGAAATGGCAACCTGTCTTGTGACACGCCTGAGAGTGTGTCTGCTTCAGTGCTTCTTCATATGAGACCATCTCTTGTCCGGGCTTGCTTTGGCAGCCCTGTCCCTTTTCGGGTGCTGCTGTGTCAGATTTTGCGGCACACTGAACACAACATGGGGGCAAACTGGAGCGATTTATTGCGCATTCTTGGGCATGGCATCATTTGCCCTGCTTTGAGTGAGCCCCCAGGAATGAAGATGTGCATGGTTTTGTACCCCTAGTTGTCATTGTTGCACTTGCCCCCCTCGAACTAACGTGACCACTGAGAGAGCGTCCTTTGTAGAGGACACTTCGCACTGCTGTTAGTGGAGGAAGGGCTGTCATTTCCGGAGTTCTCTCACTGCTTTCGCCTGTGGCCTGGGTTTTCGACGTTGGGCTTCTTCTTTTTGGTTTGATTTGAAATTACATCAGTTGAACCAAGGAAATCAATGCCCCAAACTCCTATGTGACTATGTTGGGAAAGACGTTGGTTTTCTTTACATTTTCTTGTTTTTGTTTTCTTTTCCTTTCAACTGTGAATTGGGGCTCCCCCCTCCCAGAAGCCGCCCATCCTAGGAAGCAAACGTGAATTATGCACATCCCTGGGTTCCTTTTGCAAGCTGAGTTCCACGATTGTGCCTTCCTATTTTGAATTGCACCCAGCAAACACCCCAACCACCCCTCCTTTTTTTCTTCCTTCATTTTTCAGGGGTCAGGGGTTGTCCCCCCCTCCCACCCCAACCACCCCTTTCATCTCTTTTCGTCCCTCAGTTTTCATGGAAACTCCTTGCACCCCTAACCACCCGCCTCCACGTTTCCACCCCTCCAATCCTGTTTTGGGGTGCGCCCTGAGGCAGACCCCGAGAGCTGCTACTCCATGAGTGCGGGCCGGAAAGGCGCGCGCGCGCGCGCTTTCCGACGGAACAGCATGTTGCGGGAAGCCTTGACTGCTGTTCTTCCATTTGTTCACATAAACCCCCAAAGAGTGGTCCACTTTTGCAGGGGGGTCAGCAGCAACCAAGTAGCCCAAGTTGGAGGTGGTAAGAGACACGCGGGTGAATACGCACCCGCGGTTCATGGATGCATCACAAAAATTAAAGCTTGCGCGCGCCCCGTAGAGAAATGGAGGAGAAGAAGTTGAAGCGTTGGGGGTGCTCTGGGTTTGAGTAAAGAATCCGGCGATCGACGATGGCTTGAACATGAACCACAATGGTTTATAAGCAATCAATTTGGATTAATAAACCCCTGGTTGATTAATAGGGGGGGGTGTCCCCTTTTAGTGGGGATTCATCATTATTGGAGGGAATACCCCCCTAATAGGATGGGTTTATTAATCCTGGGTCAACATTAATCGGGTTAATTCGCACACCCGGCGAGGGGTGCACTGGCACGGCCCCGCGGTGTGCGGCACCGTGGCGCGGGGGAACCTGTCGATGATGCGGCTGCTGGTAGAGTTGGAGGTGAGCCGCCCGAAAGCGAGACATGATTGTTTTGGCTTGGTGCATCTTGGTGCTTTTGCTTGGGTTTCTTTCTGATATCGTTCTTTCTTTGATTCCAGGATCCTACCTTCCTTGCTTGCTTGCTTCCTTGCTTTTTTGTTTTTGCTTGCTTCCTTAGTTCATTCCTTCCTTCCTTCCTTCCTTCCTTCCTTCCTTCCTTCCTTCCTTCCTTCCTTCCTTCCTTCCTTCCTTCCTTCCTTCCTTCCTTCCTTCCTTCCTTCCTTCCTTCCTTCCTTCCTTCCTTCCTTCCTTCCTTCCTTCCTTCCTTCCTTCCTTCCTTCCACCAAGAGGCGAACCTGAACGGGCGCCTGGTCAAGTTCAATGGGGAGCCCAACGTGACTTTGCTCTACGACGCCAGCTACTTCGGCCACGCTCACCTGGTGAGGTTTCTGCTCCAGCAGAAGGGGAACCCCGACCTGTCGGTGAAGTTTCAGGCCGGTTCCTCTTCCCTTTTTTTGTATGTGTGTGCGTTTTGCGCGCGCGCGCGTTCGTCTCTGTGTGTGTGTGTGTGTGTGTGTGGATGTTTTTTCTTTTCGGGTCGGGCGGATGGTTGGCGACGGGTCGGTTGGCTCTTTTGTTTGGATTTCTTTTGATGCCGGGAGTCGGCTGGGCTTCGGGATGTTGCTAGATGATGCTATGCGTGGGCGCTGAGGGTTTCAATGATAGGAAGTGAGGAGATAGGAGCCCGCCCATGGATTGACCAAGAGGTCTCTCATACTTTGGGAATTCCGTGAAGTGAGGATCACAGTTTTATTTGAGAGCGCACTGTCTCTGGTGGTTTGGGCCCAAATTTCCTCTTTGGGGTTGGTTTCTCTTCGGGGAAGCCAAAGAAAAAAAACCGCTCGGTGAGATTCGTCCAGAGGATGACATGAGCATCATGAGAACGCCGGTGCACATTGCCGCCAGCCTGGGCCATTCCGAGGCGGGGCGGAAAGTGAGAGACCCGGGGCGGGGGTTGATGCGGTTGGCTTGGAGCCGTGCTTTGGGTTTGGTCTGGTTCAGGGGTTGGGATATGGATTTGAATGCCTGTTTCTATGGCTTAGTTTCTCAGATTCTTGGTTGGTTGGATGCTTAGTTTCAGATTCTTTGGTGGTTGGATACCAAAATATCATCTTGTTTCCTTCCAACCAAGTCTCATCCCCATGTAGTTCGGAGCTTTTTGGATCAACCCCCCTCAAAAAAATGGAAATGGAAATTCGAAGCCTTCGATCGCCTTCGACCAATCCCAGTCGTGTTTCGGGCCTCTTCTCTTCCAAAGCCATGCCCCCAAATTCGGAGATTCCAAGCCTTCCTTCCATCAGGGAGAGAGAGAGAGAGAGAGGTTGGTTGGAGCTTCGCGTTTCCCAACGGCATGCGGTGGACCCCCCCCCCGCGGCGAGAGAGAGAAGAGAGAGAGAGAGAGAGAGAGAGAGAGAGAGCCAGGTGGTGCGGGTGCTCCTGACGGCGAAGGCGCAGATCTCCCACCCGGCCGCGTGTGGTGGGCCGCCAGAGCTGAAGGACGCGGTGGACGGGTGCCACGTGGAGGCCATCCGGGGGCGCTTGGGCCTCGAATGGGTTGTGTCGATTCGAGACCATAGGGGTCTTTTTGTAGGCGAGCCTGGTTAAAAGTAGATGGGTTCCACTGGTTTAGATGGGTTTTTTGTTTCCATTTGCCCGGGCCATCTATTTTCCGTTCGAGACGGGTTGGGCGCACTTTGTCCCTCACGCATACGTGGGCGACCTTTGCGACCCCTTCGAAGATGTAAACTATTGTTTTTGAATGATAGCGCGCTTCCATGTCTTGTTGGGAGGGTAGCAGGTCGTACTCCACAACTCTCAGACCCCCCTCAAGGGAAAATAACACTCCTACAAATCGAGTGGAACCCTGTCCACAGTCACAACGTCAACTCGGCCTCTCTACCCGTCGCTTTTTGTTGTATTGGAAGGCATTCCGACTCCGTTCCAAGAGGGCACCTTGTGACAGAGATGGAAGCTCAACATTCTCAACTGCCTACTTCAGTTATTATGTTTTTGTGGGCGGGGGGAAGGGATGCGGGATTACCAGGGTCTGGGGCGCATTTTGTGGGTTTTGGCTGGGCCTCAAGTCTACTTTTGAAAGGGGCATTGTTTGTTTACAAGCCAGAGTTCCCTGAAGTGTTGTGTATTTTTTAGGGTTGGTGCTCTTTTTGGTCTAGTTTCATTCAAAGTGAAAAAGGGAACAAGGGCAACCAAGTGGAACACCCCCCCACCCCCCACAAGTTTGAGGCTCACCCCATTTTGAGACCCCGAAGCGGGCACGGTTCGATTCGCTTCGGCTTGGGCGAGACCCAGCTAGGTGGTGAAGCTCCTGGTGCAAGGCTAGGGAGGGGTTTTGCGGGCGGGGGTGCTTGTGGGCGCCTGGGCGCCTGGGCGGACCGGACTGAGGTTCCAAACAAAATCACCGCTAGCTCCAGCTCGCTCAGATTTGCCAGTTGGGCAATGCTTTGCCGAAAAGATCCCCTTTGGAGCAAATGGGAACCCGGAGTTGGCAGAAGCCCTGATTGATTTTGAGAGATGTTTTTTTTTTTTTTTTTTTTTTTTCTTTTTTGCTGAAAGTGGGGGTGCGTCACTTGCGGGGACCCCGCTTTATTATATAATAGGGGTTTATCAACCCGGACCGACATTTTAGAGATTAGATCAAGTATAGAATTAGCCACTGGTTGACTTTGATCCTTCATTTTCCGGAGATGCATCCGACCAATTTGCAAGTTTGCAAGGTGGATCCCGCGGTCGAACATTTTGCGGTATACCACCAAGGAAAAGGGGTACGGCCTTGTGGCTGGAAAGGTGGTTGGAAATCGAACTGTCCAATCACCGGGTTGGCTCCGGGGAGAAACTTGACCCTGAGCTGGACACGCTCTAGGCCAGTTTTTTTCATTTGACCCTTTGGATCTTTTCAACTTACCACAAGGAAAGTTGGGATACTTCGTCAAGTCATGTCCTCTTTGATCCGTGCCCGGGGGTGAACTCACCAGAAGTCTGACCTAAGTGCTGGAAGCGGACATGCCCGTGGGCACCTGCCAAGGGACCGGACCGAACTTGGGGCTTGGCGGTCAGATCTGTCAATATGTCTGTTGTTGATTTGCCTGGTCGGTTTTTCCCGTGCGCGAAGCTTTGCTATGAACAGACCGTGTCTCGAAGTCACGGCTCGCCGGAAGGCAAAGCGGATATCTTCTCGGGTGAGGCGGGTGGCTGTCGCGTCGGCGGGAAGCGTCTGCGAACTTGGCGTGTCTCCCCCCTCACCTCACGGCCCGGCCTCATCACTCCAACTGGTAGATGCCAGTTGGGGCGGGCTGGTCAAGTCTTTTTTTGGGGGTTCGGGCCCGGTTCGGGTGATCCATTCCCATGCCAAGCCCTAGGTCCTGTGAAGGTTCAGCATCCCATGAACCCACTTGCAAGCTGCAAAATGGGGGATGCGCGGGCGGTTTGGGGTTGGTGCGTTTGGTCATGCGAAACTTGGCCGAAGGTTCTGGGTTCCACCAGCGCTTTTACTGGGGCAATGACAGTTTTTCGGGGCACCCCGCGCGGGCTACAGGTTTGCTTGCCCAAAGTTGCGGGTGTCCAAACATGACATTTGTTTCAGCTTCCTCCTCTCAGTGGTGGTTTGGATTGGCGGTTTGGAGGTTAGGCGGTAGCTTCCCTCAAGCACTAGGGGTTCAAAGCCCTCAAGCCGGGTTTACCTGATTCTTGGCCCCCCATACAAAAGAGAGGCGCGAAGCAACTATCCTGCCATCGAGCCTGGCGTTTCGGTGTCTTGGTTTGGACTTCCCCAAAAGGCCACTTTGCCCCCCCCCTCCCCCTCCAACTCCACCAAAAGGTCCCCCGCTTTTTTGGCCCGCTTTGCAGGCCCGGTTTTTCTTTTGTCCCCGGCTTGTTTCAAGGGGCCGACGTTTTTTTTTGCCCGCGGGGTGGCAGGAGGGGCGGGGGGTGGACTACTTGTTCGAGGCCAACAACTCGGTGCTGGTGGCGGCGGCCGCCACCGGGCTGAAGCTGGGGGGGCAGATGGAGCTCAGCACCGTGGAGGCGGATTCGAGCGAGCCGTCGAGCTCGGATTCGAGCCGTCGACTTGGGAGCGATTCGAGTCGTCGAGCCGGGAGAGAGGGTTTGGGGAGAGCTGGGGGCTGAGGGGAGGGAGGACCCCCCCCCCCCCTGCTGGGTTTTGAGCTTTCTCCCGGTGTTTTTTGAGGGCTGCCCCAGGATTTTTGGGCTTTCTCCCGGTGTTTTTTTGAGGGGTTCAGGAGACAATCCCGGGTGTATTCCCTCGTTGACGGGGCCCAGTTTTTTTTGGGACAAGTGAAGCGCAAAAAGGGGTGGATATATTTTTAAGAACCTAAAATGGAGGAAAGCACCGTGGGGGAGCAGCCTTCGGGCCTTTGGGGGTAGCTGAACAAGTTGTGCGGTGGACGGCTGCTATACTTCTGGAGGGAAATCTGATTTTTTGGTGCCCTCAAAAATGGGTTCAAAAAGGGGAACAACAAATGGAAACCATGAAGAAAGAGAGTACCGCATGTTGAGACCGGCCCCATTGCTTCTCATCCATCGCTCTTGATGGGAATTTGTTTTGGTGGATTTCCTTTAGTGACCATGCGCCCATCAAAAAGAGGGATTTGGATGATCACCCCAGATATCCCGAAACGGTGGGTGGGCCAGATGGTTGCAAATGGCGACCGGGGTGATATGAATCAACCGGCCAACTGGGTTCCGATGGCATCAGGAAGCCGAGTCAAAGCCTGCAGGGAAACTTCAGAATCCTTTGGGGGTTTGACAATTTCCTGATTTCTTTTTCCAGAATTTTTCTGGTATGGATCCAAGACGACTTGTTTTTTTTTTGGTTTTTGTCTGATTTAAGGGAAGCAATCGCTGGTCGTATCTTCTCATTCTCTCCAGGAAAAAAAGAAGCAAACGGAGGTTCGACCATTTCTCTTCTGCTCAATGTAAGGTGATAATTGTCAGGCTACTTTCAAAGTTGCTTTATTTGGTTTGGTTGCGGCTTTTGCGGGTATTCAACATACTGTGGACGGACGAAATCCTGCACCAAACCATAGGACACCAGTGTTGGTTGGGTTTTACAAGGGATTCATGATTCAAGGGTTTCTCAGGTGGTGCAAGATTTGGTCCATCCACAGTAGCAGCATCAACCCGTCGCTTCTTGCTTGCGCCCTTTCACCAAGTCTCTCTCCAGGACTTCATCCGTTTCCTGGCCACGCCGGACGCGGAGGAGATCGTGCCGGCGGCCTTCTCGCCCTGTGAGCTGAGGAGTTGGCGGGGCGAGAAGCGCTTGGTTTGGCGCACCGCCTATGCGCCTCGCCCGGGGGGAGAAACAAATAGGAGTTTTGTTTTTGCTTTACATCTTCACGCTTTTGGCTTCTTGGCTTTTTCCCATTTTGGCACGCTTTCGGTGAATGGAGGCGGGTGGAAAATCCGGACCCCAACAAGAAGAATGAGATTCGTTGCTTCACACATTTTTTGGGCGGGTTGAAGATGGTCCTCTCCTTTCCCGTTTCAGATTCCTGCTTTCCCGCTTTTAGTGGGAGGGTCGCTTTGAGGATGTCACTTCAATCGCAGAAAAAAACGCCACCGCATCTGCCGACGAGGTGCTGCATGGGGATATGAACGTGGCAGTGGGCCCCACGCGGGACCACTTCGAGAAGCAGTTCCTGCAAGTCATGGAGCGCGCGGCGGCGTCCCGAGACAACCTCGGGGAGGAGGGATGGGGAGGTTCGCAGGGTGAGGGTTTGTCCCAAGACCTGACCCGCGGAATTCCTTTGGAGAGGAAATGGTGTATTCCCCCTTCCCTGACAGAAGAGAGTGAGGGCAAACTCTCCTCCAGAACTTACGGCCATGGCATTGGTGACCATGGTTGCTGACCACATGGAACCAAGCAGAAACGTTCCAAATTTGGGTGATTCCTTACAAGCGCATAGGTACGTATTAAAATGGGGGGGGGGGCAAATAGGTGAATCAAGCAGAAAAAGAAAAAGCCCTCAAAAAGCACAAGTTTCCTTCTTGTTCTGGAGGGCCGTCTTCCAAGCTCCCCCCTATACAGGAGGAGGAGGACCATTTGGATGAGCGGTTCCTGGAGTCTCTTCTGCCACACCGCTTCGAGAAGCTACCAGGCGGGGCAAAAGAAAGAAGGGCGGATAAGGGCGGTAAGCGTGAAATGGATTCGTCGGATTTATTTTTGGAAACCTCTCTTTTGGTTGGTTTTCAAAAGAATCCCGAATCCCACAAAAAGAGAGTCCCAAATCGCCCCCTAAAATTGTTGTGGTTTCCTACCTGGTGGTTGGACGGGAACCAAGGAATTGGGGGGTATGCAAATTTGGTCAAGAGGGAGTCTCTCGGAGCTACCGATCAGAGTTCTGATCCGTTTGCTGAGGGCTCAGCAATGGGGTGGCAAACCCTGGTTGAAGCCGGGGTTGTCGCTTGAGCATAGAAATTCAAGGGTTCCCTTTTACAGGGGAGCCAGTCGGCAGGCTGCATGGCGAGCCTAAACTCTGCCCACATAGTCATTGACCCCGCTCTTTTTAGAAGGGGTTGAGCAAACCCAGCTCAAGAAAGTAGCACAAATGGAGGGCTTGGAAAAAACGTGGTTTTTCAACCAGTGTCCCATTTGGGTATGAGTTTCAATGGTTGGTACACCCCCAAACATGGGCGTATATAAAGCCCCTAAATGTCCTCGCCATTTCGGGTTCTTCCAGCGACGCTTAGGGCGGAGTGGACATGAATCCCCTGAATGACGTCCGCCATTTCGGGTTCTAAGCTGGACCCATTAGAATCCACCTAGATAGCCAAGTTGCCGTTTGGGGCAAAGTGCAAAACGCAACTGGCGATCCAGGCATTCGCATTTGGTCTTCTATTGGGCAACGGATCTTTAGACTTCAACTTTTCGGTTGAAATCACGTGGTGTCTTCCACTCAACCCCCCCAAAAAGTGGCCCACTTTTTGCAGGGGTTGGTCGTTGCAGCCAAGTCCTTCTGTGAACTTTTCGGCCCAGCGGCCCATGGAACTCCATCGGCCCATCGGCGCAGCTCGGGCGCCGGAAGGGCAGAGCCAGATCCCCGTGGAGCTGTTCCAGTGCCTCCTGCCGGGCTTGCACCGGAACCCCGAGGCGGCTTTTTTTTTTGTGTGTTTTTTTTCTTTTTTTTTTTGTGTTTTCTTTCTTCTCTCATTTTTTTTGGCGGTCGGGTCGGGACGGGACGGGACGGGGTCAGCGCCCAAGGTAGGCTTCAAGCTCTGGGTGGTTCATTTCCCCAAGGGAAAGAAGTCCTGGGCAGGTTTTGATCGGCACCCCTATTTTCTAGGGAATTGTTTTCCAGTTTTTTGGTGTATTTTTTTCCGGTCAGGTCAGCAAGCAAGCCAGCAAGCAAGCAAGCCAGCAAGCAAGCAAGCAGGCAAGCAAGCAAGCCAGCAAGCAAGCAAGCCAGCAAGCAAGCAAACAAGCAAGCCAGCAAGTTGGCAAGCAAGCAAGCAATCAAGCAAGCAAGCAAGCAAGCAAACAGGCAAGCAGGCAAGCAAGCAAGCAAGCAGGCAAGCAAGCACGGGCCCAAGCAAGCAAGCAAGCAAGCAAGCGAGCGAGCAAGCAAGCAAGCAAGCAAGCAAGCAATCAAGCAAGCAAGCAAGCAAACAGGCAAGCAAGCAAGCAAGCAAGCAAGCAAGCAAGCAAACAGGCAAGCAAGCAAGCAAGCAAGCAGGCAAGCAAGCAAGCAGGCAAGCAAGCAAGCAAGCAGGCAAGCAAGCACGGGCCCAAGCAAGCAAGCAAGCGAGCAAGCAAGCAAGCAAGCAAGCGAGCAAGCAAGCAAGCAAGCAAGCAAGCAAGCACGGTCCCAAGCAAGCAAGCAAGCCAGCCAGCCACATTTTTCGGTGCCAACGCAATCTGAGCCATGCGGCCGCCCCATACGACTGCATTTGCGTAGAAACACCACCTTAAACCAACCTTAAACCCACACTCCTAAACCCACCCTAAAGCAATCTTAAACCAACCCTAAACCAACCCTAAACCAACCCTAAACCCACCCTAAACCCACACTAAAAAAGCCAACCCCAAACCAACCCTAGGCCCACCCTAAGCCCACCCTAAACCAACCCTAAACCCACCCTAAACCCACACCAAAAAAGCCAACCCCAAACCAACCCTGAACCCACCCTAAACCCAACCCAAAACCAGCCCTAGACCCACCCTAAACCCACCCTAAGCCAACCCTAAACCAGCACTAAACCCACCCTAAACCCACCTTAAACCCACCCCAAACCCACCCTAAACCAGCTCCAAACCAACCCTAACCCACCCTAAGCCAACCCCAAACCAACCCTGAACCCACCCTGAACCCACCCTAAAACCCACCCTAAACCCACCCTAAACCAACCCTAAACCCACCCTAAACCAACCCTCAACCCCCCTAAGCCCACCCCAAACCCACCCTAAGCCCCAAACCAGCCCTAAACCCACCCTAAACCCACCTTAAACCCACCCTAAACCAACCCTAAGCCCACCCCAAACCAATCCTAAACCCAGCCCAAACCCACCCTACACCCACCGTAAACCAACCCTAAGCCAACCCTAAACCCACCTTAAACCCACCCCAAACCAACCCTAAACCAACCCCTAAACCCACCCTAAACCCACCCCAAACCCACCCTAAGCCAGCCCTAAACCAGCCCTACACCAGCCCTAAACCCACCCTAAACCCAACCCTAAACCAACCCTAAACCAACCCTGAACCCACCCTAAACCCACCCTAAACCTAAATGGGCCCTAGACATCCCTAAGCCAACCCTAGAGCCCCAAACCACAAGATCTGCAGTGTAAGCCTCTACAAAAGGGAAACTGGAAAAAAGTACACCAAACTACTGGAAAACAATTCCCTGAAAGACAAAACCACCAGTTTTGATCTTGGAGATCGGACTCTGGACCAGAAAATGGGATTGATTTTCCAGAAGGAGCAATGATGAGCCTGGTATTCGGCCTCGAGGGGCTTCCCTTTCGGAGGAATGAACCCCCCAGAAGTTGAAGCGTACCGTAGGGGGGGAGGGGGAACAAGCAACCAACAAAACACTGCAAAACAGCTCACCTCCTCGGTTCCCGGACTTCATACTATTTGCAAAGAATATCTTGGTAGTCAACGAAGAAGTTGAGACTTTTTCCGGGCCCTGGGCTGTTTTGCCACGCCTGTCTTGGCTGGTGGATGGCTTTGGCGCCGGCAAGGCGTTGATCAACATTTGGGATCATCTCAGGTCTTTGCCCATTGCCAAACGGTGAGTTTGGTATATATCCAAGTCCCGGGTGCATGGTACCGTCATGGCCACCCCAAAGCTTAGTTGGCCGCAACCGGCCTTTGACCTTTTGGCTTTCCCTCTTGGCCCATGTTTCTTTAGTAAGGTACCCAAAATCCTTTGAGCAAGCGAGTTGTGGTTGAATGTTAACCGTCACCACACAAACACGGACATGATCACACGTCCCTGAATTGATGGCTTGGATTAGTTTGGACCCCTGGTTCTTGTAGAGGGTAAATGGGAAATGGAAGGAAGCTGATTAGCTGGTGGTTTGGATGATGATTTGTTTTCCCTCAGTTTCCCACCAGGGAGGGATGAATTGGTGGTTTGGGTTAGAGATTTGAATCCCTGTTTCTTGGTGGGAACCCACCCCAGATGACCACCAAAGGACCGATTTGGCTCCAAACCGCCACTGAGGGTTCCTGTCAGGTGCTCTGGGTCCTGTCCTGCGGCGTGAACGACCGGATCTTCGACCAGCGCGGCGCCCGGGCGATCATCCAGGCGGATTTTGTCAGAGGTTTCGCGGGTGTCGGTTTGGGTGATGGGTGCGGCTCCAAGGGGAAGTTGTTGGGTTGGGGTTTGTTGGGGTTTGGGGTTTGGGGTTTGGGGTTTGGCGTTTGGGGTTTGGTTCGCTTGAGTTGGTTGTTTCTTCGTTGGGGCCAGTTCAGGTGCAGCATTGGTTGGGCTTGGCAGAAATCACACACACAAAAACAAAACAAAACATAAAATGCTTAAAGAGCATTCTTCCATTCCACAAACCCGGTGGCCGGATTGGTGTGGATTTGGATTTGACTCGCGAGACGGGCAGCTTTCCCTGCACCTCCCTCCAAGCCATCGATTCGGCTCCAAATCTCCCCAGGGGGCGAAGCTGGGAAGTGTCCGGAAAGCCAGGTGGCCTGGAAGGAGGCGGAGCTGGCGCACACCGTGGCCCTCATCGTGGCGCCTCGTGCGGCGAATCCTTTATGGGTGTCGTGTTCCTTTTCGGAACTGGCGGATCCCCGTTTTGCTGGCAAGGTTTGTTTGTGTTTCTTCCTTTTTTTTTTAATCAGGTAGGTGACTGCGAGGTGGTTTGTGGCAGCTTTCAGGGAGGGCGGGGCTGTTGAGGAAACAAGTTGGAGACACCTATTTTGTCTCAACAGCTGGAAGCTACGGAGTCGCCAAAAGAAGCGCGTGGTTCAGGGCTTGAGGCTCCGGTGTCGGGATAATGGGATACCGCCTGATGCACCGAGAGGCTTTGGTTCTTCAAGCAGGTTGGGGGTCCAAAATCCTGGGGTTTCGGTGAAAGGTATTTTTGTTCGGGGGTTCCATGCTGTGGCTGGATTTCGCCCTTACACCATAGGACAACACTCATTTTTTTTTTAAGCATTCTTAGGTGGTGTGCAGGTCGTCCATCCACAGTATCTTTGATTTTGAGAATGGGAGATGCAGACCGCCCTACTACAATTTTGCCAGGGGCGGGCTGCAAACAGATCATCATTTCTGGGCAAATCGTGAGGAGCTGTTCGAACTGGGTAAAGTTTAGTGAACTCAGCCAGGCTGAAGGCCCTGTACTACTGTACCGCGTGGGGGGGGGTTCCCTGTTCTCCATGGGAATGCTAATTTGCCACGATATTTCCCTTCCCTTTGAAGTGGACTCTTGGCTTGCCGATTGTGAGGTTTAATGCCTGCTGGTGACATGCCTGACAACTCCCCTGCTGGCAAATTTCGAAACACATTTTTCAGGTTCTTGAATGGTGTAAGGCTGCTGGTAACGTATGGCATCCTGGAATGCCCCGCTTAGACTTGCTGGCCAGATGTTTTCCACTTTCTCTTATGTGAGCATTTCGTTCATCCGCAGTTACCCCTCAAAAAGGGTTTGCCTTGGATTTCTGCTGTTTTAGCCTGTCTACGCGACGTTCCTTTGAGCAGTGCTGCTGTTCCATTGTCTTCTTGTTGGGGGCCCGGTTCCCTGTATTTCTCCTTTAGATGGGACCAAAGTGAACATTTGAGGACATCCCACCCTAGCTATCCACTATAATCAGAACAAATCAAGACAGACATCACCATTGTGAGGAATCAATCAAACTGATTGAGCAAAGTTTCCTCCGTTGCTGACCTCTAGTAATTAAGGGGATAAATCCAGTACAGTTGCTCCACGTACCATGCTGTGGATGGACAGAATCCTGCATCGTCAAAGGCCCCACGATTCCCCCTGCAAATGCCAACGAACGTATTGGTTTCAGGTTTTTCGCAGAGCCATTCGCGATATGTCTCCCACCAGTTGCGGGGGATTTGAATCCATATCAACCCAGGGTTCTGGGGTTCCAGGGGATGTTTGACTCCGGAGAGGCAAACAGCTGGTTAGAAATTTGATGACACCCTCTCTGGCCTGAACTCCTTAAATAGGGGTTTGCGTTGGATGTCGCGTGTTTTGTGTTTTTTTCTACATGCCATTCCTTCAACTATTTGCCGTTCCATTTGATTCTTTGTTCGGGGGCCCCGTTCCACAGCGCAGTATTTCCCACAAGATGTGGGGGGGTTTGACGCCCCCAGCGCGAGTCCAAGTTCCTGGCAATCACCCACATTGCTCTTCTGGTTCGTTTGTTTGGCGAGGGAGGCAAAGGGGCACTCCCCGCCATAAATGCTTGCGGATATCCGCCTTTTCAATTGCCAAGACGGTTCTGGGTTCATCATTTTTGTACCGATCGGTTTTGATTATGACTCACCTGCTTAGGAGTGGTCATCAACAGCCACCTGCTCAGGACACGCTGATGGCGGTGATCTTCGCGCTGCTGGCGCTTCTTCTGCACGACGCCGAGATGCAGCGGGCGCTGTGGCTGCGGTGGCCCTGCCTGGCTGTCGGCTCGGTGCGCCTCGGCGCGGTTGCGGCGGACCGGAGGTCGGAGGTCGTTTTTTTTTTTTTTTTCTCTGTGGGGGGGGGGGCCGAAACGAGAGGTGAGAGTTGAATAGAAGACTGGCAGACATGGCCCCCTTCCCCCCCCAATTAAACCGTAAGTGAGCATGGAACCCCACCCCGGCATTGCCCTCGGAAGGCCGGCGGACCACAAGGACAAAGTTGGTGGTTTGTCCACTTCGGGATTTATCAGAGAAAAAAAGAACAAAAACATCTTGAGACTTGGGATGAATCTGAACTTGGGTAGCGTGTGAGGCCCCAGGGCTTCTTTTCAGGGCTCAAAGGGACACCAAGAGGAAACTCGCCGTTTTTTTTTTTTTTTTTTTTTTTTTTTTGGGGGGGGGTCACAGTACCTCCCAAAAGATAGATCATTGTTGGGCGTCCAGCCCTATTTTGGGGCTCCATTACCTTGCGAGAGCTCCCAGGTTGGTGAATGTTTCTCCGAGCCTTTGACCCAGAAAGGGCAAAGCAGAAGGTTCCTTCAGAACCTTTCCAGGGGGCTGGGGGCAACGTCGCTCTTCCTCCAATTTGGGTTTAGGGTCTTCGGCCCGAGGAGCGGTTTCGGGCAAATTTTGTTTGTGCCGCAAGGCTTCTGGGGAAGCTGATTGCTCCTTTCGGCATTTGTTTCATTAGTTGCCCCGCGCCTCCCGTTGGGCCTTTCTGAATCAAAACCCAACGGATGAATGAGGAACCCATTGAACATCAGGATCAGGAAGTGATGAGCAGTTTGCAAGATCATGTCATCCCACGTGTTCAAGACCAACATTGCCCAACAAATTTGAAACACCTTGGCTCACATGGAAGACATGGACCCCTTTGCCAAAGAACGAAAGGGATCTCAAAATATTTGATCACCCCACTTGGACGACCACAAAAATCTCCCCCCTCCCCAACATTCCCAAGTTGGGTAGCGCTGGTTGGTTCCTTGGGCATCCAATGCTGGGCACGAGGGGCCCCAGCCTGGTATTCTGTATATGGTCCTGAACCACCTAATCGGAACAAGCACAAAATCGGACCCCCCCCATGTTTATAGCACATCTGAGGAGCAAATGCCAGATTGGACCCCCCCAACAAGCCAAGTGGTTTCCTGGTCTCCTGAGGATCCTTCTCCGGAAGGTGGGCCACGAGGTCTTGGAGATCATGGGCCACTGCATGCACGGCCGCCTGCGGCAGCACATCCTGTCGCTGCACTTTGCGGGCGGCTCGCTTGGGTTATGGCGGGTTTTCCTTGGGGGCGGGATGAGGCTTGGGCCAAAGCTTTAAGCCAGATCCTGGGCATATGAAGAGGATGGCCCTCTTTTTTCATGGGGAGGCAGAAGGTGGTTGTGCATCTTCACCGTTTTGCACCCCCCAAGCCACCAAAAGGACGGAGCCAACAAAATCAGGTTCCCCTCATTTTGTGGAGTGAGCTTGTTGCTTGGATGTGGATGCAACCACTCCTGGAACTCTAAGCCACCGGGCTCCACACAGGCTCCACACAACCCGGAAGGAGCTTTCTCGTCCCAACCCTAAAATCGGGTTCAGCTGCCTGATTTTTTTCACTGCCGTTGGCATGTTTTTTTTCTTTTTTTCTTTTTCTTTCTCCTCCGGGGGGTTCTTTTCATTTTTCGTAGTTTGATGCAAAGAAGAACGCTGTTTTGCCTGCCCATGCCAAGGGTTAGAAGTTTCCAGAGGGTTCAGTGGAACAACGTACTCTGATCAAAGGCAAGACCAGCCAACAGTAAAGGACAAGGTAATCCTTGGTTGGTCGCATAGATTTTTGATTGAGGGTTTTTGGTTTGGGAAGGAGAACGAACCAACAGGAACACAAAACAAAACACCACCTCGTGGGCTTGGCGTTCAGGGAACGCCTTCCGCGTGGCGAGCACTGCCGTGAGCCTCATCGGTCTGATGACGGCCTGGGAGGAGTTCCAAAGCAACCACGCCCTGCAGCGCCTCGCTTTTTGCGGCGTCCGAAGCGCCCGTTTCACCTCGGGTTGTTTTAGAGGGAACGTTCCATTCGCAGAAGGACATGTGTGTCATCTTAACGGGAACTTCCACTTGGGCTTGTTCTTTGTCTTCATGCTTTGCGCCTGGCGGGTTTCAAAGGGAACCTTGTACAAGTGACAATGTATTGCGCTGTTCTTGTGCAAATGGAGCCAAGAGCAATGGGCGTGTTATGATGTCAACTTTGGAGTAACCAAAAAGAGGATCTTACTAGTCAAAGAAACCCCCCAACACGTAACACATTTTCAAAGGGGAACGAGATCAATCTGAAGTTATCGGGAGGGGTGCTCCCAATTGATTTTCTTCGGCTTTCCCGTTCAGCTGTATATAAAGCTACACTTCAAATGAAGGGTGCCAAGCCCAGAACCACTCTTGTTTCGGCTCCGGGGAAAGAATCCAAACCAACCTTGTGGCAGAAATTGCCCTTGTGCAAAACAGGTTGTGTGCAAACAAGCCAACCTGTTTCCCTCCGACTTGGGTAGAACATCGGTTTGGTTTCCGATCTTTTTTTGGGTCAGATCAACTTGATACCGGTCGCTGGAGCAACTGTGAGCAGTCTGTGTGCTGAAACGTGGCTAGGTTTGAAAGCGCCGCCTCCCCCAGATTTTGACCCCTCAAAGTGCGGCTCGGCCTCTCTCTTTCCGTACGCTCCAAAAGTGCGGGGGAAAAAGGCAGGGCAATGAACTGCATGTGGAAGGTGTTCGCATCCCTGATCTGGATGAGCAGAGAAAGAGAAAGAGAGAAAGAGAGAAAGAGAGAAAGAGAGAAAGAGAGAAAGAGGGAAAGAGAGAAAGAGAGAAAGAGAGAAAGAGAGAAAGAGAGAAAGAGAGAAAGAGAGAAAGAGAGAAAGAGAGAAAGAGAGAAAGAGAGAAAGAGAGCGATGGGTCCGTCTTTCTTTGGGGATCCCTAACACATTGGTGGTTTTCCCGCCGGTTTCTTTGTCAAGCCACGAAAAAGGGTCCCCCCCCCCCCCCCCGAGCTCTGAGGCTGGTGTTTGCCTCTGCGGGCTTCGCTCGGTGGCTGTGGGCGCCGCAGCAAACATTGGGGGGCCTATTTTTTCCCCGTTTTTTTTGTGTCTCCCCCCCCCCCCCCCCCTGTTTTTTTTCCTCCTTCTTTTTTTCTACTTTTTTTTCTCGGTTTTCAGGGGGAACAACAGGACGACACCGGATTTGTGATTTGAGTTGGTCCCCTTTTGGGGTTGGTTCTTTTGGTGGACCTAAATGGACCACCACCCCCTCCCATTTTGAGGATCCCCCGAATTTTGAGCTGGGTTGAGCTCACAATAGGGAACTGCAAGATGGCTTTTCAAAAATGCAACAAATAAGAAAAGAACAGAAAAACAAATGAGAGGGTAACCCAGTCTCAAGCCAACGTAAGGAGATTTTCATTGTGCCGCTTATTTGACCAGAGGCCCGTAAGGTTGACAGCCCGTGCACTTTACCCAGGTTTTGTGGATGGATGTGTATTGCCCTTTCAATATCACCAGCCACCAAATGGAGCCAACATGTGCAGTTAAAACCACCCAAAGGGTCCTGTGGTTGGACGTCGTTAGTTCACTTCATATTGAGTTGCCCGAGCCTCCAATTTGTCCTGGCTTCCTACTTAGGTGGCTTACTCCTCAATGACACCAACAACCAAACGCCCAAGACAAGTTGCGCTTGGACCTGGTTGGGTGCACTGCACTTGTTTTATGTTAATGCTGCCTAGTTTGGGAACCGGAGTCCCTATTCAGATCTGTTTGGGCCAATGTTTGCAATTCTTTTTTGGGAAAAGGTTTTTTTTTTGGGTTGGATGTGGTTCACCTTCGCCTACTGCGCGACCAACCAAAGGATTCTGTGGTTGGATGTGGGTCGGTTCACTTGCTCCCCATATGGCCGTGATTTGAAGTGGTTGGAGGACGTGGATCCCCACCGAATTTTGATGCCCACCAAAGGAGCCTTTTGGACCCATCAAAAATCACAGACCCATGTGTGGCCGTGTGGCAGCCCGGTGGCAGGTGCTGAACGCTCTGAAGGGCTTCGAAAGCACGGGCAAGCCTATGCTGCCCATCCTGCAGGCGATCTGAGGGGTTTTAACCTGTTGGGAATGGCTTGTCGGTTAGAACAGAACGCTTTTCGGGAAGGGTTCTCAAAACCTGCACCCTCACACACACACACACACATATATATATATAATATAAAGATAACAGTGACATTGATTTTTTTGTATTTGCTGTTTGGATTTTGGTATGGGTATTAATTGCTGCATTGCTATTTTCATAATAAAAGCTATTATTATACTAGGATTCTATTTATATGTTTTACCAAGATAGTTATATTTGCTAGTCTATATTTATTCATAGAACTTGAACTCAGTTAAATCATAAATAAGTATAATTCTTAAAATATTATAATATATACAAATACATATATACACATAAAACTACCATACCAATTTAATACTAATTATAATAGTTATATACCCCAAAACAACGATACAAAGTCATCAAATAAGAAAACACCACAAAATCATAGACATATCCTACCAAAACAATATAAACCAAACCAATCTGAAAATAATGTAAAACTGTTTTAACTTCATAACATGTTGGTAGATATATCCTTTCTTTTCAAATGTAATACGATTGTAAATGAATTTTAGTTTGAACCATTGAAAAATGAATTGAATTGTTTGTTTTGTTGAAACCAATCGTACCACATTTTATAAAATCAATAAACATAATATGAATGACATGAAATCACCAAATGGTTGGTTTCCTTTTGGTCCCCTTTAAATGCAAACCAAAAAAGCAGGTCCACCGTTTAGACTGTTTTGCCTCCCCACGCAGCAGGGATGGCAGAAGCCGTGATGTGTAGAGGAATCTCCTTTGGGTTGCATCTTGACTTGCGGGAAGTTTGTGAAAGGTTCCGGCAATGGGTTGTTCCTGGTCCCACAGAGAAGCATTCCTACCAACATCTTTGCTGGCTGCCATGGTTTATGCTGAGCAGATCGGCCGTGCACATTTTTTCAGCTCCGTGCAGTTTCAGATGGTCTAGAAAGTGTTTTGGATGTGCTTTCAGTGCTTTCTGTGGTTTCCTTCGAATTCTGGGGGTGGTTTTGTGGAGGGTTGCGGGGAGGTTCGGAGGTTCCGGGCGGTTGCGGGCAGTTCCGTGGCTGTTGGGGATGCTTCCACTTAGATGTTCCGGCTTAGTGGTTTGAGCTACATGCTGGGACATATTGATTACTAAGTTGGTTGAGCATCCAAGAATCTAAGCAGAGCTTATAACGGCTTGGATCCGCGACTCCCCGGTGCGAAAACAAATCGGCTCCGACGGCCTGGTTTGGATCCAAGGCATTCGGATCGCATCCCCCCCACCCCGGTCACCGGTGCGAAACTGCACGCGGGATCGATCCGATGGCGAAAGCTTCGGTGCAAGGCGGTGCCCGCAACGATCCCCTTTTTCTTCGTGATCTTCTGCTGGTTCGCTGCCCCTTGGCCCCGAGAAGAGCAACGCAAAAAGCCTCTTCGACGGGCGGGCCGACCGGGTCGGCGGGTCGGGTCGGTCCTTTCCTGAGAAAGCTTTTTCAGGGGGAGAAGTCGGGTTTTGTGTGCCATGAATGGTGGGGGGAGGTTTGTTCAGGGGGATGGGTGCTTTTTGAGAGAATGTGTTCAACAGTTCTTGCTGGTGCTCAGAGGGAATGAGAAATGAAATGACCCCTATAAACCATCCTTTGTGGTTTCCTTTCAGGGACCCCTGGATTCATTCCCTCATTCCCTACTGAGCACCAGCAAGAATTCGGGTTTTGCAAGCCCCGTGGATTGCTGCCTTTCCCTTTTCTACCTTTCTCGGTTTGGGCTGGAACTCGGTGCGTGCGAGGTTTTCCTTGAGGTATAGGACCCTGGATGGAGAGGCTAAAGTGGTAGCCAGGTAGTGCCTGAGCAAGTAAAAAACAACAACGGACAGGGAAACACAACACGGAAACACAGCACAACGGCAACACACCCTCTACTCCAAATGCCCGCCTTTTCAAGGGTATCGCGTTGACCCCTGACTAAACGAAAGAGGTACTTGCCACGAAGAACGCACGTGTTTTCAATAAGTATGCCAACCAGAAAATGCGAGGGTATTTGGAGTTGGGGGGGGAACGCAACGGACACCGACAAACCGCCGCGGTGACTTTTGTTGGGGTTTCCACTTGGAAGCATAGGTGTCCTTTGTGGTTGATTTGGTTGAACAATATTTTGGGTGATTCCTGGTTTGCCTGGTGGTTCAAGAAAAACTACCAGGGACACCCATCTACTTTTAACCAAAAAGGACACACACCGCCCGCGACTCGAAGGCCTTCATCCACTTCTACTACTGCTTCGGGCTGCAGCACTGGTGGACCAGCAGTGTGCTGTTGTACAAGCTGGGCTTCCTGGCGGAGGCGGGAGGTGATTTTTTGGTTCGGCCGCGCTTTGGTCGGGGTTTGGTCGGGGTGGTCGATCGGGGGCGCGGAGGGTTTTTTTTGTGGGGGGCGGAGGTCAAGGGAAAAGCATGGATTTCTTTTGGGAAGAAGGCAGATGGAGGTTGAGAGCCATATTCCCAGCCTTTTTTTTAAAATATTTTAATGGCCAAGGGTAATTTTTCCATGTGGGAAAGATCATCTTTTTCTAGTTGTTCCCAATGGTTATCCCATGGCCCATGTAACCCCCTTCCAGATACCCCACTTGGTTTTCTAAACAAAGGTAGTTTATCCGGGATACGAGGTTTTATGTATGGTCTTCGGATTTTCCGTTGCACGTCCAGAATATATTTTTCTCCCTTCTGTACACATATTCAACCTTTTTCTAAAACACGTTGATTATTCGCGGTGCGTGTTGTTTTTATGAGACTTCATAGGGTTTCTCCATTGCACCCCCAGCTGATATCAGTTTTCGGCTCGCTGGCCCCTTTAGCGCTTGCCAACTCCTTACATAAGCTTCGGCAATCATGCGAACCCCAAACCCTAAACCCTAAACCAGGTTCAAAGGCCAAGTTTCAGTGTTGGGGGGGGTCTGTATGCAATCTTGGTTGGCATGTAGCGTTCGGGGAAGTGTGTGTTTGACTAGCCAGGAAAAGCTCTTCGCTTTTTTTTGAAGGGGTCCAGGTGAACAAGTTGCCACACGGCAATGGGCCTCGTTGATTCTTGCCCTTCAGTCAGGGGTGGGACGAACGGGTTCTCTGAAGAGATGGAGGTCAGGGCCTGTTCTTTTTTGTTGTTGTGACTGTTGGCAGGATTGACAACCTGTTTGATGTTGAGTGCGGCGTTTTTCAGACGGGATCAGGGTCGCTGGGAAACATACCACCCAATAAAAGGCCCTCAGGTTGATTCAGGGACATTTGCAGAGCCAGTAGGTTTGGGCACAATGGCGCCAGGTAAGGCCTCAACAACAGAAGGGCGAAATCCTGCCTTGGAAAACCCCCCCCCCCCCCGCAAATACCAACAAACCATGAACTTCCACGGTTCTTAGGTGGTGCGGTTTCGTCCATCCGCAAAAAATCTGTGAAATCCTACCTTTTCGTTGGGTTGGCTATGTGCCGCAGGTGGCGGTGGAGGACATGCTGCCGACCAGCGTCGGCACGGAGAATTTCTGGAGCCTCCCGGTGGACGTGGTGGTGATGGCGCCTTGGGCCTGTCTCAGGTGGCCAGGGGTTGCATGGGCTCTCCTCTCATAGTATGCCACATGAAAGATGTTATCCAACAGAAGCTACAAACGGAAGATGGAAAATAAAAGTGTTCAATGCCGCAGATTTGGTTGGTAGATAACCCTGAATTAGGGGAGTGGGTCACCGCAGGTTTTAGTCCTTACCAGGATTTCGTTTTGGGTACCTATTTTTTTACCCAGACCCACCATTCAATGTTCGGTAAATATGGACCAGATTCACACATCTCGTTTTTAGCACTTATGCACAGGCAAAATGAGTATACCGGACTCTGAGCCTCTGAGGGTTCAGTTTGCGAGACAATCTTAAACTGTACGCAGCGTGCTTTCTCCGCTTGCTTGATGCGCGCAAGGATCAAGCGCTCGAAACCCACGATGGGTCTGGCGTCATTTTGTGCCTCCTCCCACTTGTCCAGCGAGAGTCTTGTTCCTTTTTAGACTGGGTGTTATTCACTCCTAGTCATCTGAGGTGGAACGGGCTTCTCCATCATGTCGAGGGTCCCTTTTTTCACAAAGCAAGCTGTAAGCAGGCCTAGTTTTTGATGTCACTTCTTAGCAGCCAAGCTGTGTTTTCGGTTGGCTGCAGCTGCAGCCGCGACCAACTGGCCTAGGCCAAGGCTTTCGCTCCCTCAGAGTTTTCCCTGCAACCGCTCAGTACACATTTCTTTGCTGATGTGGCAGCGCCCATGGCCAATGGGCAAGATCATGGCGGGGCAAGCCATAGCGATCTCACCAGGGGTAAGGGGAGCTAGCCCATGATGAAGGTCCTTCGGTTCGGGGCGTTTCCCTCGTTTCAGGTTTGCAACAAAAAGTAGCCTGTTTCCGGTTTGGGTTTCCCTTGTTTCTGGTTCTTTTGCTTCTGATCCTCTTTCATGTCTTGCAATGGCGAGGTTATGAGCTTTAGCATGGCCATCATCCTGATGAACCTGCTGATCGGAGTGCTGGCGGAGAGCTACAACCGAGGCCCACTTCGAAGATCTGGGCTGGATTGCACCCTAGGTCCCCTAGTAGCGCCCTTTTAGCCTTTTTCGGGAGGGTTCCCCTACTGAAGTAGACTGCAAAATAAAGGGTATGCTTATTCTAACCTCTCTACTGGAGGACCTAGCACCTTCAGATTAACAGAGGGAACCCCAAAAGCCGTGATTTGTTGAGGACTCTCTCCCGGGTCACTTTTTTTGGGCTCTGTTTCAATTCGTAGGGGGGGGGAAATGCGATCCACTTTTATGGAATGTGACTCCTGTTGAACGGGGACGAAAGAAAACAGGGGATACGAGTTTCTGACCAAGTGGGGTGGTCATTCAAGCACCAAGGCGTGGTGGAAAACCCGGATGGCGAACTCTCCTGAAAGTCAAACCGCAAGAGTCGCCTTGCTGGATCACATGCACGCGCTCCAATTTCCCAGATGGGCCTCATCCACACCCGGCACATTTAGTTCCTCTCGCGTCCGGAGTTCGTTTTGGGTTTGGACTCCATTTTGGCAAATAAACCGTTTGGGTATTCTCCTGTCCACGAACATGCCCTCTTAAGGGGCAATGGCTGTCCCACATGGTTGACTTTCTCTCCCCTGGATTCGAAACCCTCTCAAGGGCTGTTGGGACAGGCTTGGGCCCACTCCCTTTTGTTGTGGCTGGTTCAGAACGAAAACCCACGAAAGCAATAATTTGGTCCGGGTTTACCTTGGGGCACGCACATGTATATACAGAAAGATACACACAAACACACCCAAACACACACACACACACACACATATATATATATATATACATATATATACATATATTTATATATTTCACTCCCTCTTGGCGCACGAAAGATACCTGCCGCTCCTTCAAGGCGAGCTCTTTTTTTTCCCACGCCTTTGACATCGGCATCCATCGGCATCCATCATCGGCCCAGGCTGGGAGCACCGGGAGCGCTTGTTCCTGCTGGAGCGGTCCCGCTTTGTGCAGCGACACTTCACCAGGCCTTGTCGACCGCCCCCAAAAAGTCCGCGGGTGTATGGCTGTGAAAGATCCGTTTTGGATCGGATCCCATTTTGGTTGGGATTGGTGAATGCACCACCCATTTGAGAACCTATTTTAGTGGTTGGATTGGGATGTTCGCTGGGTATTGGTGTTTTATTTTTTTGGGTTGCTTTGAGTAAGGTTGACCCAGGATGTAAGTAGACCCGTTTCATTATTGTAGGGGGTGTTCCCTCCAAAAGTGGTCTGAATCCCCACTAAAAGGGGACACCCCCCGATCAAAATCAACCAGGGGTTTACTAATCCATGGTTAACATGATCCTTTTGATGGCCTTGCCGGGTCAAGATTCTTTGGACGAAACAGCAGAAGGATAGAGAGAGAGAGAGAAGTCATTCCCAAAACCTTGCAGATTCGCTACCGAAGCCCGGACAGATGTTGTAAGCCCTGCAATTTCCCATGCCCATGGGGACCGTTTACTTGCAACCTCCAGTCCGCATTCGAATCCGTATGCACATTAAAACGGTGCGGGTAAAGCTCCAAAATGGCTCCAATTTTTCTGTTGCCCTTTAAAAACAACAAAGACGGGGCTACCCTCAAAAAGACATGCATTTAAACTGGCCCAAGCAAAGGCCAAACCACCAATCCAAAGCACCAATTATATAAAGGGAAGCTGATTCTGGTTTCCCTTAAATGCGAACCAAGGGTTGGTCGCTTACGCAAAACGGGCTTGTTTCTTTTCGGAGAAGCCCTTGTCGGTCAGGTTAAAACACGATTTCAGCGCCCAGTGCAACCTCGGTCCGGCTGAGATGCTCGCCTTCTTGCACCGCAAAGGGTCCCCAGTTCAAATTCACACCCAGACTCCGCGCGCGTTTCTTCAGGTCTTCAGCCTGGCGTCGCTGCCCCTGCGCGCGCAGGGCACGGGTGGCGGACGCGTCCAGCCGGGACCACGCGCCTTCCACGGCGTACTGGATGTTTTCTTTTTCTTGTTCTTTTCTCATTTTTTTGGGTTTGTTCTCAAACACCACTACTTTGCTAGTTTGTTCTCAAACATTTTTTCGAAAGTTATGTGTTGGTGTGTTTGTTGGGGTGTTTGTTTGTTTGTTTGTTTGTTTGTTTGTTTGTTTTTGTGTGTGTGTGTGTGTGTGTGTGTGTGTGTGTGTGTGCGTGTGTGTGTTTGTGTTTGTGTTTGTGTGTGTGTGTGTGTGTGTGTGTGTGTGTGTTTGTGTTTGTGTTTGTGTGTGTGTGTGTGTGTTTGGTTTTGCCAAGTTTGGTTTCAGATTCAGGCAATTCATGCCTTTGGGCATCTTGTTGTTTGTTTGTTTTCCAAGTCAAGTGTGATTGTTTTTTGCTTTTCTGTGTTGCCAAGTTTTTGGATTTGGTTTGCCTAAAAGAACGTCTGCCTCTTTTACGTATTTTCTCAGGTTCCAGTTTTGGGGGTAGCTGGCCGCTGGTTGCAACGCCGTTAAAATAGGGGGAAAAACCGTTGATTTTGGACCGAACCCCAAGGATTTGTTTTTTGGGCTTTCCAAAGTTTTCCCAGGAAAAAAACAAAGGCAAAGAGGGTATCTGCTGCAGAACTCGTTGGAATTTTCCATGGACACGCGGTGCTTACGACTTTTGGGGGCCTTAGGTCTGCAGCAGAGCCAGCAGGGGAGGCCTCGTGAATTGTTTTTCCTTTTGTTTGCCTTTAGAAAGTAAAAACAAACAACATGGCATTTCTTCAAACACGCACACACACACACACACACTCTTTTTTTTCACACCCCCCCAATTATCCCTTGCCGGATTCTAATTTTTTCAGGGGGAGGGAGGTGCTCTTTGGAGCCCTTTTTCCGCTTCAGGTGTGGTATGCTCATCCGAAAGCCCCGTCCTCCTGGGGCGACATTTCGGCAGACTACGACAGCCGCAGCCTCAAAGCGCAGAAGTCTTGCTGGACCTTTTGAATCCTCGTGGCAGGGTTGATGCCCTAAATATTGCAAAGGGAACAAAGGACACCGTGCAAGTTCTTACCGCATGGCTTGTGGTTGGCCTTGCAATTTGAACCTCAATGTGAACCTTATGGACTCATCCCGGTGTGGACTCCTCCCGGTGGTCCCTCTAAATAGATGGAGACAGGCACTCCCCCAGGCGCGGGGATTACCAGGGAGTCTGTTTGCGATGGTCAAAAGGGAAAGGCAAGCCGTCGCCTTTCAAACCTCAAAGCTGTCGCACGGAGGGAAAGCCGCCCACTTTTTACAGCACCCAAACACACCTAGCCCTCCGCTGGATTCCCCAGACGTTCTCAGGCCCCCCTCCCCACTCCGGACGTTGGTTTCCCCCCCCTTCACCACTCCCAAACCCCTCAACCGCAAGGCCCCTTCGCCCTCCCGCCCCCTCCCGCCCGGACGAAAACGTTCGTGGCAGGCATGGACATGAACGTCCACGAGAAGATCTCGGAGCTGCGGCGGGAGCTGCGGGATGCCTTGGTGAAGGTCAGCGAAAAGACCCAGGCGACGGATCCTGTGGATCTGGTGGACAGAATCTCAGGGGGTGTCTTGTCTTTTTGTATTTTTGCGGGTAGACCGTCGGACCCTTCAAGATGGATGGGCTGTTCTTTTGGGTTTTCCTTTGAGCAAGCCAAAGGGGGGGAGCCTCCAAAACAAGCCACACACGTCCGGGTTTTCCTGGGCTATACAAAACCCAACCTTTCCCTCCGAAAAAAAGAAAGGAGCAAAACAGAACAACGACAACAAAAGCACAAAGCACACAAACAACAACAACAGAACAACAACAGCAAAAAAACCAACAAACAGAACAAAAAGAACCAACAACAACCACCGAACCCGAGAACCGAGAAGCCCTCCCCCCCAGGCCTCAGTTCTCGTCGGTCAGGGCGACTCCCGGGTGGCGGAAGTGGACCGCAAGGTGGAGGGTCTACAGGCCGGGCGATTTTTGTGTGGGAGAAACGCCCAGGGCTCGGTCGTATTTTTCTTTGTTTTTTTTCCTTCTCCTATTTTTGCTTTGCATTGAATTATTATTGTATCTATGTTTTTTTTTGGGGGGGGTTAGTGGCTCTGGAACGCTTTTATATTGCTCTTTGATATTCCTTCCTTCCCCAAAAGCGTTGACCCCGATTAAATACAACTCCTGATTGATTTTGATTGGGGTGTGCGGGGCGGTGGGTGGGTGGGTTTAGTGGTTCACTTCTGGAGGGGACGGGTTTCTTAATCCGGGGTCAACATAATTCAACGGCAAAGGGGCAGGTTTGAGTGCTTCTTTGAAGCACTCCGGAAGTCATACTTTTTCGAACCTTCCAACGGTGAGGAAGCCACACCGCTTAAGTATTTCCCACCGCTACACCTTCAAAACGCCTGAACATGCTCTTTATGGAATCCTTTCGGGGCATGTTTCTTGGAGTGAACCCTTAAAAAGGGTGCCTAGATCGCCAAGTTGCTGTTTTGTTCAGCCACGGCTGCTGTTTTTTTTGGGGAAGGTGGAGGGCAGAAAGCGGTCGCAACATGGCGATCCAGGAGCTCGGCTGCCAGCGTCTGAAAGCACCCAGAACCGGAAGGGAAGCCGACGGGGGAACGTCTTCATGTGGCCCCCTTCACACCCAAAGGAAGGGGGCTTTGAACAGACAGGCTTTTTTTTTTGGTTTCTTTTTGGTTTGTTTCTGGCTGGCTCGATAGGGAGGGAGAATTGGCATGACCCGGACCCCTATTGATACACCGTCCCCTACGGTTTCCTGTAGGGGAATCACCATCGGCGTCCTCTTTAGGCTAGTTTGGATAAAATAAGCTGGCACTGGTTTAGATGGGCTTTGTTTCATTTACCAGGGCCATCTACTTTTCCAAAAGGCCATGTATGGGAATCACTTTCCGTTTCATTCCCAAAATTGTCAACTCCCAACAAGGAGCAGCACGTTTTTCGCAGCCCGAGGCGAGGCTGGACGAGGTGTTGGACATGCTGAAGGACAGGGCGCTCGGGCGTGAGCGCGTGTGCGCCCGCGGTCAGGGAGGCCCCCGAAGCGGTGCTAGTCCGCCAGGTGGATGCAGGCGGAAGCGGCCACGCAATCAGAGGAATCTAGCCAAACTCACCTGCCCGATCTCCCGGTTTTTTTTTGGGTTCTCCAGCCCGAGAAAAGCAAAACCCCTCGTCTGCAAAGGGAGCCGCGTCAAGATGAGCCGCTCAGTCGGTCTGGGCGCAGCAACTGAGTACGGTAGCCACATGTACCAAGGAACCAGGGTGAAGTGGGCGAGATTTTCAAGTGCAAGCCAGTTAAGGTGTTTCCCCTGACCGAAAGGCCAGTAACGCATGCCAAGGGGGAGATTTCTGCAAAGGACACAGATCCATAAGCAGTTTTCATGCGAGGTTCGGTCGAAACATCTGGCAGTCTATGGTTCATTTGGGAAGGACATGGGGGAGCTCACAAAATTTCTCACAAAACACCGGGACTCACAAGTAATGTTGCCTGCTAAGTGTGTGCACCGGCCCCATAATTACATTCGGGAAGGATTGTCCACATAGGTGTCCTTTTTGGTTGATTTGGTTGAAAAATAGAGGGTCCTAGTTTACCTGGTGGTTCAATCAACGACCAGGGCCATCTATTTTTCCAAAAAGGACACCCCATGTAAGACACCTTGTTGGACCAACTAATGCAGGCTTGCCCCAGACCATTCCCATGACGAGGGCCAAGAGCTTCACCTTGGAAGCACCTCCCTCTGAAAATGCCCAGAAGGGATAACTTTTTTTTTGTTTTTGGGGGAGAGGGGGGATCAAGCTATAGAGGTATGAGGGCAAGTGCGAAGCACATGGGGTGGTCGGTAAGAATAGCCCGCAAGGGACGGCGGAAGAGGGAGTGAGGCGCTGAGTGGGGTCCCAGCCCTGAGCACCGGGTTCGTGGACACGCACGCACACTTTTAGGTATGGCCGTGGTTGTCAAAACCAATGGGATCCCATTTTGGTTGGTAGGTGAATTCACTACCCATTGTAGTCTATTTTAGTGGGGATTGGGATGTTCACTGGGGGTACGATTTGGGTTTTGACCCATGGCCGTATGGCTTTTGGAGGTATGGATGTGTATGTGCCACCAACATACGCTTGTAAGGCAGCACGTTCCCCTTAACCTCCATGCCTCCAAGACCCATGCCTGAACATGCCCTTGATATTCGCTTACAAGGGGTATGCTTATTCCCCGCTTGAAATTGGACATTCCTTCCGCGAAGGGTAGTGGGAATCCCGATAAATCACCAGAGGAGTTGTTTAATAGAAGGGGTGTTACCTTGAAACGCAAACACTTGCCAGGTTTGTTAACTTGGTGGTTCCCAACCAGGAAGGGGGGTAGCCACGACCAGCCTCTGGTAACACCGACTAACTTTCGTTCCCAACCATCCGGTTCCTTAGGTTTCTGCTCTTTTTAGTGAGTGGTTGAATTTCCGTATTTAACCCGCTAACAGTGTTCGTCACTTTCAGCAGGGGATCTGATCTGCGGACAGCCCAGGAAATCCTGGAGAGTCACTCTGGCACCGGTTAGGATGTACTCCCCAAGCTTGACCGCTATTGGGTTGGATCTTTAGACTTTAACTTTTTGGTTGAAATCAAGGGGTTTTCCACTAAACCCCCAAAAAGATAAACTTTTTGCAGGGGGGTCGTTGCAGCAACCAAGCGAGATGCTGGGAGAAAGCAGTTGGAGCTTGTTGGGCTGTGAACTGGGGAACTGGGGGTGGCCAAAGACACATCCTCTCCCCAAGTAAAGGTTTCTCTCAGGAGACGAAGGGGGCTCGAATGTCTCTGAAAGGATCGCTTCGCAACCCTTCACACGCTCGGGGGCGTGTGTGTTTTATTTTGGCGGTTCCCAGCCATCCCCCTCAGCTTCTTCGCCTTTCAGTGTTTAGCGGTTGGATTTTTCTGTATTTCACCCGGTAAGAGCCACACTTTTAGCCGGGGATCTGAAAACGGACAGCCCGGGACGAACCTCAGGGGCCGAGAGCGAGCTTGGCCCCAGGACCGCAAGGCTCTGGACCCCTGGAGCCCCTGAAGCCCGCTCTCGCGGAATCGCATGCGCATGAGCGGCGGGCGGCGGGTGTGTGTGTGTGTGTGTGTGTTCAGAGTGGTGACCCCTGGATTTGGGGGATGGTTTGAAGGCACAAATAAGAAAAGGGGAAGAAAGGGGGTGATTTTCAGTTGGAACCCTTGGAACAAACAGGTTGGGATGGTGTCCGGGCCATTCCCCTTTAAATGGAACCTCCCAAAAGTGGAGAAAAGCTCTTCGATGGACACTTCCTGTACACTTTTCAACTCTTGACCGGGGAATCCAGCGACCCCGAATTTGGCAAATGGCGACAAATTCCCGTTACTCTCCTGCAGACAAACCTGGATCCAAAGAAGCAGACATGTGTAGAGGGCTTTCTCCTTTTGGGGGGGCCCTGTCTGGGCGCCATCTGTAATTGGTTTGGATTGGGGGTTGTGAATTGGCACGAGTAATTGCTTCTCCTGTCAATCCCTGATTAATCAAGCTGTCGGGTTAGGGGGTCCTTTCTGGGAGTGATCCAGATCCCTTGAAAGGGATCCCCCCAAAATACACCAACCAGGAACTTTTAACTCAGCCGCGGCAACCAAGCGGCCGGCGTTTGTAGATCAGCGAGTGAGCCCGCGCAAAGCGAATCGCAGGCGAATCGCGAATTTGGCTTCTCCTTCGAAGAAGGGGGGTCGGGAATCGGACGGCGTTGTCCGAAGAAATTGAGAGAAGCCTGGGCGCTTCCGGGGCTTTTTTGACTTGGTCCCTCTCAATGTTATTTTTTTGTTTGGGCTCCTTCCCATATAGGGTGCTCTTTTGACACCAGGGTCACTGGAACCTCTGGGTCACTATATTCCACATTTTGCTTGTTGACTTCATTGTTGTTGGCCAATTTCACGGGAGGTGGGCCTGGTTTGGGGGTTGTTGCATCGGTTTGCAAGGGTGCCCCCATCTTCGGAAACACTCTTTGCTTTGCAGTGCGATTTTGTTTTCAGCCATCCTTTTCTCACGCACTTGTGGCGAGTTAGCACTGCCGGTGCTTGTCAACAAATATCCCCCTCTGGTTCCCCCTTATTTACACATAAAACAGGGGTCATGAAGGATATCTACATCCTTCCGAGGAACTCATGTTCTCTCAAAGCTGGGTTTGAACGTCACCCTTTGGTTGCAAAGTTTGAGGTAGCTTCCATTTGGGCCATGCGAACCTCTCGCATGGTGAAGCTTGGGTCAGAGTCCCAGCTTCATTCTAGTTGCAGAAGAATAGTAACATAGCTGGTTCATCATATCCCAACTTATTTGGGGAGCCAAGCAAAAAGGGGCACCTTCAGATCCTCAGGTGTTTGCCACCAGGATTTGGAGATGGGCGAGAGTTTCGAGTTGTTCCATTTTCAATCGCGTCCGACCGCGGCCAGGGAATGCGGCAGGATGGGTCATGACGCACATCAAAACCCTTAGCTTTGTGCCGGTAGTGTGGGTTGCCCTTTGACTGGTTAGCCACAGTGGCCCACACAACTTGGGTTTTGCAAAGGTTCCATTGGCGGAAGGTGCCAACAAGAACCATTGTTTTTTACCCCAGTTATACCAATTTTCAGCCGGGAGCAAAGGTCGCCGACGCAAAAGCGCACGCTTCTTTTTTTGTTGCGCGCGGATTGCCATGCCTGGTGAGCCATGGCAAGCAACATGCCGAGCAATATGCGGATGGCAAGCCCAGCGCTGCAACGTGACTTGCCAGAAGGAAGACGCAGGGAGGCGTGACACTGAGAGAACAACGGCAGTTTGTTCTGGGCTCGCCTCGAAATCTGGGAGCCGCCCTTCATTTTTGGTTTTCGCGGACGCAGCCACAGGTTATCAGGTAACCCTTAGTTGGTGGTTTGGGAATTTGGCCCGTTCTTGAGAGAGTTAAATGGGGAACCCCCCTCCCCCCCGCCCAAACCACGGAGTAGCTGAGGGTAAGGTTGGAAAGTCAGAGTTTTAGCAGGTTGCATTGGATACATCCAAAGAACCAGCTGTACAAGAAGATCCTCTAAAAGCTGGTTGTGATCTTTCAACTGGCCCGGATTTGTATCCTTGGCCCTGTTTAAGGGAGCCGGCAGCTGGCTTCTGACCCATTCTAGGGATGGGGCTTAGCCTGGTTCTCAATCCTGGGGAGTCAGTCCTGCACCAGCTAGGATGTATGAATTCTTCAAGGTGCTGGGAGAAAGCTGTTGGTTTGTGTCCACAGTGCTTGGGCTGTCACTGCAGGGGTTATGCCCCAAGTAAAGCTTCCTGGGGGGGGGGGTTGTGAGTGGGTGTTGCTCCCTGTGGCCGGCTCATCATTTTGGCACTCTTTTGCCTGGGGGGTATTGTTTATAGTCAGAAAATGGCATCGGTCGTTTCCCTTGAAGCTGCCACTGAACCGGGGGGGGACTTGGACCACGTTTGCCAGAGCTGCCGTTTCGTGGATAATTGATGCTTGTTTTGGTTGCGGCGTGTGTTTTGGTCGTCTCTGTGGTGCGGCATGACTTGTAGCGGAGCCGATCGATGAGCGACGCCGCCAGTTATGAAGGCTCGCTACCAGCCAGGAGTGCTGTGAGCCACCGGGAGTTCTGTGAGCCACCAGGAGTTCTTTGAGCAACTGGTAGTTGAATTCTGGACCCTTTGTGTCCAAGTTGCCGCGGAACCCGCCAGAGACATGGTCCCTTCAAAACCAAAATCGTTCCAACCAGGACCTTGAAACGTCAGCTTCCAAGCGACGTGGACAGGGGGGGAAACAGGCGCTCATAGGTGTCCTGTTTGGTTCCAGGTGGTTTACTCATCTACCAGGGCCATCTATTTCCTCCAAAAGGACACCTATGCAGGGGCCCGTTTTTTCTTCTTTTTTCCCAATGTAAATCCACTGGGGCCCGTCCGGGATGCCTCACATGCCTTGAAGGCCTTGTTTGAATAACCTAAAGGCACGACATTTGCTTGAACCCAAACGAAGTGCCCACCTGGATCGCCAGTTGTGTTTTCTTTTCTCCCCTGCACATTGCCCCAAAAAACAACAACGTGACTGAAAATAGCAGCAACTTGGCTATCTAGGCAGAGGCCATTGTAGAACAATACGATTTTGCTTTCGGGGTATCTTCCAAGAACCCGCCGGCTAGGCCCTAGGGCTCAAACCACCATTAAAACAATCATTAAAACAGTGGGGGGTTCAAATTTAGCCACCATGAATTTTACCTAAGGATTGTCATCTAAATTGGGTCCTTGCCTTTGTTGGGGGCAAGTTGAACCCCATACAGGTTCCCTCCTGGTTGGTGGTTTGGAGTTTGGATTTGAATGGGTCTCTGGTTGAAACCCCTCCGGCCACCGATTTGGCTTCGGGCAAGGAACCTCAAGGGGAAGCAACGGGGGGTTTGAACCGCCGGAAGCCCGAGGCGACCAGTCGCTGAGTTCCAACCTTACGAACCAGACCTCCAACGAGCCTCAGACGGAGGAGCAGGCGAGGCGAGGGAAATTCCTCCGGGCCGAGGCGAAGGCTGCTCCCGTTGAAAGGGAAACCACCAGGAACCGCCGATTTCAGGGGTTCCCCATTTTTTGTTTCATTTTTTTTTGGGGGGGGGGCATACCTTAAGGGCATACCTTGAGGGCATACCTTAAGGGCATACCTTAAGGGCATACCTTAAGGGCATACCTTAAGGGCATACCTTAAGGGCATACCTTAAGGGCATACCTTTTTATTGTTTTGAAGGAACACCAAAAAGGACAACTGAAATTCATGTTGGGGTCCCTGAAAAAAAGACATCCAAGTCATCGTCAAGTGGCTAGATTGTGCGACTGCCCTAAACGTTTTCAAGCAAACCACACCGGGCCCCCTTATGCCTAAAAATGAGTCGAGCAGATCTCAAATTGCTCTTGGGGGTGGTTCAATCGACCCCCCCTTGCGATTTTTAGGGGTTGATCAAACAGTCCTTTAGAGATGGGATGACCATTGGGGGAACCACTACAAAGATGACATGTCCCACGAAATTGGAGAAGTTACCCATGGTTATTTCGGGGGTCAGGAATATATTGATCAACCTCCATGTAGGACAAGCGGATCGCCATTCCCGGCTTCAACTTTTTTTCCGCGGCGCCGGGGAGTTTGGGTGGGCGCAACCTCATGAAAGCCGCGAGGTGCGCCGAGTGAAAGCCACGGATTTCGCCAAGTCGCCTCCCTTGTGTGGGATTCAGGTGAGGGGATACCCCCTAAGAATAGGCCCGGGTTCTGCTGAAATCCAGGGTTCCCATTCCCATTCATGCAAAGGAGCCTCGCGGTCATGGAGCCTGACAAGATGGTCTTGGACGAAAGCTTTGCTTTCGGGGAAGCCCCGCAACGTCAACGTCCCTGCTTTTTGGGCAGGTATTTCTCGGCATTTGGGTCTTGAGGCTAGGCCCGTTTGGGTTTTGAAGGGAAACCAGCAGGAAAACCGAAGCCATGGTGGAAGGGCCCCTAAAAAAAAACGAGCAACGCATCTGTTGCAGTGTGCAGGAAATGAGATAATGTTGACCCAGGATTTATACACCGTCCCATTCTTAGGGGGGGTGTTAGTTTCCTCCAAAAGTGATGAATCCCCACCGAAAGGGAACCTCCCCCCTATAAATCAACCAGGGGTTTATTAATCCGGGTTGATTAATACGGGGTTAGCATTAGGGCAAAGCTACTTCAAGACGGACTCAAACCCAGGGCTGCTCCGCCATTGGGGAATGAACCAGCCCTGGACTTCAGGCCTACCGTCCAACAGGTGGAACAAGTTGCCACTTGGACATGGAGGTGGCCATGGATCAAAATCCAAATCATACCCACAGACTGGGCTGTTGAAAGGTAATCCGCAAGATCCTACCTGGGTTACGCAAGTTTTTTTTTTGTTTGTTTGTAGTGGCTTTCCTATAGGGATGATGGATTAGGATTGGCCAACCCTCCATTTTGAACAGCCCAGACTAAAATAGGTTCCAAAATGGGTAGTGAATTCACCTGCCAACCAAAATGGGATCCCAAAATGGTTTTGACAACCACAGGTGACTCGCCCAAATTCCAGGCTTTTCTCCTCGGATTCCTCCCGTTCGGTTCGATGGGAGGCATGGCGGCACTGCCTCATGGGGAGGCACACCTTCCAGGAGGCCAAGCGCTTGTTGGAGAGCCGGGCTGATCCCAACTGCAGGCTGGTCCCGTCCAGGACAAGGGAAAGGGGGAAAGGGGCAACATATGGGTGTGGGCTAAATTAAACCACCGGGGAACCACACAGGTTTTGGTCCATGTTTCGACTTGCCAGGGTTCTCATTTGGGGTACCTATTTTTGACCCACAGCAATATGTTTGGGTAGAATCCCCCAGTTTTTGGCGAGCCTTTCTTGGCGGCGTCTCTTTCCTGCGCCCAGTTTCCCACATTTTTAATGCGACGCGACGGCGGCCTGTGACGGCGTCCGGGGTCGCCGGGGTCGCCGAGGCTGAAGTACAAGCTGGGCCCGAAGGAGTTCGAAGGCACGCCGCTGACTCTGGCGGTGAAGCTGGACAAGCCCTCCATCGTGCGGCTGCTCTTCTCCCACAAGGCGGACCCGGAGTCCCGCCGGGGCGCCCCAGGGGTTGGGAAGCGGAAGGGAAGCGGAAGGGAAGCGGAAGGGAAGCGGCCGAAGGCCGAAGGGGGCAGAAGAAGGGCGCTTTGGCGCGAGGAAGTCCGGGGAAGCTTTGGTGAAGTCTTAGTTTGGCCTCCACTCTTGAATTTGATATGTTCCTGACAGGATGGCATCCACCAAAGAGATCTGCCTGCAAGAAGCTCACATTTTGGGGGTGAAAAGAGGGTTTCTGGTCCGCAGTTGCCAGGGGCGAATTGGGAGCGTGTTGAGCAATTCAAGTACTAAGGGAGGGGTTGTCCCTTGAAAAATCCGGTTGATTCCGAACGTGTGGCCGGAAAATTGCCCACGCTGGTTGTGAAGGGTCTGGAACTGAGAATGATCGCTTCTTTGTTGGTTCCCTCTCGTCTTGCACACAGAAGAAGGACTCCGTCTCAAGGGCAAGAGCTCGTTGCTATAGTTGGACAATTGTGCCTCACGTGGGGGCAGTTTTTTTTTTTTTTTTTTTTTGGGGGGGGGGATACGCAAGAAGGTGGGGATGTATGTTCACCAACCACTCTTGAAGGGAAAGCCAACTCTTGAGATTCATGGCCGTTTCGCTCTAATTAATGTTGAAATTCAAAGGTGTTTTCTAGCATGAGGGACCCCACATGTTTAAAGATGCAGTCGTTGACCCTGCTCAGAACATGTTATCATCCCATGAGAATCGCCTGCCCCCCAGCTAGGCATCTCCCAATCCCCCCTAAAAACGGTAGGTTTCGTACTGAGGGTCATTTCGCACCACCTCAGAAGCTCTGCAATGATTCGATTCGCTGTACATATCAAGCAACCATGATGGTTCCATCCATGGTTTCTTAGGTGCGAGATGGATTTCGCAGCCATCAGCAGTACTTAAACAGGGCTCCTTAAAAGATACATGTTGCCCGTTTGAAACATGGCTTTTTCCACCAAAACAACGGGAAGCCACCATTTACAAGGCCATGTTCAGGTGTATAATGTAAGGATCCCTGTCAAAGGGGCGATCGGGTACTTGGTAAGTGGTTCGTAAGCCTATCACCCACTGAACGGAGACTAACCGTCGCTTTTATTGGTTGCCAGGCTTACGATCCCCACTTACCTGACGTACCGAATCGATCGCCCCAAACCGAGTATGGCTTTCCCCTTCCCCGAAGCCCCGGCAACGAGGCTACCAGATGAGGGCGGGCCGGAGCGGGGTGCTGTGGAACGGGCCCGCCGTTTGTGCCACGGTGGCCAAGGGCAACTTGTCGATGATGAGGCCGTGGATGGACCCCAACGGGTCCCTGACAAAAATGGAATTGGGGGGGTGATCCCGGAAGATCTCCATTCAGGGCAACCCATATTCCCTTTGAATAGGGAGTAGTAGTTAAAACCCTGAAGGTCAGGAGAGGCCAGACCCCTTAAGATGCTGATGTTGACCGCGGATTGACATCCCCACCGAATGGGGACACCTCCCCAATCAACCGGGGGCTCTGCTAAATCCGCAGTCAACATTCTCAGCCCTGTGTTATTTGGGTATCATCCACGTTGGGGGGGGGGGAAGGTGGGGCTGGGTGGGGTTGACAAACCTTTCTTGCAAGTTGCGGTTTCCTGTTGCGGCAGGGTTGGAGAACATATGCTCAAACAACCTGGCCTCCTTTTATGCGCGGTCTCCCTGATATCAATTTGGGAACGATGACGCAACGTTGCACCATATTTTTGGACCGATGGCCAAGCAAAGGGGGCACCAAAAGGAGGCCCCGAGCAGACAAACAATCTCTTGGTGCTCAGGGTATGACCTTCCGGGTGTTGGGCATGAACCGTTTGGGGATTCCCTTAAAGGAAACCATGGGCTATTGATAGCTATTGTTGAATACAATCTTTCCAAGAATTCCCCTGAGTTGGGCATTGAGCCACATTCGTTTCCGCGGCACGCCAGGTTTAGCCTATTTGGCTTTTTGTGTTTAGTCTTTTTGCTGGATTTTCCATGTTCAGGTATCCCCGAATTGGTGGTTTGCATTGGCGGATGCGGACTTGAATCCTTGGTCCTTGTTGAGGACAAATGGGGGTCACCCAGAAGACTACGTTAAATTACCGATTCGGCTCCAAGCTCCAAACTAACCATTCACCGAATTGGGGGGGGGGGGGAGTTAGTCTTGGCGTTGGACCTTTGGACGTCATCACTTCAGTGCCTTAGGGATCCTTAGCTTAGATCTGGGGGCCAAACCACGTGCTGAACAGGTGCCCCTGGCATTCTGGGAAATATGGCTAGATGCCATTCATGTGCTCACAAATTTGAGCTTCTGTGCTGCAAGGGTAGCTAGCCAGGGGGTACATGGTTGGGTGTGGGTCAAAATTCAACCACTAGGGGACCGCAGGTTGTCCATGTTTCCATTTGCCAGGGCAAGCCATTTTGGGGTTTCCCTATTTTTGACCCACCGGTTGTGAGTCTCAGATTCGATTGCGCAGGCTGCTGGTGGAGTACGAGGCCAACCTCTCGGGTCGCCTCATCAAGTTCAACGAGGAGAGATGCCCTGCTGAGAGATGCGGTAGCGTCACGTCGTGCCGGACCTGGCGTTTCGGGGTCCATTTGGACTCTCTTTTTCTCCTGTGTGGGCAGGAGGGTACTCGGAGGTTTTTAGGGGTTTAAAGGGAAGCCACGCAATTTGGGGACTCCAAATCCTTGTTTTGACCAGCCATGGTCAGAGCCGACCAATGTGGAAAACATCGCTTCCCCCAACAAGTCCCAGACCTACAGTGGGTGCTTAAACCATGGGTTGAAAGGGGGGTTTCTCCCACCCCGGTGTTTTACTCATCCGAAGCCCGGTTTAAGCTTCTTGCTTCCAAGATGAAAGGGCCAATTGGGTGCCCTAGTTTCCTCCTGGCCGCTGGCTTTGCACACCATTGCAACTCCCTTTGTAAATGGCCTTCCACCAACTAACATTGTAACCCACCAGGGGGCCCCTTGAAGAACATGGTCTTTCAGGAACCCCGGCGTTTTCAGGTGGAGGGTAAAATGTTCTCCCAAGACGAGATTCCTTGGTTCCGGTTCAACCCGCAAGATATGAAACTGAAGGCTTTTCCACGTGTTCCTTACTTGCTTTGATTTGGCCAATCGCACAGAATCCCTCTTTAAATTGCAGTAAGTCGTTCCAGGGCTCCTTGCTATCCTACTAGCAATCGAATGCAATATTTTTGGGGGGGGGTCCATCGCAAACCCTCATGTGGGAATCTTTTTTTTCCTAGCATTTGGTCAATCTCTGGGATTTTTTCACCCGACCTTTTTCGAGGGAGCCTTTTCGGCCGTTGAGCCCAAAAATGGCGCACATGTCTCCGGTGCCTTTGGGCGCCTTTTCATTTGCACCGGAAAGCCAACACCCACCCCTCCCCCATTTTTGGAAACTGAAGGCTGTGCTAAGGGGATCGCTGGAAAGTTGTCCTGGATGACCATGGTTTTGGCTCCGACTCATCTAGAAAGAAACGGCAATCTCGGTAAGCTCCCTTCCGATCTCAGATTTTGCCGTCGTTTCCCTTGGCAATATAAATCATTGCGTTTGGCATCCGTAGTATCGACAGGTCATTCTTCCTTACGCACCGCATGCTTCGCGCAAGGAGCCCAATGTTACGCTGCTCTACGATGCCAGTGCCTGGGACAGCCAAATGTTCGGATCGACGATGCACGCCCGACGCACTTTGAACTCTTTCTTTCTTTCTTTCTTTCTTTCTTTCTTTCTTTTTCTCCTTCCTTTTTGCTTTGTTGTTTTCTTTCGGTTGATTGTTTCTTCTTGTTTTGCTTCATGTCTTTTGCTTGGTTCTTCATTTCTTTTCATTTGCTTCATTTCTTTTCCTTTTCTAGTCCTTTTCTTCTTTCTTTGCTTTCTTTTCTTTGCTTTCTTTTCTTTTCTTTATTTTCTTTGTGTTTTCTTTTTTGTTCTTGTCTTTCCTTGTCTGTCCCTTGTCTGTCCCTTGCAGGTTTTCTTTTCTTTCTTTGCTTCAACTTTCTTTGTTTCTTTCTTTCTTGCTTGCTTGCTTGCTTTCTTTCTTTGATTTGTTGGTTTGTTGTTTGTTTGCTTGATTGCTTGCTTGCTTGCTTGCTTGCGTGCGTGCGTGCGTGCTTGCTTGCTTGCTTGCTTGCTTGCTTGCTTGTTTGGCTTAGTGTGGTTTGGTGTGGTTGGCTCGGTTTGGTTTGGTTTGGTTTGGTTCGGTTCGTTCGTTTGTTTGTTTGTTTGTTTCTGTCTGTGTCTGTGCCTGCCTGTGTGCGTGTGCAGTTGTGCGTCTTTGTTTGTGCTTGCATTCCACTTGGTTTGGATGTTATGTGTTGGTTGCAGTTGTGGTTTCCTGTGGGGGGCTTGGGTTCTGTGTAAAAAACAGACCAGCACCACCTCCGCTTGCCCAGGCTCGATTTCGAGGGCCTGAGATTGGAACAAGCAAAAAGAGCGGTACATTCATCAAAACCTCCGGAACTTTAGGGAAAGCGGATCCGGTTTTTTGACAAAAACGAGGGTTGAAAAGAATGGACAAGGAATCAACCCCTAGATTTGCAGACTTTAGACCCCAACATGTCTGAGCACTAAAAGATTAGAAACAAAACGGACCAACAAAACAAGGAACAAACCTCTAGATACCTGAGTTCCATCCCTCCAGGAACATGCCTTTCTTAGGAACATGCCTTTTTCTTCTACAAAACAAGGATGGCTTTCTCTTTGGGTTTTTGATGGGGGTCTCTTTGCCCAGGGCCGTTGGCTATCCCAACGGCCCAGGCTTCAGGTAATCGGATCTTCCTCCCCTCGGGTCCCGATCGACCGCCCGGTTCATTCCTTTTTCGCCCCCGTTTGGGGCCGTCCCTTTTGGGTTAGGTTGGGTAAAAATAGATGGGTTCCACTGGTTCAGATGGGGTTTTGTAAGCCAGTTGCCAGGGACGCCCATCTACTTTTTTTCCCAAAGGCCACCTATGGATGCCCCCGTTTCGCCAGCCCCCTGCGAGCCTTATGTCGTGGAGCCCGGTGGTTTGGATTTGAAGCCCTGGCTGCTGCGGGTACATGGGCTGGGGTTTCCACCCGGAAGACCACACCATCGATTCGGCTCGGCTCACCGCCAGCTGGAAGGAAGGTATGGTACCTGTGGGCAGAAAGTGGGGAGAAGGCGGGTGTGTGCAAGAAATCCCACTCAACCCTCGCGGCCAGCGTGGCACCCGACTTACTGAAGCCTGCGGGCCAACTTGCCGCTGAAACCTGGCGATAGGCTACTTTGGTCACTCGCACCTCGTGCGCTTCCTGCTGCACCAGAAGGGCGAGCCGGATCTCTTGGTGAAGTGCCTCGCCGCATCTCCTGAGCCTCTCCCCCAAAGGTTCCAGCGGCGTGGTTCCCCCCCCACCGCCCCAGAGCCCCGCTTAGGGGTCCATGAAAAGGGGTAGTTTCCCTTCAGCTTCCTTTCTTAAACGGTTTTCTTTTGCATCCACTTGTGCAAAAGGCAGTTTGATTGGGGTGAAGGCTGCATTTAAAGGGAGTGCTGAGTGCTGTGCTCGAGGATTTCTACTCGCCTCGTTTTTTGTTTCGAAGGTGCCGGCTTGAGGCTTCAGCCTAGTCCGTTTCTTTTTCCCCTCGATCAGCTTGGAAAGATGGGAGTCGTCTTGGGCAGGGCGTCCCTTTTTTTTCTGGTGTGTGTGTTTTTTTGTTATTCTTTTTGTTTTTTTCCTTCTCCCAGCGCGCCAAGCACTTGTCCAGTGGTTGAACATTTTGGCCAAGGTCGAGTCATGGGATCCTGGGCGAAAAAGGATGGCCAGGGATCCTGCAACCATGGACCAAAGACCCTTCAGGCGTACTTGGCCGGAAATTACTTGTCTGATTTCCCCATGCCGAAGCTGATGAATCCCTCAGCCTGTAGGGTTTTGTGGGGCGGGGGTGGTAGGGCGCCCCAGGAGGTGAAGAAGGAAGGGTTTGCAACCGGAAAGGGGCGCTATTGACAAAGGTGTGGGATCCGAGGTCCGCCAGATTATCAATGCAAAACACGGCGTCTGCAAGACATTTTGGAGCTGCGTTGAGCTGACTTGCTTGTTCCAGGTATGCTTTCCAATTTGGGACTATCTGGGGACTTTCACCCAACTGCACCCTTAGAGAGAAGTGTGTGTGTGTGTGTGTCTCAACATACTGATCCACTCAAACAGCAAGTTCCCCTTGGCAGTTTCCCTTGGCTTCCCTTTAGCTACCACTCGAAAGGGGCGCTCTTCTACCATTTTCCGCGAAATCGAGAGATTCACCGCCATGTGGATCTTACGTGTGTTTCTCTGCTTATCTTGACTCATACGAAGAAAGACGTCCCGTGGAATTCCCGGTGGCCGGGCGTTTGGCCCGAGGTTTCAGGACGACATGAGCGTCACCAAGACCGCGCTGCAGGTCGCGGCCAGCCTGGGCCATGACGAGCCCCGGTTGCCGCGGAGTCGCGGAGTCGCGGTCCCGGGAAGTTGGGCAACACTGGAGACGATGCCCCCCCCCACACCACAAAAAGAAGGGCCTAGATAGCCAAGTTGCTGCTTTTTTCAGTCACTGTTGCTGGTTTTTGGTGTAAAGTTCATGGCAAAAAGCAGCACCTGGCGATCCAGGGGACCCTCCAAAAAGGTCACAGGCGGTTAAAAACCAGGCGAAAGCTGCGTCACGCGTGTTTTCCCTGGCTTTTCTGCAATTTGTCATCTCTGGCTCATGCTTGGCAATGAACGGGAGAATTAGGACAGCATTATTTGTATGCAAAAGTTGTCAAACACCCACTGTTTTCTTGCATAGCTGCAGTTCAATTGATCGAATATTGGAATCAACAAGCTGCAGCCAACACACGGCAGACATCCTTCTCGAAGCTGATACTTAAAAAAGAAGCGAGGCATGTAGCGAAACACATTAGCGTGCAGCTGAGTTGGCATATCGTCTTGCAATCATGCCATTTGTCTACATTGAGTCCCCACTATGAAGCAAGCGGGTCGTTTGCGTGCTCCCCTTGTCACAGAGACTCTTCTAGCAAATTCATGTTTGCCGGGATGGACATGGTGGCTCTCCAGATGCTTGGCCATGCATCAACCTGTGTGCACTCATGTGTGTTCCTGTGCGTGCAAGCCTTTCATACATGACCCGAAGAAGCCCTAAGAAACCCTAAGAAACGCTAAGAAACCCCAAGACATTTCAGGGAATGCTAGGGCTAAACCCCAGGTGTTGGAAATTCGTATCTCTCCTCGCGGAAACCGCTTTTCTCATTTTCTCCTTTCCCGCGGGCGCCGAGGACGTGGTGCGCGTGCTGCTGGGGGCGAAGGCCCAGATCTGCCCGGCGGACGAGCACGGGGGGCCCTACGAGCTGCGAGAGGCCATCGATGGGTGCCACGTGGAGGCGGGGGGAAAAGGGGGTGGTGGGGAGGGTGGAGGCTCGGGACCCGTCCTTTTTGAAATGCGACTTTGTTTTTTTTTTCTTTTCTGGGTAGGGGGGCCTTGTGGCTTCTTTTTTTTTTCTCTCGGGGTGGGGGGGCTTTTGGCTTCTTTGGGTGGTTTTGGGTTTTTTGGGTGATGTGTTTGCTTGCAGAATGTTCTAAAAGACCAAGCTGACAGTACAGGCACATCCCATTCTAGATGGAGGTGGTGGTTCAGGGATTCGAACCCCTGGCTTTTGTAAATCGGAAACCACCAATCCAACCATCAGTCCAACGCACCAATTGGAGGCAAGATGGCAGGACGCCAACAGAAGAATGATGTGCATTTTGATCATCTTCCCCCCCCCCCCCCTCCCCCCTCCTCCTCCTCCTCCTCCTCCTCCTCCTCCTCCTCCTCCTCCTCCTCCTCCTCCCCCGGCGCGCCCTCACTCGGCCAGCCGCCGTCAGCTGACTCGCTCAGGTGGTGCGCCTGCTCGTGGAGGGCGGCGCGGATTTGTTCGGCGGCGAGGAGGGCAGGACGGGGGTCAGCCTATGCCAGGATGCTCACACGGGGCTATACAGGGGTTTGTCCCTGGATAGCCGAGAATGGCCCTCGATATAATAAGGTCTGATGAACATGAAGGGATCCAGAAGGCCCCTCCCCATGAAATCGGGGATAGGCCCCCCGCTCTAGGTCGCACGAGTCAGGTGAGCCACGTGCTCAAAACCCATTCGGGTAGATGAAGGTTTGTAAGGGACAATCCCGACCACAAATAGCTGCGGAATTCCGCCTTCTCAATTCTTTGCATGGCTCTGGGTAGACCATTTTAACATCGGGTTTTTATTGTGACTCATGTGTGTGTGTGTGTTTTTTGTGGGGGACTCACCCAAATAGAATGGATGGGGTTTCCTTGTGGCTCTCCTTGAGCCAAAAGGGTACCCTTGAAAAAGACGCACATGAATGGGTGTGCGTATTTTTTTGAGACTCAGCATGCTTTCTCAGGTTGGCTCAAAGGACACCAACAGGAAACTGTTGCCATTTTCTTGAGGCCCCAAAAAAAGACACTAATGTGTGGTCGACCTGAAGGGGCCTGCGCTAAAGGGGTTAAGCAAACTAAAGGGGTTAAGCAAACTAAGTGGTTAACCCATGTGGTCAAGCAAACTAAAGGGGCCTGCGCCCCCTGCGCTTCCTCTAATGTGTGGTCGACTTTCGGGGTGCACCGAGGGTGCCCCGAGTCTGTGATATTTGTTTTGAGCCCCTGACAAGCCTAGCCACTGCGGGGAGGGGGGGGGGGCATTGTTCAAGGCTGAACCCCTCCTTTGCGCCCCGTGCCCCGTCCGGGGCTCTTCAGGAGGGGGGTGGACTACCTCTTCGACACCAACAACATGGTGCTCATCGCTGCCGCAGCCAAGGGGCTGCGGAAGTGCGACGAGGACCTGGACGCTCGGAGGGAAGAATCCGCCGGCGAGAAAGCCGGGGTTGGGGGGTTTGGCTCAAGGCGACACGTGGAAACCACCAATTGGGGTTTCAAGCCCTTTGAGACAAGCCGGGTGATGGGGTTGCACTTCTGTGCGAAAAACATCCTCAGCTTGGAAGTATTGCTAATTCAGCTGCATCGACAAAAGCCAAGAACAAGTCGCACACGAGATGGAAGGAAGCCCCCCAGCATGGGACAAGAACCACTAGCCTGACTGTGGGGAATGCATCGACGCAAACAAATACTTACCTCTTAGAAAAACACAACTTTTCAACTGTTCGGGGGTAACATGGGCTATATGTCTGTAAAAGATTAACTTCCCCAGACCTTGGAGTCTTAAGGGGTAAGAATAAAGCAAACCCACGTTGGAGTTGGAGTTGGAGGGTTTTTTTCTTCGGAATGCCCACAACCTGAGACCTCGAGAGTCTTTTTGTCGACCAGAGACAGGGGGGGGGGGGGGCAACCTCCAAGCCGAGTGTTTTGGCCCCCTAACCCTCAGCCTGGTTCTCACCCTTGCAAAGGACCCCTTGGAAGGTTTCTTGCAAACTACCTTCAGTGGCGACGCTCTCTTGGAGGCTTTTCAATTAGCCTCCGAAAGATTTGTTTGAGACATGTTTGGGATTTGGGAAGGTTTGGGGTTTGAGGGGCGTTTTGAGGTGGACAACGTGAGCATCCGGGACTTTGTGCGTTTCCTGGCCACGCCGGACGCGGAAGAGATCTTGTCGGCGGTTTTTCGGAACTGCGACCTGAGGTACTGGAAAAAGGCGCCGGGGAGGGGGAAGGGGAGGTGTTTGGGGCTTGGTTGGATGTCGGGGGTGTGACACTTGGCGAAATCCGGTGCAGATTGAAGCATGTGTCTGTGGAATAGGATGCCAGCTGCGGTCAGGTTAAAAATCACACATGCCACATGCCGGCTGATTTAGACGATCCCCCTGTAAAGCAGACCGCCCACCACTCTGGGGGGTCCAAATCTCTTCTTTTTTTTGCCTGATCTGGAAGCCCGCAAGCGGGGGTGCCAGAAAAAGGATGGCAGATTGGCAAAGTTGTCGCCACCTTTATATTCCTTCACCAGCGGTCTCAAAGGGAACTTCTAGATGGTACCAGGTTTTGTTCAGGTGTATCCTAGGGTTTGGAAGTGGCTCGGTGTGTTTCTGAGACTTTGGAAAAAACACCTTTGGTTGTGGTTTCGAAGCAAAGGAGCATTTTGGGTTTGGCGATGCCCCTACTTTGACACACCTCTTTCTGGACCCAGCTGCGCAGTGGTCTTTCATTTTTTTGTTCTCTTTCTTCCCAAGGCGCTCATCGACGTTTTCTTTGTGTTTACTTTCCTGCTCCTGTTGTACAAGCACCATACTGAATGAAGGAATCACAAGGATAGCAGGAATCAGCCATGTTGCGATGGCGTCTTCGGGAAGAGCGTCGCTTTGAAATCAACACAACAAAAAGGGGAGGGTGCACTGTCGATCCACAGGGCTGCTGAAAGCTTCTGTTTCTCCTGTGAACACCGCTGAGTGTTTAGTGGGAGTCCGTCCCTTCGAACGAGAACAAGTTTCATGAGGCCGTCGACGGTATGTGGAGGTTGGGGCGGTATCCAACTCACCATCTACAAGGGGTTCAAATCCAAATCCAAAGCGCCGGGCTCTAAACCATCAGTTGGGGGTTAGCTAACATGATTCACAAAAAAATGGAGTGTGACTCATTGTCATTGTCGATGGCATCCTTCACTTTGCTAAGGCGGTTCTTGGCATGATTGTTTTTTCAGCTCTTCTTTTTAATGGGGGGTGGGGGGGAGCTGGCAAAAAGCAGAGTTGTTTGGAAACTACCACGGATTTCCGTGCGCCACCAGAAGTGTGCCAACCACCAACGACTTTTTTCGAATTTCGCCTTCAGCAAGGAGAAGCGTGTCATTTGGAAGACGGCCTACATCCCATACGGCGAGATGAACGTGTCCACGGGCCCGCGCAAGGAGGGGGGGGCATCGGATCGTTGGCAAATCCAGGGTGATCCGACCGATTGGAGGTGAGAGGGGGACAAGCTGTTCTCTGGAGCTTTCGATGTTGGGCTTTGCGCAGGGGGTGTGTCAAGCAACGTTGCGTCAAACCAGTTTTTCGTGTTTCACGCCGCGTGCCGGAGCTCCTCATAGGGTTTCCTGCCGGAGGCCCCTGCGTTGAGGCAACTACTTTTCTCCGGTTGCTTCCTGCACAATTAAGTGGATTCTCCCACAAACTCTCCGTTTGTACAACAAGTTTATTTACTTTTGTGTCGATCTATTGTTTTGGGTGATTTGTGGCTTATACTTCTCAAAATTGCAGTTTGTAGGCCCCCCCCCCCCCCGCGACAGAAGGACTATGCTGGGAATTGCTCACGCGCAGCCGGCATAACGTGCTCTGAGCTTTTTCTGCCCGAGTCTTTGGAGGGGTTTTGGGTTTCAATATCGAGCACCGCGTTCCCCGTACACCCCAACTCAGGTCAGTAGAGCCAGCGATTTGAAGGCCCAACATCACCCGGGTGTTTGTCTCAAAACAGAGAACACCCCTCTCTCCAAAGCAAATGGGTGTGGTTTCCCCCTGATTTCCCTCAAACAACGCACCCAACCCCAACAAAAAGGTTTCCTCCTTAATGTCCTTCAAAAAGCAAACGCCGAACAGGGACCAACTCAAACAACCGACGCAGCCAGGGGACTCCGCCGACACCCGCACTTCAGGCTCTCCGCGAGCGCGCGCGCAAGTGGCGTTAGGACCACTTTGACGAGAAGTTCCACCGGGAGATGGAGCGGGCCAGTGGTGACCAGGCCGGCGATGAAGCACAATGTGGGTGCGTCTCTTTTAGGGGACCCCTTTTTGTCAGGTATCCCCGAATTGGTGGTTTGGATTGGTGGTTTGGGCATTTGAACCACCAATCCAAACCAGGAAGCTGTTTTTGGGTGTGTTTTAAAGGGAAGCCAAGAGGAGAACCGGAGCCATGGGGCGAGCATTTACCACCCCCCAGGTGGTAGCGCACTACACCGACAAGGACGGGGACCCAAAAAGCCGCGCTCACACAGACTGCCCGCTTTTGGAAGTCCCAACAAGCTGGATGAGTTACAACGATCTGGGGAATAGCCCCCCAACCACCTTTTTTCAGGTGGGTGAAATATTTTAATTCACCCAGAACAAGGGAAACCCTTTGGTCCATGAGTCAAGGTGCCAAAGGATTTCCTTTGGGCAGCTGAGCTGGACAAAAGCAACGGAAGGTGTCCGTTGTGCTTTGTTTCAGCATGTCTTGGGGCATAGTTGTCGTCTTTGAACCAACGCTTTCAACACCCTGCCGTTTTTTGGGGCGCGTGAGCCGATGGTGCATGGGCTTCACCGCACAAGCAGGCCCCGATGCTGGGGGTCCAGGAGCTCGGTTGCACTGCGAATCTTGTAGGTTCTGTTGTTGGGCCTAGATGCTCAAGGTCTTTTTTTTCCCACGCTTTTTTTTAATTTATTTTATCTCCAACGGCTTCAAACCGTCACCGACTTTTCTTCGGGACAGGGCATGCCAAACCTGGGCCCCGTTGTCCCCTCTTTTTCGGGGCCTGGAGCCGAGGTCCCGGGAGAGTGCCCGCCAAAGGTGCCCCAAGTCAAATTCATGCCCATATTCAACTCTTGTAAAGGTTTTAGCATCGCCTCCTGGGACAGTTTAAAGCCAGCCCAGACTCCAACTGATGGCCAATTTGTCTCAAAATGGGGGACACCCCAACAAAAGCAACGCACACATGGCAAGGGTTTCCGTTTGGTTCCCCTTTCAAGCCACACACGCACACACACACACAAGAGGGTACCTTTGCCATCCAACACAAAAGTAGGATGATCCAATGGGTTTTGCTCAAATCTTTCCCCCCAGATCAAAGCGATGGCTTAAAGCAGTCGCCTAAAAGTTTAGAAGAACAGACACCAAATAACTAACACCACGAATCACTGACAACAACGAACAGGTAAATCCTCTTTGTGGAATTTTGGCAAACAAAAAAAACAGTTTTGCATCTATTCTTCGCCAGGAGTTGGAGCAAAGGGACGAGACCTTCCTTTGCCAGCTGCTGCCCCACCGCTTCGAGAAGCTCGAGAACATCTCCCAGGCTCTTAACCGCGCGTTCGGTTCGCGGGAGAGGCGACGTTGGTTGGGGTCGCCGAGGTCCCGGCTGGACTGCTGTTGGGCAACGGATCTTTGGATCTTTACTCACTTCCTGAGTTCATGAACTTTAAACTTTTTGGAAAGACCATTTTAGTGGCAAATTTAAAGTTTGGACTTTTTTTTGGGCCATCCACTCAGCCAGTGAGTTTATTTTTTTGGGAAATCAAGTTGGGTTGTCCACTAAACCCCCCAAGAAGCTATTCTTTTTGCAGGGGGGTCAACAGCAACCAAGACGGGATGTCCCGCTTGTGGCTGGCTCAAGCAACCGCCTTCTTCGAAGGGGGAGACACCGCGGGAGAAACAGTGAGAAACGCCCATTGGAATTGCCACAGCATGGGATTTGGCATAGCCACAGCATATCAAGGGCCACACAACAGGGCCCAAAAAGTGAGGGGCTTATCAAGTTTAGGCGCTCAGCTGTCTGCCCGCTTTGGAGGCGAATTCGACCTAACCTCGAGTCGACTCGGGACACCGGGCCGCGAGCAGAGCCTCGAGCCCGCCAGGTGCCGGTCTCCATCTACCACTGCCTGCTGCCCGGGCTCCATAGGAACCCAGAGGCCGATTCGAATCGGTAGCTGACGCAAGCAAGTCTGCATGTAGACGGCAGCATGCGCACGCACGCAGACATATGTATACTTTTAATGCATACACAGATATGTATATTTATAGCAGAATCCGTGCATATGTATGCATGTATGTGTAAACTCATTCAATCACCCGGGCGGCGGGGGAGGGCTGCAAGCTTTTTTTTTTTTTGCACTAGTCACTACTGGGGTTGGCTCGGCTTTCAAAACTGTAGGTTTCCTTCTGGTTTCCTGTTTTGTTGCCACCCTGAAAGGGGACCCTCCAAAATGCATATGGGGAAATCAATCATTTTCCGAGATCCCCTATTTTGAGACAGACAGAATTTAAGCATGGAAAACTACATCTCTCCCCAAATTTCTCCAGTTTCCCGGTCTCGCTATTTCTTTTACGCATCCCTTTTTCGAAGCGACCCTTGAAAGAAAGTCCTTTCTTCAACTGGCAACTTGCTCATTGTTCAAGCCTCAACCTGGGGCTTAAATCTTTACACTTGGAGGCAAGAGAACACCGGCAGAGCCAGCCGCTCGTTTTTTCTTTCCCCCGGCGCTTCGTGTTGCGCATAGGTGTCCTTTTTGGTTGATTTGGTCGAAACATAGAGGGCCCTACTTTACCTGGTGGTTCAATCAACTACCATCTATTTTCCCAAAAAGGACACCTATGGTTGGAACCACCTCTAAAGTGGTTGGTGCACACGGATCCCCGAAATTCGATGGCCTTTTTGCTCCAGTTGTTTTTTTCTCCAGGTGCTGTGGGTGCTGGCCAGCGGGGTGAACGACCGGGTCTTCGACGAGAGGGGGGCCCGGGCCATCATCAACCTGGCCTGGCAGGAGGCGTCCAGGCACCAGGTGATCACCTTCCTGCTGGAGAGCGTTGGGTTGGGTTGGGTTGGCGGGGGCGGCCGGGGTAGAGCGTTTGGAGGGGGGGGGGGGGGACGGGGTGGGGGTTGGGTTGGGCTTGGCTTTGCCTTGTGGGGTTCCGGTGGTTTCGTCAGGTGGTTGTCAGGTGGTTTCCGCTGGGTGAGTGGGTGGGTGGGGTGGGTGCGGGTGGGTGCGGGTGGGTGCGGGTGGGTGCAGGTGGGTGGGTGGTGGGTGGGGGTGGTGGGTGGGTGTGTGGGTTCTGATGGGGGGGCTCCCACATTGGAAGGGACTTACAGAGAACCTTTCGCCAAGTGCACGGTCTGGAGGGATCTTTTTGACTAGCCTGTGGGTGGGTTCCGTGGTTTGGGGTCCCTTCGGGTCGTCGCTTGCGCCTCAAAAGTGACGTTTTGGTTCTCAGAATTTTGGAGTCCCGTGTTCCCAACAGGTTAACCGTTTAACCCTTGGTTGCTGGAGCCTGGCAACTTTGTGAATCTGAACGGGTCCCTGGTTCTTGTTGAACAAGAATGGTGGGATAGTTGGGAGCCTTCGGGAAACCCTGAGGGCTTCCCAGGGTAAGCTGTTTCCCTTTTGTTCAGGTTTCCGCTCGGCTCCAGGGCTGCAAGTTTGTCTGTACCCAATGCCGGATTCCATTTGTCGAATGGCAGCCCGTCTTTTTGCCCCCTAACGCTCCTGCAGACGAAGGGATGGCACCCAGGAAGCACACACGGGTCTGTCTTTTTCTAAGGGCACTTTTCTTTTGTGGTTCCGTGGTTCCAACGGGACGCCAACGAGAAAACCACCATTCTCAAGGGTCCCCTAAAGAATGACACACCCACATGGAGGATTCTTCCACTTGGAGGAGTAATCCTTATGCCACATCGAGGTTTCCCTTGTGGTGGCGCTGGCAAAAACGGGGGCTCGCCGTCTCGGAAAAAAACCGGGCCCGTGTTGTGCGAAATGGCTTCGGCACCCGGCAAGTGGGAGACCAAGCAGCAGCCATCTGATGGGTTGTGGTTGGGTCCTCGTGTTTTGGTTTCGCCTGCTTCACCTCCGGCACTCGCTGGTCCAGTTAGCGCACTTCAAATCAGCCCGGGATGGGCTAAGAAGTCCCCAACTTCCTGGAGACTATTTTTCTGGGCACCCGTATGTGGTTTGGACTGGTGGTTGTTTTTGGATTTGAACGTCTTGTGGGCCAGTTAGTAGGAATCTGAGTGGTCAGCATGGTCAGCCAAAAATACAGTCCATCCAACGCACCACCTCAGAAACCCAGGAATGATTTTCGAGCCCCCTGTAAATGCCAACAAACGTAGTGGCTTCAACCATGGTTTCCACGCGGTGCGAACGGAATCCACAGTCGGGAGCTGTGGAATCCTGCGCCACCTGAGAAGCCCAATGATCCGATCTTACTGTAAACTCTGTGGATGGCCGAAATCCTGCACCACCTGAGAAACCCTGGAATCATGATTCCCTTGTAAATACCAACCAACAAGGGTTTCCCATTGTTCCAAAGTGGTGCGAAATGGATTTTGCAACCGACATAGGACCTTTCGGTGGCAGTGCTCTACTGGGGCCTGGCCTTCCTGCTGAACGACCGCCGCTTGCAGGAGCTCCGCGGGATCAGTTTCAATGGGGGCAGACATGAGGCCCGAGCATCCACCTTACGGGCTTGAGGCCTTACTCAGCGCCTCCCCTCCCCAGACCCTCCAGGGTCCTCTTGGAAAGCTGAAACATTTTCGAGGCCTGCCAGGCGCAAATGGTCATGGCTTCTGGATTTGTACGGATTCTTGTCGACCCCAAACGAGGCGGGGGTGGCATTGCTGCCTTGCAGTTGGTTTGCTTCCAATATGTCTTCATATCCACTTTTGCACAGGAGCCTCGTGTTTTGCATGTGTATCAGCGGTATCCCTTCAAACAACCCACCCACCCCCAAAAAGACGAATCAGCTCTTCTTTTTTTTCAGGCCAGGTACCGTTTGGAGTGGCGCTTCCCAGGCATCTGCCAAAAGCGGATCGACCGAATCTGACCTTTTGGTTTCCCTTGTTTGGGATTCCATGAAACATATTTCTAGTAGAATAGGGAGGGGTATCCATAGAATAGGTACCCATTTTTGGTGGCCCCGAAAGGTGACTTACTTCCCGAGTTCATGGACTTTTTCTGCTTTGCAGGAAGCCAATTTTTGTGGCCACCAAGCAGTTTGGACTTGTTTCGCCACTCAGGAAGTGAGATGATTTCACCTTGAGCTTTTTGCTGGTCTTTTGGACGAGTGAGACACCCACTTTCGTTGCTATGGAACCTGACGTTTCGTGGTCCTGGTTTGGACTATTTTTCTAGGAACCATTTCTCTGGTGTTCCTGGCGAGGATTCCCAGTCAGTGTCCAGGGGTGGTTTTTTTCCTCCTCTTGAGGATGATGGCCAGCCATCAGGACCACGTAGTTCAAGGGGCTGAATTGGAGCCTTATGGCACCACAATCCAGCAAAAAGGGTCATGTTGAGAATATCTGTCCCTTGCAGATAACTATGGCTCGGGCACGCGTGCAAAATCCGTTATTTTGCTAGGACGCGGCGGCTTTGCGCGCGGTGGTTCTGGTGGTGCTGAACATGCCACCCGGCAGAGTTTGGCCCCCTCCCCCAATGACCAGCCTGGACCAGGGATTGTAAGCAGGAGGTCAATTCCGTCGCTTTTGGACTGAAGATTGATTGAGAGCTACGAGGCCTATAGCGGGGGAGCCGTGGGACGGGGTATGGCCCTTCATGGCAAAGAAGCAAGCCTCAATGAGGAGTTCCTGGTCTCTTTTTGGGCACAAAAGGTTGCGACTTTTCGTAGAGAAGCCACTTGGGAAGCGAGACACCTGCTAGTCACCAACTCACCACTGACTCACTTCCTGACTTCCTAAACTTTTTGGAGAGATCATCTTAGTGGTAAATGACACGTTCTTATTTGGCTGATCCGTTTCCTCAGGAAGTGAGGAAACAATCGCTCTCAGGTGGCAACGTCTCTTATGGGATGCCAAGCGAGGGCCCGCCCCGCGAAACTCGCTCCGATTGCTCTTCTGCGAGCTCCCGTGGATCCTGATGTCAAAAAGGATTGTTTTCTAAAGCGCTGTGCCGTTTGCCGTGCAGCGGCGTCAGGCACTTTGTGTGTCCTTGGCTGATGTAGAGTCTGAATCTCTTCAGAGGAATCATTTGCTTTGTTAGTTTGATGCACATGGATATGTGAGTTTTTGAGGCTACCCTCCTCACCTGGCACACAATGTCGACCCCGGATTAATCAGCCCTTTGGATTGGCATGGCAGGAGTTTTCCCCCGACAGCGAAGGATCCCCCGCTTCAACTGGGATGCCCACCCCATCAAATCAGGGGCCTGGGTTCCTGACGTTTGCTTTTCCTGTGTTGGTTTTAAAAGGGAATGGATTTCACTACTGGACATATTTTCGTCATTTTTCCCGGGGTGCCAAAAAGCAAATGGAAGGTTCCCACTACACCAAGCTACAAGGGAAAATGGAGTATGGAGCTTCTTGAGGAGTGCCTCCCCCCCCTCCCTCCCAAATTATGGGGTCTTTCCCAAGGCGATGTGTTTGGGGGGTTTGTTTGGTGGGGTTGGGGAACCTGGTCTGCTTAGGGGTGTGTGATCTTGTTGTAGGTTGGTTTAACTGCTTTAGTTTCTTTTTTCAGGGTTTGGTTTTAGGTTTGTTTGATCTTGTTTTCGGTTAGGTTCCCACCCGAACCGAGCCTGGGGGGAGAATGATGTCCTATCGCCATGAGGATTTGGTGCCGGAGCTGTTTCCTGGAGGCAAGACGCTTTCAGCCGCTTCCGTCGGTGCGGGCGGGGGGGGGGCTTGCGCCAGCCAAGTGGACAGCTGTGGGGCCAATTTCTGTGAAACCAATCCTGCACATGGACGAAATCAGGAAACCAAAAGGCACATTAAAAGACTACTTAACCCAATTTGGATGATGACACTCCTTAGGCCGACAATGGTGGTGATTCCGTGGGCGGACGAAATCCAACGCACCACCTAAGAAGCCCTGGAATGATTCGATTCCCCAACGTAAATTTCAACAAACGATATGGTTTCCCATAGTTTCAAGGTAGTGTGAAATGGATTTCGCAACCATCTACAGTCTCTCTCTCTCTCTCTCTCTCTCTTCTTTTCTCCAGTTGGGGGTTCTATTCTAAAACTTGGAGTGCTCAGATACTGCGGGAGGTTGCGACATCCAACGCACCGAACATGAAGCCCTGGTGTCTGAGGGGATTCCCACGTCAATACCAGCAATGGTTTCAAGCATGGTTTCTTGGGTGGTGCGGGATCTCGTCCATCCACAGTACCACTGGAAGCCGCCCTTGACAGAGTCATGGGATGCTTTAGCATCACAAAATGGACGATGTTCTGCGACGAGAGGAGTCAGAACCCCTTTCTACGAAGGTTCGATCAGAACCCTTCTTGGAGTATGGGGGGGCCGAGGTGTCCTGGCCAGCATTGTTTGAACATCCGCGACTGGTCTAGCCACGTTGAGACGTCCTAAATCGGATGAACACATTGAAGCCAGTATTGCTCAAACAGCCAGGGCGGTTTAAACATGCATCAGTGCCCCACCTTGTACCGGCATCCCTTTGCACTTAATCCACCTATCCATATTTCTGGCCCTCCTTCCCCCTTCTCCCCCTGTTCTCCCTCGCTGAAGTCTGAACTTGCTGCTTCCAAAAGCAAGGAAAGCGAGGGGTGACCCCTACAAACCACCCATACTGTGGAAGGTTGCGGAATCCGCTTCTCGCACCACGAAATGAAACCATGATTGAAACCACAACGTTTGTTGGTATGTACGTTGGGGAATCGAATGGATTTCTGAGGTGGTTCGAAATGGATTTCGCGTCCCCATCCACAGCAGCTTCCTTACTGTCAAAGCGCTACGAACCACCCGCTGCAAACCGGCTTCCAGCTTTCTAGGGGGTCTGATCGAGACTCGGGCGCGACGCGTCGCGCAGGTTCTTCAGTGTATGGGCTTCCATGCCTACGGCCGGCTCTGGGACTACTTGTGCTCTTATGAGAACTTGCTGGATGCCATCAGGAGACACTCCTTTGCGGCATTTTGCTTGGATGTTAGGACTTTAACTTTTTGCGAACTAAAGGGTTTTCCATTCAACCACTAAAAGTTAATCTTTTAGCAGGGAGCAGAAAGCGACCGAGTCTCTCACTCGCTTTTCTGCTCTTGGTTGGAACGGGTTCCGCGGCCGGGCGAGCCCTCAGAGCGGTGTTGGAGCCTCCCGGAGCTACCGCCCGGAGAATGCGAGGAATGAGTAAAAACAAACGAGACTGTGAGCTAGGTCGTTTACTCGGGGATTTCTAACTTCAGGCTTCGGAAGGGACAACGTGGTTATTTTCAGGGGAAATTTGGGTTTACAACCAACTCTTGAACCATTAAACGTGAGGTATACAGCTGGTTTAGCGTTTCTTGCAATAATTTAGGGGTAGTGGGAGGTCTCTAAGGGTGAAAGCCGTGGGTATTCAAGACTTACCGGAACAGGTGGTCGCGGTCTCCTTTTTTGGCTGGCCCGTAAAGCCGCACCAGGAACATGGTGTTTTCTTCCATGCATGTGGTATTCCTTGTCCCCAAACGACCATGAGTAGCTTTCGCATTCAGTGAGGTAAATGGATGTCGTGCATCCACAGTATGGCCGCTAGTACTTATAGGCTTGGGGCCGGAAATGCAAAAGCCCTGGGTTGGCGGAGGATCCTGCTGACGGGGTTCAGCCAGATTGCGCTCCTGCGGCTCGGCGAATTGGCGAATTGGCATGCAGCGACTGCTTTCAGCTGGAGGTTTCTGCCCCGATGGGTCTGTCTTTTTTTGAGGGAACCCTTTCTTGGGTTGCTTTAAAAATCAACATTCATTTTGGGGGCCACCCAGATGAAGTGCGCCCGCCCCTTGTGGAAGACCAAGGGTCTTAAGGGATTTTCACGCTTGGCCTGGCTGGGGACACGGAACGGGCAGGAAGCGGATAGCCCAAACTGGGCATGAGCCAAAGCGAGCGGATGAGGAAAGAAAAGGTGAGCGCGTCCCTTGGCGGGTAGTTCCACCGAAAAAAAGAAAGAAAGAAAAGACGGCGCGTGCTCGCGCTTTTCTTTTTTTCTTCTCCTCGTTTCTCGTGGCGGCTGAGGACCAACTGGGCGGACTTCGGCAGCAACCAGGTGCTGCGGGTGATCTTCGCCCTCACCGGCTTCGTGCGGTGGCTGAGGCGCCTTCGTTTTGGGGGACCGATGGTTTGGTGGTTTGGGGCAGGGGTTGGCAAGTTGGGGATGCCGTTCTGCGAGCTGGGGGGAGTTCAAACATGCTGCGGAGGGCGGGGGGGGGGGGGGGCTTTGATTCACACATGCGACAAACATTTGGGGCAAACAATGTGCAAAAGTCCTAGGGCCCCTGAGTTCATAGACTTTAGTCACTTTTTTGGGAAGACAATTTTAGTGGCACACCAACCGTTCGGATGGTTTTTGGCCAGTCCACCCAGGAAGTCAGTCTTTGATTCCTTGGTTTTGTGGCCTTCCACCGGGATCCCAGCCCACAGCTCCACGTTTTACCTCGAACGGAAGCTGTTCGGATCCGGAGGCCAACCCGGCAAATCTGCAAAGCCCCCGGACGAGCCCGAAAAAAACCGGACCCTTTTGGGAACTTCCAGCAACCGTTCCGTGCCAAGCGGCGTGCGCAGGTCGCATTCCAAGGGTAATATGTCAGCTCGCTGACAAGGTTTTTCCCTCGTTCGGTTTCTTCTTGCTTGTCAGCTGAAATGCCAACGTTTCGCAGCTTTTTTTGGCGGGTGAGTAAAGTGGGCTTCTCGGATGAATCAGGTGTTTCTCGGCAAAGTGATCCGGAGATCCCCCAAAATAAAAAAGAATTAGCTCCCGTGCCGCCAGGGTGCTGAACACCCTCAAGGGCTTCGAGAGCACGGGCAAGCCCATGCTGCCCATCCTACAGGCGAATCGGCAGGGTGGGTGGATGGGTCGGGGGATGCAAGTGGCCGCAAATTCGGCAGAGTCTGGATGAAGCTAAAACAGGAATGAATGCGCATCTATGTTTGTATGCGTGTTTATAAATTTATGGGTACATATGTAAATGTGTGGTGCATGCCTGCCGGAATGCCGATGCAATTGTATTCGTATATTCCATGCATATTCGGGTGTTACGTATTGAAACGCGCAGACGTGGCCGCATGCTTTCCTCTGGGTGCAGGGCAATGTTGGAGGGCCCGGTTTGTTTGTGTTCGTATCGCGGCGCTTTGTGCACTTAGCAGGCAGGCTTGTTGACAACTACTCCCAGCAGCTTTGGACATGTCTTTCTGAGACACACGATGTTTGACAGTTCCGAGTTGAACGATAGCAGTCACAATCTGCGGATTATATGATAGCTGGAAGACGCTTCTGACTGGTGACATTTGCATGTTCGACTGGGCCGGGTGGGGCGGCACACGGTCAGGAGCACTTTCCAGTTGATTTGCGCTCACCATAATATTCAGCTCGAACGATGCACATGTTTGGGGCTTGATGCGCTCAGGCTTGACAGACTGAAACAAGAGCACATCGAAGCCGCAATTGCGCATGTGTCCTAATGACTTTCTCATCCAGCACTCTTTACCCTCCCATCAATTAATATGGAACCTGACGTTCGGTCGTCCCTTCAAAGGAACATGGTCTCAGGCCCCCCTGTCTCAGGCCCCCCCTGTCAGGTTCCATGTTAGTTGGTGGTTGGTGGGAGGTAGACCTTTTTAGCGCTCAGCTTTTTGCTCGGCCCCTAGGTGCGGCATCCAACTCCAACCAGTCCCCCAATGCTTCGGCCCGAAACGGGCTCGCGTTGCGAACGGCGGGCGGGCTCATCGCCAGGCCTACGCCAAAGGACACTCATCTTGCTGGTTCAATAGGGAGGGCATGAGTTGGAATGACCCCTAAAAAATCAAAATCCCCCTACGCTTTCCTTAGGGAAGCTGTAGCTTCAAGCCCAAAGTCCCCAGAGCACCAGCAAGTCATGGGTGTCGTATCTAGCAAGGATCAATTTCCAATTCTGTTTGAACCCATGCAATGGGTCACCGAAAAAGTACTGGACGCTTATTGCTCCAAGCCGGCTTGCGCGGGGGGGGGGGGGGGGTTGGGGGTGCGTGGCTTGAAATCGGCTGAGGCAGTGCCTGCCACGGTGCCCTTCTTTTTCGTGGTCTTCTGCTGGTTCTCAGGCGGGACTTGCAGTGGGTAAGCCACTGCTGCTGCTGCTGCTGCTGCTGCTGCTGCTGCTGCTAGAATCTACCTACCTACTTGCCTACCCACCCACACCCCTACACTACCGCTACTGTCCTCATTGGCCATTTTAGTAGGTGGGTCCATTGTCATTCAATAGTTTCGACGCCAATCCGCCGGGCATAGTCGCTCCATGGGGGGATACGGGCCTGCGTTTTGTGAGGCTACCTTTTTTTAAAGGTCCTCCATTTTGGGGTCCCCCAATTTTTCCCTCAACCACACCCACCACCCACCACCTACGACACCAGCCACAAGGTCCCATTCACTCTTCACATGTCACATTCTCGGTGGAACCTTCTTGTGACACCTGGGAACCAAGCGCTGTATCAGAGGGAGCCCTTCCATTTTCCCCCATGTGATATCTTTGGGCCACCCACGCCAGAATACCATGAGGAACGTTGCTCACAATTTTCCGCGTGTGGCCTGTAAAGGGGCTGCCCGGTTGGACAGCTGGACAGCTTCCGGGGTCTCCACCTGAACCATTTCCTCGATCTTAGTAGGCAAGATGCACGCCACCAACTCAGACATGTTTATTTTCTGCGCGGCAGCTTTTGTTTTGTGGGAGGCTCACTGAAAAACGTGCCAGGCTTCATGCACATGTATTACTCCTTCGGCTTGACCGAGTGGTGGACTGCTGGCATGATCATGTATCGCCTGGGCTCCTCGGCCGGACGGGTCGGGGGAACGAAGTACCCTCCCCGTACCTTACCTCCTCCCCCAAAATGCCTGGGGCCCGGTACCCCCCCCCCCCCCCCGGAAAATGGGGCTGGCCAATTTGCAGAGGGGAGCTCGGAGCGCAGGCCGGAGGGGTATGTGAAAGCCGAGTTTCCTCAAGAAAACTTCCCGGCTGGGACCGGGGTTCAATGGCATGCGTTCAATGTTGTTGGCGCTTGGCTATGGACTGACAGTCCAGTAGTTTGTACTGTTAGTTGGTTTTTGGGCTCGCTGGACTTTTCTCTTTTCGCGCGAGCTGATTGCTGCCAAGGAACCGGGAACATGTCAACTGGCAGCATGGGATGAAGGGTTTGTTCCCCTTGAAACCGGAGGGGAAGATATAGCTGGCTCCATGGGAGCTGCCAGAGAGGAGCACCAAAAATGCAAGCACACCAGCCACATCTAGCCACGAAGCTTGAAAGAACTCCTAGTGGCAAGTGTAAATTCAAGGACAGACGAAGTCCTTGCTTCACGCCCTAGAAAATTCGGGGGTTGCTGAATCCGGGGTCAACATCAGGCGCTTTCAAGTGAGTGATTCTTTAGGCGTCACATCCAAGCCGTATTCTAGATTTCTTAGGTGCGAACTGGATTTCGTCCATCCACAGTGGGAAGCTGATTCTGACCAAATTTTAATTTCACACCTCCAAATAAATGGACACCCCCTCTTCATAAACTGGGGTTGATGAGTGTCCGGGTCAACCAATCCAGACGCTTTTCAGTGAGTTTGACCCCAAAGCCAAGGGATCAAGTCCGATATTTCTCCAAGCCCTTCTATATTTCCCCAAAGCTAGGGGCCAACTCGTACATTTCCCAAACCCAGGGGTCAATTCTCCAAACCCAGGGCTCAATTCTCGGTGCGGAACAAGCCTTTTCGGCTTGTCCATGGCTCGCGTGGCTCGCGCGTGGCGCGCGTGGCGACCGGGTTTTTCCATGGGAGGCTTCCTGGCAGACTTCTCGCGGAACGAGATGGCGCCGGTGGACGTGGACGAGACCTGGGAGCTTTGGGCGGCCCGGCCGGGGGCTTCCGATCCATCCGAAGCGAGGGGGGGGGTTTTGAAAGGCGACGCTGCGGTGTCCGAAGGGTAGGGGGGGTAGGGGGGGATGGGGTGGGTGGGGTGGGTCTGGGGAAAGGGGGGGGGGTAGCGGGGGTGGGGTGGGTTGCAAGCTGCGACTTGGGAGCCGGTGGGTTGGCTTTATCGGTCCGTTTTTTGGTTTGGTGGGTTTGCCTGTGGCTTATGCTTATATATTTTTTGAGGTTTTGGTTTAAGGTTGGGTACTTTTTGTGGTGTCGGTGTAAGGTTGGTTTCTGTTGCTGCGTAGTGCCATTCTGACTTCGTGATGGGTGCAAATGCGAGGCCCCTCGCAAAACCTCCATCACCCTCAGTTTGCTGAAAAACCCACCTGCAACTTCCCTCACAGCCCACAACTGTCTCCGAGGAGTCGATGTCCCACACTTCATCCAGAAAACTGGCGAAAGCAGATCAGCAGGCAGACAGAGATGGATTCTTTCACTTTTTTCCCCCAATCTGTTCAGTTCTGACCAGAGGGAAGCTGACTGCCTTGCGGGAGGCTCAATTCAAAGTCCGGCAAAGACCGGTGAATTCTGCGTCGAGTGTTTTTTTTTTCAGCGTTGATTTGTGGTGGGGGAAAACTCGGGGGCACCAACAACTCAGGTTGACGTGGTTTTGGTCTTCATGGGCCTGAGCATGTCCATCATCCTCATGAACATCCTCATCGGTGTGCTTGCGGAGAGTTACAACAGGGGCGCCTCGGATCGTTCTCCACGGTTGCACGCGCACCTTTTTTGTATTATTGCTTTTTTCCATTTGCTTTTCCTTTGCTCTTCCTCTGCTCTTCCTCTGCTCTTCCTTGCTCTTCCTCTTCTCTTCCTTTGCTTTTCCTTTGCTTTTCCTTTGCTATTCCCTTGCTATTCCTTTGCTATTCCTTTGCTATTCCTTTGCTTTTCCTTTGCTATTCCTTTGCTATTCCTTGGCTTTTCCTTTGCTATTCCTTGGCTTTTCCCTAGATTCCCATCCCCCTGTCCCTTCCAACAGAAACGGGGCCTTTGCCACTTGCCTCTTACGAGGCTGGGAGCACCGCGAGCGCTTGTTCCTGCTGGAGCGGTCCCGCCTGGTGCTGCAGCACTTCACCACCTCCGCGGGCTGGAAGCGGTGCTGCTGCATCTGCCGGCAGACCGCAGATGGATCGAGGGATCGATTGCACCCAAAGGGGGCCCGGGGGGTTGCCCAGCGCTTCCCAAGGCAAGCGCCGTGTGCACGGGGAGGAGGATGACTCCTATGTGCCTTGGCCTTTTGGAGCGGAGAACCAAAGGCCAAAAGCGGTGCTTTGCAACGGTCCCATCCGCCAACGCCCTATGAATGGGTTTCTGCTTTGAGATTTTTTGGGGTCTGGCGAGCTTATGTGGGGGTACAAGGAGCTTACCATGAGAAAGGTCCTTTGCTTAAAGATCCCTTAATTCAGGTTTTGGGGGTTTTGTCGGACATTTTTCAGGCTGGTGGGTTTGGGGATTTGAACTCCTGGTTCCTGTAGAGCCTGACCACCGGAATCTGTCGACGGGTCCTGGAAGACCATTTGCCCAACCCAAATGGGACCTCCATGAGCTCCTGAGCGGACGGAATGGATCTGGAGGGGTCACCCCCAAAACCCGCCCGATGTGACGTGATGGGCCGGTGGAAGGCTAGGGGCCGCTTTGCGTGAGATGAGAATGCTCTAAGTTGCAGTGGGTGCTTCATGGTTCATGGTTGTTGTTGGGAAACATTTTACATTTTGATTATTGTGGTTCAGTGGTTGGCACCCAACCACTTAGCTGCTAAAATTTAGTTTGTTTTTGCCCCCTTTCCAACGTTAACCAAGGCTGCATTCCGTTTCCCAGCCAACCGTGGAATTGGTTTTGACTCTCCACCTGGTTTTTCGCGAGGCAGTTCGCCGGGCTACTTGTGGCAGGCCAAACGCAGCAAAACCTTGAGACTTGTGAGGTTCGCTGCGTCTCCAGGGTGGGTTGAATATCAGCTGGAGCACTTGGGACCTAAATCGGATCAGTTGGGCTTTAACCTCCCCCTAGATCTGAAAAGCAGTGGGACTCAAAGTTGGGCTCTAACGGGCATTCTGGAGCCCCTTCAACCTTCACCCAGGAAAAGCTGCCCTTTGAAAAGCTACACCCGCCCCTTTTCGGGGAAGGACCGTTTCACTTGGAGCACCTGAGGTGTGGTTCGTCTACCCCAAGGACCCCTCCAGCTGGGGGGAGATCACTTCCGAGTACGACCAGGATGCCATGAACGTCCACGAGAAGGTCCGATTCGAAATTGACCACCCCACGTCAAGTACCTCCTGCAAATTATCATTGAAGCCCTAAACAAATCGCCCTGGAATGATGAGTCGCCCGCAAAAAGCGGCAAACAATGGTTTCACATAATAGACACCAACGAACCGAACAACCGAGAGACACAAACACTATCAACCAGCCCAGCCCCAAAACCAAATCCCCCCCCTCCCCCCCAACCCCCAAGCAGCTGCCCCCCCCCCCCCCCCCAAGCAGCCCCCCCCCCACTCCCCCAAAGCTTTTTTCCGCCTCGAAACCACTTCGGCGGAGGGAGATCGCCAACCGCACCGCTTCGCGCCTTCGCCTCGAAGTCTCGAAGCGGCCGCGAGGTCACGGAGCTGCGGCGGGAGATCCGGGAGATGCACGAGAAGCTGGTGGAGCGGCAGCATCAGGAGACCTGACCGAAGCGACCGAAGCGACCGAAGCGACCCATGCGTGGCATGCGTGGCATGTGTGGCATGTGTGGCGCCTGGGTGATGGGGCTTGGTGAGTCGAGTGGATTGGTCCAGCTTGCTGTCTTGGCTGAAAGCAAGTATGTGGTGTGTTTTTGCGGATGTTTCCGGGTGATGTCGAGTTCCAGAAGCGTTTTTTTTCTCCTTTTTTTTTGTGTGTGTTTTTCTCCCCTTTGGCCGTGGTATGGACTGTTTCGCGCCCTTTCTGCTGGTTGCCAATGGGTTGCTTCTTACCAGATTGACCCTAACTTGTGGTTTTCTTGTGGGGGGAAATGGGACGCCCCAAGAACCAAACCCGATTCGGCTCCATAGCACCAAGCAACGATGGACGCTGATCTTGAAATTCCTTCTGTGTCACCAACGCTTGATGGAAGCCACTAAGGACTGTTGAAAGAAGCCAGGGCCCACTTTGGTTCACTGTTGGCATGTTTTTTGGCTTTAGGTTAGTTTTGGTTTCTGACAATTTTGGTGAGGGGGGGGGGGGGTGTTGCAAAAAACACAGCTCTTCCTGCTGGTGCTCAGTAGGGAATGGCCGCGGGTGTTTGGAATGGACCTTAGGGATTCCCTGAACGCAGACCACAGGAAATGGTTCACAGGGCTCATTTTATGTCTCGTTTCCTGCTGAAACCTAGCAAGTTTTGGTACCAAAGGGTTCAAAAGTTTGGACGCAAGCAAACAGCTTCAGGAGTCGCACGAGCGCGGCTTCGGCAACGCGAGCTTTGTGCCTTGCGCTTCCGAAGTTTGCTAAGTGGCGAGCAACCTGCAGGTAAGCCTCGGTTGGGTTGGCAAACCTCCAATTACTCCCCCCCCCCAATTCAGGCAATTGGCAACCACCAGTTCATTCTCAATTCCCCCCCCCCTCTGCCCGCCTGGGTTTGGGAGCACTTGCGACCACAGCGAGTCGACCTGAAATGATCTTTGGTTTTTCGGATTTGGATCATCTCATTTGGTCAAGGCCCCAAAAGGTTTGCCTTGTATTTCCGGAAGGTTTGAAAATGCAACAGCCGCCCTTCCACTCGCAAATGTGGCACCGGGAGGGTGCTTGGAAGACCAGTCTCCTCTTGCTACAATTTCCCCACTTGCCATGGCAACGAGGGAACGTAACCTGATGTTTTATGGTGACTCCCAGCCCGGCTTCTTCTATGGGACTTAAAGTGAAAACCGTCAAAAGACGAGGACGACCATTTTTCAGTTGCCCTCCTGTCCACCAACCTGGAAACCACCAGAGAAATGGTCGACAAATCGGCTTCCAGGACTTTTTCAGACGATATTTCAAGCATTTGGTGGTTGCAAACGGTGAGTTCGGGGGTGATGAGATCAGGGCAACCATAGGCTGGCTCGTCTCTTCTTGAGATGGCACCCCAAATTTGGGGTGCTTGAAAAGGAACACTTCCAACGGATATCAATTCATGATTTCCATGGGTCCGCTTTTTAAGACAGGTCCATCTTAGGGTGTCTCAAAATGAAGGCCCCCCGGAAAAAAATGGCTCGGTTTTGCTTTGGTTTCTCCTTAAAGCCCACCCCAACAAATTGGGTATCCTCCAAAAAAAGCACACCCATATAGGACCAACCCACTCCCCAAATATTGGCTACCCTCCAAAAAAGACACGCCCAAATAGGACCCCCTCAGAAAGAGATACCCTCTCTCCCAGTAACATGGCACCTGTTGGAGGGTAAAGATCAATTTGCCTCCCTTCAGGGACCCTCTGTGAGGTGCCAGGTGAGTTGGAGGCAGGTTTTTTTATTTGTACCCCCGGTCCCAAGATTCGGACCCCTGCCGCACGAGAACTCGCCGCCGCGTTTCTCAGAGCGCGCTTCTCCGAGCGAGCGCCGAGGACAGCTCGGGGAAGCGGCTCAACTCCTTGGAGTCCAACTTGGAGAGCCTCCGGGCGCGGGCAGCCGCGGAACCGGGGGCCCCCCGGTCCTCCGGTCCGGTGCCCCTCCTTCCCCCCCTCCCCCTTTTTCCCGGTGGAGCCATGGACACATAAAGAGCGGAGAAGCTCAAGAAAATAAGAAGCCCAGGAAGAAGGTGGCAAAGCAGACCTCGGTGTTTTTATCATACCCCCCCCCCGGAGGTTGGAGTGGTTCCAGCTTCCACTCAAGCCTCTTGGTGCCCCTCGGACGCTCATAGGCACTTGCAGGCAGGTCCCATCAGTTCGAAAACAATAATTTCATGTGCTGAGAGTTAGCGGATGTATCGGTGTTGAGATCGCAGCAGTTTCCGCTGTCATCCACGTCCTCAGTACGTGCATCATTTGACAAGATCAGATTCGCATATGTACATGAGTGTATACCCCCCGAGGCAATTGCGAGCTTGTGGCGCGCTATGTTTTGCTTTCCGTTTTTTTTTGCCGCTGGTGTTTCTAGTTGGGTGATGCTGTGGTGTTCTCAATGGGGGCGGGTGCCCTCAACCCCAAGTGCCTGGCTTGCTTTTAAATGCGTCCCTGGTTTTCAGGCTTGTCGGCGCGGGTGTTTTCTTCTTGTCGTGGTTGGTTTGGGAGGTTTGGGCACGGGAATGTCCCGCGACCGGCTGGCGAGCGATGATACTGTGGATGGTTGCGAGATCCGTCAAACGCACCACCCAAGACGCCCTGGAATGAGTCGATTCCGCAATGTAAATACCCATCAACAATGGTTTCCTATGGTTTCTTAGGTGGTGCAAAATGGATTTCGCAACCATCCACAGTATGGCCCGGGGCGGGATTGGGGATTTGGGCCAGGCGCAGCTGGACATGGGGCTGAACAGCATCACCGCGATGCTGCGCGATCGCTGAGTCGCTCGGCCGGTTTCTGGGTTCTGGGTTCTGGGTTCTGGTGAGGCAAGAGGGGGGGGAGGCTGGAGCACAAGGGGTCCCCTCGGCGTTTGAAGAAGTGGGTTCAATGTTTTCCTTGGGGGCAGTTGAAGAAGAATGTTTTCGTTCCGGGGGGGGGGGTTACTTAAACAGGCAGGTTTGGAAGGTGCAACGATGGTTATAACGCACAGAAACAGGACTGCCAGCCACGGCTTTGGTTCCAAAACGGGCGATCGGCGGAGGGGGGGGGGGTTCGCCGTGTCTGGATCGATTTCTTGGGTTCGCGAGTGGGCTGTCAAAAGCCATTTGTTCTTGCCAGGGTGGGTATCATTTTGATTTGGGTGTGTCTTTTTTCCAGGGAACCATTTGTCTTGGGTTTTGGAAGGGAAACAGGGGAACACCTTTGCGCCATTTTGGGAGTGCCCTAAAACGGACACACCCATCTATTCTTTTGACTGTTCATCTTGGGCTACAACAAGCCACATTGGGCATGGTCAATGGGAAGCTAAAATGCCCCACGTTGCCCCAAGTTGCCCCAAGTTGCCCCAATTTGCCCCAAGTTGCCCCAAGTTGCCCCAAGTTGGCCCCGGCAACGCCTGGCAAACGGCACGTTGAAACCGGCGTGTGAGTGCTTTTTTTGTTGCATCTCTTTCTTCTTTTTAAAGGGACACCAAAAGGAAACCGTAGCCAGTTTCGCTGGGTGTGGACTTTCGTTTGCTGTTTGCATGGTTTGAAATGGAAAGCTTAAGGGCGAACCGAGCCATTTTGGGGGTTTCCCTAAGAGGTACCTTTCGGCAGACGGGCAGCCGAGGCCAAGCAAGACCTGGGGTTCAGACAGTTTTCCTCGCCCAGGGCGGCTCGATTTTTGTGGACCCCCAACATGGCGCAACGGTTTTCCTTTTGGTTCTAGGGGTAGCGTCCAACCATTCTTTCCAATGGCTGATTTCTGAACAGAAAAGGAATCAACCGCTGGATTGGTTTCCCTTTTAAGACAACGAAAACCAAGGGCCCCAAAACAGAGCGACACAGCGGCAAGGCCCTGGAGGGGTTTGAGTCTCTTGAGGTCATGACCCTTTTGTGAAGGTTAAGGGATCCCGCAGGGCAAATTGGGGACATACTGCAGATATCTGCGAAATCCGTTCACACCAGATGGAAACCATGGTTGAAACCAGGACGTTTGTTGGTTTTTACAGGGTAATGATCCTTCCAGGGTTTCTTGTGCGAAATGGATTTCGTCCATCCACAGTATGCCCTTCGTGCCGATGATGGTGGCTGTAGACCCTGTTAAACCCCCCCTTCCGTAGTGGGTTTGGGTTAGAACATGCCGACCCGCAAGGTTGGCTTGTCTCGCCTGATCGCGCGGCAACGCATCTCCTCGAATGGAGACCGCGGCAAGCGCCGTGGTGCCCTTTTCGCAGCACGGTGGGGGGACAAAAACGGAGGCAGTCTTAACCCGCAAGCCTGCAAATCAACATGCCCGAAATTGCCGATCCCAATCGGGGGCAAACATGCGCGCCAGTCAATAGAGTCTTTTCAGGGCTTGCCTTTGGGCATTCCAGCATGGGAGAAGTTGCTCACTCTTGGATTCACGGCCTGCGCTGCAGAACCCTTTTCACCCCCGCATCTAAGATGCTGGGCGATGATAGTGCCTCAACCATGAGGGAGAGAAGGAACGTCGAAGAGGGGGGCCGTTGTGACTGTGGCCAGCCGCGACGGGAAACAAACGCGGTTGACAAGAGGCGCCACTTTCTAGGCACCCCCACTGATGGATTCTGTCAATCATTGGGGCGAGATAATTGATAGAATCAACAATTTACCCCCCCCCCACTAAGAAGAAGCCCCTCCAGGTAAAGCAAGTGCATGGGCTGCAATCTTGACTTAACTCGTGGCCAGGGGAATAAGAAGCTTTTGGATCGCGGCCAACCACCTCAGCCAGCTTCTGGTTCCTTGTTTGTATAATGTGTCTTTCTTTCATACTCTGTGTTTCGAAGAGAACCCAAACAGTAAACCATCCATTTTGTGTATCCTCCCTCCCACTGACATGGAAAATGATCTTCCAGGCACCCTCCCACAAATGCCTTCTTCTGGTGAAAGGACGGGTACCCCACTTAGAGACAGAGATCCATTTTCTAAGTTTTTTTTTTTTTTTGGGGGGGGACACCCACTGGGTTTTGACCCCATTTGGGCACATTTCCGGATAAAACCGTGTTATTTCGAGCGATTCTGGGTCATTCCCCAAGGGTGTAGTACAACCACAACTAGAGGCAATCCTGGAAACAAGGGTGTTTTTGTATTACAAAAACTAGTGTAATACACAACGGGGTAATTCCAGGGTGTAGTACAAAAACCCCCAGAGGCGTGCCGCCCCTCTAACTCGCGAGCCGAAGTTCGAGAACCTCGCGAACCTGCGAGCCATCGATCCGCAAGCCTGCAGGGTGTCACCTGGAAAAGGGCCCGTGGCTGTGGGGGGTTGAGCAAAAGGCACGGTGGACGGCCGAGCAAAAAATGCAAGGGAACCGTAAATCCCATGTTATTTTTTGGGTTTTTTTACTTGCAACATGTAGAACGTCATTCTTTCCAATGAAAACGCTGTTGCACATGGTCTCGTTCGGTAATAGTGCTCGAAAAGACCAAAAGCAGCTATTGGCATCCGATTCCCGGTTCCTGGTCGAGTTTCTTATTTGGGTGGCGAAGCAAGAACATCGATAGAATGACCGAGTTTCCCCGTAAAATGGCACATATTGGAGCCCGTTTGCAGCATTTAGGGAACCAGTCGCAGGCACATGCGGGGTGACGGTGGCCGTACACGCATATTGCTTTCTTGCTCCCTCCCGTTTTTGGGAAGCCAATGTGGTGGTGAAAAACAAACAAGCAGGTTCAAAAGGAGGAACGCAGCAACAAACAGGCTTCGAAAGGGCGGGAGAGCCTTCATGATTCCGTGCAACAGTAACCATGGAAGTGGGACAGAGACTTCCCTCTTTGGGGTTGGCTTAAAGGGAAATCTCAATAACCACTAAGTTGGCAAGAACAGCGCTGACCTCAAACTGAAGCATTCCCCCGAGGATGGCAAACTCAAAGCCTGCACGATTTTTCGAGCAAAATCTCCCAACATCGCAATCCCAGTTCTGTTCGGCATCTAGTTGCCCAAAAAGGAACCTACTGGACAAGCTCCTGCACCAGTTGGTAATTTGTTATCTATCCGTCCCAACTGGTGCCGATCGCCGGGGGTTTGGTCCATCAGTAGCCCCGCCCAAGTTTGGAACAGGCATGTTCGGAAGTGAACAAAAACACGTACAACCCCCAACCTCCCCCCAAAAAACAAAATTAAACAACAAATGGCTGTGCCTTCTTTTGGGGCACCCCCACTCCCACAGAAGAAGAAACAGAGAAACAACCATACAAATGTTTAACCCCCCCCAACAAAACAAGCCACAAAAAACAAAAAACCAAAAGCCAAAAGCCAACCAAAACCAAAAAACCCAAACCAACCAAACCCAAAAACAAAAAACCAACACGTAGACGCCCCAAACCCATAAAGCCCTCTAAAACCCGCCCGCAGCTTTCAGCCCCCATGGCCTCTTAGCCCGCGCTTTCGGGCTCGGCCGGCTCCGCGCAGCCATGGAGGCGTGGAAGTTTCTTCGGTGCCATCCATTTTCTTACTGGCTTTAAAGGGAACCTATCACTACTGGATTTTTTGTTTTTTTTTCCTTGCCGGCTTTAAAGGGAACCTATCACTACTGGATTTTTTGTTTTTTTCCTTGCTGGCTTTAAAGGGAACCTATCACTACTGGATTTTTTGTTTTTTTCCTTGCTAGCTTTAAAGGGAACCTATCACTACTGGATTTTTTCTTTTTTTTTCCTTGCTGGCTTTAAAGGGAACCTATCACTACTGGATTTTTTCTTTTTTTCTCCTTGCTGGCTTTAAAGGGAACCTATCACCACTGGAAATATTGTTTTTGTTTTCTTTTTCCTTCTCCATTGGGCTTAAGCAATGGCAGGTTCCAAAGATTTCGCAAGGCGCAGCCTGACGTTGACCCTTCATATCTCAGATGCCCAGTGGATTGCCAGGGGGAAAAGCAAAACGGGCATCCTTTGTTGGCTGGTTTTGACTTTCCAGGGGAACGGAAAACTGCAGACTTTCAGGGGCACCGAAATTTGGCCCCTAGAAGAAGAAGATATGTTAACATCCAAATCCAAACCACCGCGTTTGATGGGCTACCTTCTAGGGGTACCTTCCATTTCCATTCTATCCAACGATCCGGATCTTTCTTGGGAGGGGGGGTTCAAAGGGAACCTAGCACTACTTTTTTTTCTCCCTTGCTGGTTATAACAGGAATCTATCACTACTGGAAATATTTCTTTTCTCTCCAGGGGGCTTAAGCAAGTGGAAGGTTCTAAATTTCACAAGGCGCCACCGGATGTTGACCCCACCTGATGTATTCTCGCCACTCTTCTGAAGGGACACCACCAGGATTCTCTTTGATTTTCCTTCCGCGAAGGGTGGGAACTCCTAAGAATCAACCAAAGGAGTCCCTGCCAGTTGGATTGCAAATGCTGTGGGTGGTTAGGAAATCCGCTTCTCGCACCACCAAAGGAAACCATGGTTGAACCCATGACGTTGGTTTGATAAGCTGGTGTTGATTCATGTGGGGTCAACCTAAAGAAACCCTGGTTTATGTTGTTTCTCCTGCAAATGCCCAACCAACGTTATGGTTTCAGCCATGGTTTCTTAGGTGCGAAATGGGTTTCGTCCAACAGCATGGTCAAAAGACCGGGTCTTTTTCTTGGGGATGCACCTGGCAGACCCTTAAAGACCGGAAGGAATCCCATTAAGGGAGCCATGGTCATAGGCCATATATGGAGCTTTGATCATGGCTCATGTGGGCGTTTCTTTTTTGCGAGGCACCCAAAATGTGATGGTTCCGGGGGGTTTTGCGAAGACAAGGTTTCTTAGGGCTTTTTTCGCGGCTGCTGAATTACAAACACATTGGCCCAGATCTGTCCCCTGCTAGTGGTTGTAAGCATCACCGGTTTTTGGCCATTTAAGGTGAGCTTGCCTTGGTGGGCGCGGTGTTTTCAGGGGACACATGGGGAGCCCTGCTTCCCAGCGGGTTCTGGGAGATTCCATGTCAATTAGCCTGGGGACTTTAAACACTTTTCGATTCTTTGGACCATGTTAGGGGTAAATAATGGAGCTTTTCGTGTTTGGACCATTTAGGTGGTAATTAATAAAGCTTCAGACTCGGTTCTTGCCCATCCGATCGGAAGCGAGACATCCACGTTTGAAAAACCCCGCCGGGGCGGACTGAGCGGCGGAGGTGGGCTTTTGGCGGTTCCTCACCGAGCCGGACGCCGACGGGCTCCCGCCCGCGCCCCGGAGAGAGCGAGCCGGTGCTTCAAGGGCAACCCGGGAGCCTGGATCGCCAGTGGCGATCGTTTTCGTGTTCTCCATGCGCTTTATCCAAAAAAACGGTCGCAACAGTGACTGGAAAAGAGCGATCGCAACTGGGCTATACTTTTGGAACCTCCAATCTTGGAACCTCCGAAAGTGGAAACCGTTGGTTTCAATGGACGCCACCAGTGAGTTGATCCACTTTTGATTTGGGGGAAATCCCGCGGCCCCTGTTTTGAGCCCAGAAGTCATTGCGGACGACTCTCGGGTCCGCTTTTCAGTTGCGCCCGAGTCGATTGGGTCGCTGGTGGCCTTTGGGCGTCGAGCCCACTTCGGAAGGCCACCAAACGACCGGGTGCTCCAAACAAGAAGCCACCTAGAAATCGCCAAGTTGCGATCGCTTTTTTCCAGCCGCCGCCGCGATCGGTTTTTTGGGATGGTAACGGTTCATGGGAAAAAAACGAAAGCGGTCGCAGCGGGCGATCCGGGCAATTCGAGGGAGGCAATTCGACGTGCAGAAAACGTGCAGAGGCTGAAGCAGCGGATCCCGGAGGTGGCGCTGTTCCGCACGGGGGCCGAGCTTGGATTCCCTGCCTTCCATTTGCTCAAGGAGATTTTGTATTTTTTACCTGTTGGCTTTGAAGGGAATCGATCGATTTCACTACTGGACACAGGTTTCTCAATTCTTTTTCCAGGGGTCTGAGCCAAACGGAAGCTTGGTTTTCCCTTTCCTCGTTTTGGGCTTTGAGCTGTTTTCACTTGGTTTGGCGGTTGAGTTTCCGAATTTAACCCACAAGTTAGTCACTTTTAGCGGGGGATTGAGCTGGCGGGAAGCGCTGAGGCGGGTGCTCCCTTCTGGCCGGATTTTATTCGAATCAGCCCGGGCCCCTGGTTCAGAACGGGGCGTGAGGCAGGAAGGAAGGCTGTTTTCACCCCGGCCTGGTGGGGCTCATGTTTCGGGGAGGGTATCCGAAGTGGCCCAGTTTTTTTCGTTGCCATGAGCCACCGGACCTCTCGCAAAGGGGAACTTGAGTTCTTCATGTCAAGTTGGATCCACAGAAAGGTCGGATGCTGTGAGTGGCTGGCGCGCCCCCTTTCAATTGGCGCCTTCGCAGCGCGATTGCAAGCAGGTTGCCAAAACATGTCGTGTTTCCCAACGTGATAAACCACGTGAATTGATCAACCTGGCAGATGGTCAGTGGGCGGTTTTTCCCTAGATCCTTGAGGGGTTGACCCAGCGCAGGCTGTCATTACAAGTGAGAGGCGTCCTTGGCACTTGCCCTTTCAACCCAGGTAATGTGAGGAACTATCCAGCTCGTCGCCTTGTCCCTGGATCCATGTTTTGCTTTTCTAGGGTTATCAAAGTCAGAGCTCGCCAGAAGATAGGCAGAAGCACGTCTACCATGGAGTCCAGCTGTGTCTAGGGCGTGACTTTGAAGGTGGTGAAATGCACCGGGCCTCCAAGTGTCCAGCCCCTTTACACACCGTGAAGCGACGCCGCTTTAATCCCGCCTCCTAAAACCCTTTTGGGGCATTGGACCCGTTCGGCGTGTCCATCATGGGTTTGTCTCAAGGGGGAACTCCCCAATTGGATTCGGTTTCCCTTGCAATTCCTTGAGTTTTGTTGGGGTTCATTGGGAGTTCCTTCGGGTTCCTTCGGGTTCCTTAGGGTTCCCTTTGAGGTTGCTTAGGGTTCCCTATGGGGGGGGGCTTAGGGTTCCTTGGGAATTAGATTCGGTTTCCCTTGGATTCTCCTTTCAACCCAAAAGAGGCGCCTCGACTCCCCTCCTTGGGGCACGGAGCATAGGCGGGGCTTGCTCCAGAAGCGGGCCAGCTGCAGCAAGCAGGCGGGGTGGGATGCGGGCTCATAGCCATGGGCTGCGGTGCTTCTGTTTGTTTCCCCCCCCCCCCCCCCCCTTTTTTTTTTTTTTGGAGGGGGGGGGGTTGGCTTATCGATCTTGGGCATTGCCAAAGATGCCAACGATGATTTGACTGGTCTTGGCTTTTGCTGCCCTTTTGGGCGCTTCCTGCGTCTTGAACGAGTAAGCAGTTGCAGCTTGTTGCAGGGGCACTCATTTGGCTTCTTTCGCGGAGCTGTTTGACCATGCCCCCCCGCCGGAGCAGAATATCATGCCCCGGCAAACTGCCACGGACCCCCCAAGACGGACCCTTTCCCACCCAAGGAGATTCCGTTCCGAAAAGCCGAAGGTTTGTTGACGTCATGCTAATTTGCATGGCAAACGAGAGTGTCAGCCAGCCCCCGCCTTTCGGGCGGGGAACATGGGGCCGGGTGGGTCCAGTGCGGTCGCAGGTCAAGCGACGGAACCCTTGGAGGCCAACATCATACTTTGACTGAGGTAGATAAAGATATCAACGCACGTTCACACACCTACCACCCCTTGCCACCCTTCAGGGAATTGGTCATTACTAGGTTTTCCAGTAGTGCCCTTTCCCCCTTTTTTGGGGGAGGGTTCCACGGTTCCGTACCCTTATTCTAGCCTCTCAAATCTGGAGGACCTAGCGGTTTCTTCTCTTCCTTTTTGGGCGCCCGACTCGGCCGCACTCCTCGGCGCTTTCCCGTCCGTCCGTCCGGGCGCGGGCGCGGGGGCTTCAGTTCTTGCTGGACCGGCTCCTGGCGCTGTCCACGAAGACGGCGGACGCGCGGGACCTCTGCGCGGGGGCCGAGTCCGTGGGGAAAATGTTTTCGGTGGTTCCCGGGGCGCGCGGGCGGCGGAGGAAGAAAAAAGCCGCCGGGAAGTGGTCTTCTTCTATGATGCTTCCGTCTGGTGCAGGATTGTTGGCGCATCCACAGCATGAAGGCCACCTTTTTTGAGGTTGGCTAAGAAGGAGTGTACGAAATCCACTTCGTGGCTGTTGGTGGGAGTTTTGTTTTGATGACTATCTATGGGCTTTCATCCGTTTGGTGCAGGATTTTTGCACACCGACCGTATGAAGGCCCTTTCTATAAACCTCCGATGTTTCGCTCGCAGACCTTTGGAGGGGTTGGAACACCCCGCTGCCGATTGGGACGCTTCCCTTTGTCAACTCGTTTTTGGTTTTTGGTGACCGGACTGGGATCCTCCCAAGGTGCACAGACGCCGGTGGCGATTCTGCGGCACCACGCAGGCGCGCGGAGGTTGAGCCAACGAACGCGCGGAAACGTGGCAAGACTGAACTGCCCTAAGGCTCATGGCCCCTACAATGTCCAATGAAGAACCCAAGGCCCCTCCGCCCATGTTGAGGACCCCAAAAAAAATAGGGTGGGTGTTTGGGTCAGTTTCTTTGTTCCGGAGGTACCCGTTCTGGGGTTGCTTTAAAGGGACACCGAAAGGAAACAACCAACGTTTTGGGGGGGTCCCCCATACCCGATTCTCAAAAATAGAAACCACGTTGGTGTCTTTTTCGTTTTCCCTGGAAACCATCAAAAAAGGGAACCCCCCTATTTTGAGAAACACCGAGCTACCCTTTTTGCCCTTTTGGGGATCCATCATTTTCCGCCTAGCCAGCAACATGCAAGGTGGCCAAAATCTGGCCAGGAAAAACGCATTCGCGCTTCAGTTTTGCAGCGCGACCTCAAATTCCATTTCGCTTTGCTGAGTTCCCCGCCCAACACAAAACGTCAACCCTCCCTACCAGGGTCACCCGGGGCAACGGAGGGCGGCCCTCACTCATCAAAGAGAGCCACAGAAACTCTGTGAGGAGGTTCGCCAAGGACCCGCCAACAGCCACGATGTTCTTCCGCCGCAGTCAAGTCTCTTAGGCATTGACCAGGCAAAATGTGGTCAGTGGGAATCCATTTGGAGATGTACTCATGGCTCGCACTTGTTTTGGCATTTCCAGGGCCTTGGTGGCTCTTTGGCTCGGCCCACCTTTTGCCCGAACAGCAACAGCCATGTCCGGCATCCGAAAAGGTTAGCCTTGACGGGGAGGCCGGGGCCGGCCGCTGGTGGCCACCTGCCAGGCGCTCCATGCGTGCCGAAGGCGCAGGTGCTGAGCGCTTCCCAGCTGCCCCTCGGCCGCGCCACAGGGAAGGAGGGCTGTTGGTTTTGGATTTGGACCAAAAACCCATCCCCCGGAGTTGGTTTGCTTTGAGGGAATCCCGCCAAGACCGGTTCATTCCTTTAAGGGAATCCCCAAATAGTTCATTCTCAAACCTGGGGTCGTTGGTTTCTAGGTCCCCCAGCTAGGTGCCCTTTTTAACCCCTTTTTTGGTTGGGAGGGTTCCCCTACTAAAATAGACAAGAAAGAAAACAAATGGTACCCTTCTTCTAACCTCTCTACTGGAGGACCTAGGGTTTCCTTAAGGAAATCCCGCCAAAACCGGGTTCATTAAAACTTGGTCTAGGTCATTCCCTCCCTCCTGAGCAAGTTCAATTTGCGGATCCTGAAGACCCCAGGTCGGGTTTACCTTTTGTCCGATGTCCGTTTTCTAGGATACCATTGGAGTTGACCCCTCCCCTCCACTCCCCTCCCCTCCCCTCCCCTCCCTCCCCTCCCTCCCCTCCCTCCTTCCCTCCCTCCCATTACAGTAAACACGTTTGCTTCTATGGCGTCGTTTGGAATCCCGTGAAAAATCGCGGGGTACCAAAACCAGTCGCATGAACTTTAGCAATCTTGGCGGGACCCAGCCGTGCGGTTGCTTAGGTTTTAAGCTTTTCAGTTGCTTTGGTAGTTGGGTTTCCATTTAATCCACGAGTCTTCGTTGCCCAGAATTAGCCGCCCTTTTTGAATTTTTGCTTTTTTGGGGCCTCCTTGGTTTTCCACTAGCCAGGCAACAAAGGTGTTTTTTTGGCTGGAGTCTTAAGTCCACTTGTAGCAGAATCAGAAAACGGACAGCCCAGTCAAATGCGCCAACTTCTCAAGGCCAATTTCCAGCCCACCAGATGTTCGATCCCAGCTCAGCTCAGGATGGAGCTCTTAGAAAGGCCGGCAGTTGGGGGCAGTTGGGGTGGATGGGAAGGGTGGGGAGGTTACTCCATGTCGACCCCAGATGTATTTCTCCTAAGGAGACATATGGACTCTTTTTTTGTGTGTTTGCGGTTTGAAAGGTTGACCCAACGGAAAACCCAGATCGTTCCACAAACGAGGGGGGAAAAGAGGGGCAACACCTACGAAATCCGACTGTGCCTCTAAAGAGGGAGCTAAGGAGCTCATGGTTGGATTTGTTTTAGCTTCTTCTCTTTGAAGCCAGTCTCCTCAAAAATTGCCTGGCTGGCATCCAGCCCCGGAACCCTAAGAACCCTCCAGAACCCTCCCTGAAAGCTGGCCCAGACAACGACAACCCCAGAGCCCTGCACAGAGATTCCATAGCTTTCAGCTGTTGGAGGAGAAAAACAGAAGAAAAAAACCAACCCACGCGGTGTTCTCACCCCCAGCGAAGCGACAAGGAAAGAAGGCGACAACACGCGCAGGACGGAGCGGGGCCAGGTGCCGCGCGCCGCAAATGGCCTCCCGCACCTGGGCGAGGAGGCCGCCCTCCCGACTCCTGAGCGACCGGTCTGTCGGGTTGGCGGCGGGGGGGGGGGGGTCGTTCCTCCCCCAAGACCCAGCGGTCGGCCTTGGGTGTGGAAATGCGTCAAATCATGTTGTGGATGGTTGCGAAATCCGCCAAATTCCAGCACCGAAACGAAACCATGGTTGAAACCATAATGCTTGTTGGTGTTTACAAGGGGGGGTCGAATCATTCCGGTGCAGGATTTGGTCCATCCCCACTAGGGTGAAAAAGTAGATGGCTGAATTCGAGCCATTTTTTGTTTTGAGTTTCTCATTGCTCTTACCCACTTAAACAAAGTTTTCCATCTACTTTCACCATCACCCTCCCAAAATGTGGAATCTGATGGGTGCGAAACAGGGACCAACATAGAGCCCAGCAAACACGCATTTGTGAAGGGTCTCCTTTTTTGGCGGATCGAAGGCCTGGCGGGGTAGTTTGAAGCACAGTCGCCTAAACAGCCTCTGGTCGTTCTTGAGATGGCGGGGGGACCTGTCGGCCTATGATGGTCGATTATTTAATGACTAGTTGGAGTAATTTGTTGCAATCATAAAAGAAAACTCTTAGAGGTAAAAAACAAATACAGAGCCAACTAAACCGAAGCTCAAGGCCGACCTTGGTTGGGAAAGCTTCTAGGGAAGCATCATACTTACAGGGGGTGTTCTCCTCCAAACGTGCCGCATCCCCACAAAACGGGGACACCTCCATTCAACATCAACCTGGTTCCACTTAGATCCGGGGTTTCCAACGACGAGGCCCGGAGCGCTTTGGGCCGGTGATTTCATCTAACCCACACGTGTTTGTCCACTTTTAGCAGGGGATCAAATTTTGCGGACAGCCCAGTGCCCTTTTTTGTGACTGGTTTAGATGGGTTTCCATTTACCAGGGAAGCCCATCTATTCGACCAAAGGACGCCTACTGTGGATGGACGAAATCCGGCACCACCTAAGAAATCCTGGAATGATTCGATTCCTTTATAAATGCCAACCAACATGCATTCTCCTGGTTTCAAAGTGGTGCGACGGATTTCGCCACCATCCACGGTATGGAGAAACGGCTTGCGTGACGGACGCAAATCCAACTTGGACGGGCGGCAGGAGTGGTCCCTGCAGTCCCTGGTCTTGCCACCCAGCAACCTCCGCATAGCGCGGAGCCCCGGACGGTGGCCCCGTGGGTCAGCTGTTGGCTTTTTTTTTGGCCCTCCAGAGGAGGTCAGTCTACTTGGGGGGTGTCTCTTTTTTGAAGGTACCCATATGTTTTGGGGTGGTGTTAAAGGGACACCAGTGGAACAGACGAGTTTTTTTTTGGGGACCGTATTTTGAGACACATAGTGGGAGTTCCCTTCATACAAGCCACTTGGGTTTCGGGTTGTTAGCTACTTACCTGACGTGGACCCAACGGATGCTGAAGGCCACTATAGTGGTAGGCAAATCCGCTCGATCGGAAGTGACTAGAGGAAGCACTTTTGAGTTCCGCAAAGACACTCCAAGGAATCCAACGGAATGGGTGATGAGCTTTCCCAAGGCTTTCTGATAGGGCCTCAATTTGCAGCCTGTTCGGGGTTTTATTAGCTGCGTTTCCCAATGTTTCTTTTTTTTGCTCCTCGAGGGATTGCCAGAATGAACATCTAGGTAATTTCAGGTCAGTAAGGGACACCATGAAGAGGTGCGGCAACGGGTTTACATGGCTTTTGGTGGACTCTTTTGATACCATGTTTCGATTGGACTGAGATGGTGCAGCTGCAAAAGTGAAATGCTGCAACAGTGAAGTCCCAGACGAGCCATCAGGACGGATGGTTGCAGACTTGGCAGTTTCCTGAGCATGGAGCTGCCCTCAAAAAGGGATACCCTCCCACCAGGAAATATGGAACCTGACAGGAAATCCCTTCAAAAGGAAACTTGTCTTCCAGGACCCCCCCTGGCAGGTTCCACGTTGATTGGTGGGAGGGTAGCTCTACAACATTATGTTGCGCTCCCACGTTTTTTTTTTTTTTTTTTTCTCTGCGGGGGATTGCGAAAGAGCTCCTTTCCCGTTTGAATGCTGGTGTCAGTGCTCAAGCTGGCCGGCGGGGCACCTGGTCCAGAAGTCTTGGCTCAGGCCGAGCTCTTCAACATCTGAAAATGGAGAGAGACCACTTAATGGAAGGCAAGCGGAGCCGCACAAATGCGACTCATGGCAGGAGTGCATGTGGGTGTTTGATCGAATTCCATCCGGACCTTTCCACTGAGGTCAGCGTATACTCCCGTGAGCCGAACGGAGACGAGTGCCTCGGCTCATTTGGGGGCCAGGTTTTTGAGATGGCGCGTCGCCTAGTCAGCTGCCCGCTGGGCTGCCAGAAGCCAAATGCCAAATGCCTGCAAAGTCCCGCAGGCCAAAGGAGTCACAATGGAAGCTGTAAGCAGCTGGGCAGCAGCATTGCCGCCGATGAAGGTGTGCGAATTTTCCGTGTATGGGTTGTGATTTAACTCAGGTGAAGGTTGTAACTGTCCAATTGGGTAGGGAGTTTTTTTTTTTTTTTTTGGGGGGGGGGGCCCTCGGCATATGTTGAGACATGGCTGTGGCTCATCAAACCGGTACCAAAATGGAACCCTGGCAAGTGGAAACATGGACCAAAACCTGCGTAACCCCTCCCTGGTTAATTTTGGGCCACACCCACATTTTTTGAGAGGTTCAAGATACATCTTTCACGGCGGATCCATTTTTCCGGGCTCTCAGCGGATTCCGGCCCCCCGAGAATTTTGGTTTTGGGTTCCTCACGAACCATGGAGGAAACCATGAGGTTCCTCTTTTTGTGCGAAGGTGTGACTGGGTGCTGGGGATTGTAACTCGGTCCTCGATTTTTTTTTTTTTTTTTTTTTTTTTTTTGTTTTTTTTTGGGGGGGGGGTTCACCACAGAAAAGCGGAGAATCGCTCCCCTGTGAAAGGGTTCCCTTATATCAGGAAGCTTCTCAGACCTCAATTGGGTGCGCTCGCTTTTTTTAAGGTCGCTCTTTCTTTTTCTTCGGTTTGAAAAGGGCAATCACTTGCGTCCTCCACCGCTTTCTTTCCAGGACGCCGAGAATCCATTTCCTTGCTGGTTCTCAGCAGGGAACGAGACACGGACTGACCCCTCTTCTGCAAAAACCATCCATCCGCTTGGGTTCCTCTTCTTTTCTTCCTTCTTTTTCTCGGGTCTCCCGCCAAAACCGGTGCCCCGAAACACCACACCGGGACACTCGGCCCTGGGTCGTTCCCGGTAATTTAAGGGCTGCCGCCCGGTGCCGCCGACCCCTCCACTGGGGAGCCCAGGTTTTTTTTGTTCTGGCAGCGTGGTTCAGGCTTGCTTGTATGCAGCAAGGCTATCGGTCCAGAGGGAGCGGCCAGCCACAAAAGCTTCGCTTCCCGCGCTTTTCCAGGCCGCACTCGTTTGCGCACAGCGAGCACCAACCAAAGGAGCGCGCCGGCAGCAGAAAGGAAGAAAAAGGGCCGTGACAGAGCTTCAGCGCTGAAAGCTGTGCCCAGCAGGTAGTTGAGCACTCTCGGCCCCCTCAGCTCAGGGGCAGTTGGTGTAGTGGCATCACGCCCGCTCAGAATGCGAGAGGGGCCGGGTTCAATCCCCGGCCTGTCCATGCCCATGTGCGCCTGCGTCTGTCACAGTTTGCCTATCCCTGGTCGGCGGCAGAAAGGAAGAAAAAGGGCCGGACGGGCGAAACTGTGCCCTGCAGGTGCTTGAGCGCTTTTCCAGGCCGCACTCGTTTGCCCACAGCCAGCACCAACCAAAGGAGTGCGCCGGCAGCAGATAGGAAGAAAACAGGCCGAACGGGCTGGCCGTGACAGAGCTTCAGCGCTGAAAGCTGTGCCCAGCAGGTAGTTGAGCACTCTCGGCCTCCTCAGCTCAGGGGCAGTTGGTGTAGTGGCATTACACCCGCTCAGCATGCGAGAGGGGCCGGGTTCAACCCCCGGCCTGTCCATGCCCATGTGCGCCTGCGTCTGTCACAGTTTGCCTATCCCTGGTCTTTCTCCCTTTGGGTTTGCTGTGCGTCTTGCCAAGGGCGGCTGCCCCGCCGCGGCCGGGTGCCGAACGTCACTTTTGATTCCTGTATAGAAAGTAGAAAGCTCTCGGTCCCCAGGGCGCAACCAGCAAGAACAGCTTCGCGTCCAGCGCGCTTGGAGGCCGCACTCGCTTCGCCGCAGCGAGCACGAACCAAGGAGTGCGCCGGCAGCCTGCTCCGCCGCGGCCGGATGCCTAACGTCGCGTTTGAGTCCAATATGCAGTAAGGCTATCGGTCCAGAGGGAGCGGCCAGCCACAAAAGCTTCGCTTCCCGCTTTTCCAGGCCGCACTCGTTTGTCCACAGCGAGCACCAACCAAAGGAGTGCGCCGGCAGCAGAAAGGAAAAGGAAAGAAAAGAAACGAAGAAGAACAAGAAAAAAGGGAAAGAAAGAAGGCTGGTAAGGTACAGGGCTGAACGGGCGAGGGCGAAAGGGAAGGGAGAAGGCTGCCACAGTCACGCTCCAACGCTAAACGAACACTCCCCCAGCGCCTTCCCCTTGCAGGCAGGGGGGTCGGCGGATTAGTCCCCCCCGGTGAGGTCCTGGGACGTGGTGGGCCAAGCCTTCACGCAGGCCGAGTTCGCCGAGAGAAGTTGAGCCGAGTTCGCCCGGTTCGGTCCGAGTTCGCGCTGGGCCCCCTTTTTTTTTGGTCGTTTTGGTTTTTCTTTTAGAGGGGGATCATGGAGTGGGTTGGTTGGCCAACACCTCTTTTTTTTTGTGAACAGAGAAGTGTAGCTCTTTTTTTCCTCCCCCCCCCCCCCGTGGAGGGAGGCCTGGATCGCCAGTGGCGTTTTTTTTCTCCATCTTTTTTGTTTTCTCCATCCGTTTTTTTTTCTTTCTCCTCCTCCTCTCCATGAACAAAAACCATTAGGCCAAAATGAAACCAGGGCCATCTATTTGCACAAAACAAGTCCAAGCAAACATGTTCGCCACAAAAATGGAAACCACACCCAAAAAGCGACGATCAAGTCCAAGCACTTAACGGGAGTGAGGTTCTGACTCGACCTGAAAATGACACCCACGGCTAACATGTCCCAGATCTCCGATAGCTCCGATTAAGGCTCCATGTTGAGCTCAGCAAATTTGGATACTGGGCCCCAACGGCTTCCTTCCAACCAACCGCTCGTCAACTTCACCAGCTAGACCTTTTTCCGGGCTGTTCAAAATGGAGTATTGGCCAATCCCAATCCATAATCCCCCTAGATAGCCAAGTTGCGATCACTTTTTTCAGTCACTGTTGCGATCGGTGTTTGGATCATTTGCAAGTGCCATGGATTTTTCAAAAATGGACTCTTGTTGGGTGGTTTTGCAAGGAAACCAAAAGGATACAATCTTGTTTAGGGGCTCCCCCATGTTAAGAAACATTCTTTTGGCCACGCGGTTGAGGATGTCACTTGAATGGACATGGCATGTTCAATTCTTCAATAATTGGGTTCCCATCGCTTGCGAACATGGTTGCGACATGGGATTCTAGGGGAATTCACTTCCTGTGTGTGGCCAAGGTAAGCCCTTGAGGAGCTGCTGACTACTTCTTGCATAGCTCAAGGAAGCCAACAGGGGTTGATCATTTGGTTTCTCTGGGCCACTATACGGGTGTCTGCTTTATAGGGGACCCCCCCCGCAACATTCAACAAGGTGGCTGTCCCCCCTTTCCCCCCCCCCCCTTCCCCCCCAAAAAAAAAGAAGAAGGAAAAGCAACACAAGCAGGGGCGCCTGCACAAACAAGGCGCGGGGTGGGTCATGCGCTTAGGTTCCGAAACCCCGGCCGTTGAAGCTTTTTGGTAAGCCCTGGGAAGACCTTCACTCAGCCCGGGTTCGCACCAACAAAAGAGCCGTTTGAAGATGATGGCAAAAAATACTCAACCGCAATCCCCAGAAACATCAGGCCGACGGCCAGAATTCGGGGCCCGTTGGTAGACATAGATGGCACTGGCTTGGATTGGTTTTAGATTATGATTGCGTTTCTCAGGGAAACCCATTCATTTTGCAAAAAAAAGCAAAAAACACCTATGCGGTTGATGTTTTCTCCTGGCTTCCAAAGTGGCGCGCTTGTGCCGCACCCTGGCATTTGGTGCTTCCTCCCGCTTGCCCGCGCGAATTCGAGGCGTATCCGCTGAGCAACGCTCCCTGGCAAGGAGCGAACTCGGAGCCGCAGGTATCCACACTGCGGCTGGTCGCGAAATCCATTTCGTAGCACCAATTAAGCCCTTGGAACCATGAGTTCCCCTGTACGGCCGTTGCCTTTAGCTACCGATGGGATCTTGGCTCCACGGCCTCCCGATCTGTCCTGGCTCTCGAGGATACATGGGAAGCTGCCTATCCAAGTCAGAAATTTTCGGGGCACAGCTCGATTTTTTTGGTGGCTTTAAGCATGAAACGACTTGCTAAGTTCGGTGGTGAGGTTTGTAGGGGGAAATGTAGGAGTGTCCACAAAAAGCAGGAGAAATGAGAATCAGCTTGCCTGGGTTAGCACGAGCTCACGTTTTATGAAGATCCCTGGCTTGGGGGCTCCTTCATGGTTGTTGGGAAACATTCCACGTATTTGCTTGTTGTGGTTTAGTGGTTGAAATCCAACCACTTAATTGCTAAAAATCACAGTTTTTGCTCCCCCTCCACCGTCAAGCGAGCCTCATCTCCGGCTTGGGAATAGCACTGCGCGGAGAAGCATGCTTTGACCCTCGGTGGCCAGGGAGCAGCATTTTCCATCCCAGTGGAGGTCCGGGATGGGCTTCCGGGGATTCTTCGCTCTGAACGTTGTTTGTCATTCCTTGAGGGTTCCTCATTTTGGTGTGTAAAGGGAACCCTTGTAGTAGGTGTCGCTATGGCCGTGTGAAGGCAGCCGGGCAGAAGAACGGTTCTTCTTTCTTCTTTTTTTCTTTTCCGCGCAGGAGGTGCGTCGCCCTCATCGAAGGCCATTGCAAAGGGTACAGCTGCATTTTTTTCCGTGCGACTTCTCGAATCGTCGAAGTTGCAGCGCAAGGCTTGGAAAGCAAGTTCGGGTAACCGAACCCCTCGTTCTTGCAGAGGGTAAATAGGAATCCACCCCGAAGCACAAATTGCTATACCAGCAATCCAAACCACCAATTCGTGGGAAGCTGACAACTTGCGGAGGCCCTGTGTTTTCTGAGGATTTGGGTGTCCAGCCCCAGGCTTCCATGCAGTTGAAGAAAGTGGCTGAAAGGGGACAGGACGCAAACAGACTGTCAACACTAGCTATCAAAAGCTACCCTATACTCTTTGGTTTGGGGTACCATGGGCAACCTGGTTTTCAAAATGGGTTTCGAACCCCATTTTCCTTTTGGTTTTCACAACCTATGCTAGGGTTTCTCCCTCTCTCGCCCCTCAAAACCTCCATCCCAACCCCAACCCCCAACCCCCAACCCCCAACCCCCAACCCCCAACCCCCAACCCCCAACCCCCAACCCCCAACCCCAACCCCCAACCCCCAACCCCCAACCCCCAACCCCCAACCCCCAACCCCCAACCCCCAACCCCCAACCCCCAACCCCCAACCCCCAACCCCCAACCCCCAACCCCCAACCAACCCTCACCCACCCACCTCCCACCCCCCCCAACCCCTCGCGGCTCTCCAACCTCCGGCGCCGAACTCCCGGGGGACAAATCCGCGCGCAGGTGCCGGTGCCCGCAGCCTTGGCCTCGCAGGTGGAAGCCAAGTCCCGGCACCTGGTGGCGCCGGGGGGCCCAAGGCCGAGGGGGAGCCCTCGCTCTGAAGGTGGGCGGTTTTTCCATGGGGGATTTGGTCTCCTTAAAACGGCACGCTTGCTTGGCTCCAGTCAAAAGGGCACCCTTCAGGATTTGGACAGCGCATTTGGTTTTGGTTTGTTTCTTCCCAGAATTGGGGGGGGGGGTCCGTTAAACCCACAAAAAGCGAGGTAGCCTCAAAATAGACAGGCCTACTTTTTGGGTGGGTTCCACCTTTTGTTTGTGAGCTTTGGGTGGGGGGGGGGGCATGGGGTTCCCTGGAGCATGCAAGGCCCCGAGAGGGCAGTGCCAAGCCCCTCCCCCCTCCCCCCCGCAAAAAAAACAAACACACAAACAACCAACAACAGGAAGAAAAACACACACGCTTCAACAGGGTGTCCTCCATTTTCCTTTTTGGAACCTCCAAAAGTGGCAGTCGTTTCAATGGACACCACTAGTAAATTGATGAACTTTTGATCCAAGCTTGGGACTCCGCTCGAGAGGTACGTGCAGCGCTTCCATGGGCGATCGCTTCTCAGCCCGGCAGCCAAGGAGCGACGTGTGGCGTATTCGAGGCTTTTCTCGGCGATCGCGAGGGGGGCCATCGGTTCGGTCAGAGACGACCGGTGGTAAGTCTTTGTTGTGGTTTCCTGTTTGCTGGATTCCTATGCCGGGCCAACGGTTCAGTAGCATGTGAGACCTGTTTGCCCTTCGCAAAATGATGGCAGCCAAGCTTTGGTTTATCAAGCTCCCTGCAAGGCTCCTTGTCAAAATTGCTGTACCGGTCTATGGTGAAAATGGGAGGCGCACGGGGGACGCGCCATGAGTTTTCACAACCATGGGACTCACGACACAATTTCGCTTGGGATTGGTGGCTTGGGGATTGGGGGCTTTGAACCTCTGGTTCTTCCAGAGGGTAGATGGGCAACCACCCCGGAAGACCAAACCACCGATGCGGCTCCAAACCACCAATTGGCAGGGCGCTGACGGATGAAAGCACTGGAGCGCTCGAAACGCCTTGCGCTGAGGTCTCGTCTCGGAGTTCGTGCCGGATGCCGCGGGCAAGGCGGCGGGGTTGCCCGGCCCGGAGAGCATTGACTGGAACCGGCGGGTCCTTGACCTGGGCCGTGGCTCGTGTCTTCGGACCTCCCGAAATGGATTTTGTTTTCATTTTGGTTCCCCTTGAAAACCATTCAACACGGGGTACCCTCAATAAAGAGACACCCAGACAGAAAATGGGAGCATGTGGGATGTACCCTTTTATGCTATGAGGGGTTCCTCGAAATTGTGGAACTCGGGATTTATTAACGTCTGGTTGATTTTGAGGGGTGTCCTATTCAAGATCGGATCACGTATGGGGGAACACTCTTCCTATTCGTTTGCCAGGTGCATGTTTCTTGCTGTCTTGCTTTCTCTCCGTTTGTCTGCCTACCTGCGTGCCTGCCTGTCTGTCTTGCTAACTCTTTTTTTCTTTCTTTGCTTGTCACGTTACCCACCGCGTCGGCACTTTCGGTGGCTGACTCCATGGAAAGAGCCTCCACGTTGGACCCGAGGTGCTGCACGGTTTCTGGAAGGTGGAGCTGCCCGGGCGCCCTGAAAAATCCGAAAATCCGAGGTCCGCCACGCAACGGACGTTGGTCACGGTTGCCATGGCTGGCCCCGGAGGAAGCAGACGCCCCCGGTGGAGTTTAATTGGGGGAGTGTTTTCCTTTGAGTTTTTTTTTTTTTTTGGGGGGGGGTTGTTTTCATTTTTTTGTGGGGGGGCTGTTTTCCCTTCTTTTGTTTTTGTGGGGGTTGTTTTCCTTTTAGTGGGGATTCTGACCACTTTTGGAGGGGGACACCTCCGAATGGGATGTTTATCAGGCTAGGGTCAACAATAATCAAGAGCTTTGTGGTAGATCGTTTCATTTGGTGAGCAAATGCGGACAAATTTCGGAGAGGTTCGCTCGGCTTTTTGCTTTTTGGGGAGGGAGGCCTTGGGGTGACAATCGAAAGGGGAACAGACCACTCCACACCCTGCCCAGCTGTTTGGTTCCACTTAGGTTTTTTTAGTTGTTTTCAGTTGTTTTAGTTGGTTTTGCGGTTGGGTTTCCACTTAACCCACAAGTTGATTACTTTGAGCAGCCCAGTAGACACAACAAGTCGTCAGACTTTTTCTGACCAATTCGCTCAATCGGAAGTGAGTTGCCCAGTGAGCGGATTCTACCCAAAGCTTCCTGAACATGTTCGCTGGGTTGTGGCCACTCTTAAAATTGAAGCAAACCCAAAAGGGCGTGTCTTTTGTCGGGGGCCCCCCAATCTGCTGGACGGCTTACCGACGGAGCGGCAGAGATGCAGAGAGAGAGAGCGAGAGAGTGAAAGGGTTCCAATTCTTTGGGCGGGTCACTGGACTGGGCAACGGAGACTTTTCGCCCAGCAGCTTTCCGGATTGGCGAATTTATGTGCTGAAAAAAGAGAAGCCTTTAAGCGTGACAGACGAGGCTTGGGCTTGCTTTTGGGGGCAGCCACAAGGGAAATCAAGCGCCATGAGGGGATTCGGCCGAATTTGGAGAACCCAGCGAATTCGATTTTTATCGAGGCGTTCCATATGTCGGGACATCGCAGGCAGGGGTTAGCCATTTTCCGAAGGGCTCCACTGGGAGAGAGGCCAAGTTCTTTTGGGGGCGGGGGGGCCAGTGGTGTTCTCCTGGCGCGTTGATTTTAACCTAGGTCGGACAAGCCGGGCGGCGCCGCGGCGCGCTCGGAGAGGAGCCTCGGGGGCTTTCAGGTTGGATGGAGTCTTCGGGGTGTGGAAGATGCTTTCGGCTTTCCAGTTTTTTTGGCGCGTTAGCGACACATTTGTTGCAGCCTCCTGCCAAAATTGAGCAGAACCAAACACAAACAACTTAATCGTATGGCAGTCTCACTGTGGGTGTATATTTTTTATGGAGGTCATATAGTGATTGTATATTTCGTGGCTGAGGGGAAGTTGTTTGGCCACTTGGTGCTGGTTGGTTCACACAAATTCAGCCACTCTCCACTGAATGCTCCGGACTGACACCTACGGAGCCCATCCATGTTCTCCCGCTGACCCTAAGGCCAGTGGGTGTAAATCTCGATTGCCCAAACTTCGGCTGCGGTGTCTCAGACAAAGGCATTCAGCCAATTCTTTTGCCACCATGTTTATCTCTCAGTTTGAAACAGATGTCGTTGTCGAAGGGGGAATCTGGACAAGTTCATTTATCCAGGGGGAAAAACGACGCAACGCACTCCAGGCTGGCGAGTTTCTCAGGGTCGCCGCAGCTCCAACAAAAAGCCTACGCTTTGGCAAGGCTAAGTCAGGGAAAATGCAAGCAAGTCTCAGTGAGGCTCAAGCAAGGCCTGAACAGATTAAATCCGGAGGATGAAAGGTCTTCGCAGGGCCTCAACAAATTGAGCCACACGGAAAGCGGTTAACGGCCTTGGGAGTAGGCCAAATGGGTGTGTCTCTCTTTTTCTTGGAAGGTACACCGTTTTGGGTGGTTTCTTCCAAGGGAGCCCCTTGTAAACCTCCCGTTTGGGGCGTCCCTAAAAAAAAGATGAGCCACCCAACTAGGGCCAAAAGGCCTCGCTCGGCCTTTTGGCAACGGCGCCGAGGCCTTTTCCTGGGATAGCGAGATGCCGTCCACGGCCCGGGGCCCGGAAGTTCCGGTAGTCTAGGGGTTCCCTATGCGGGCGGCTCGTCCTTTTTTTCAGGGCACCCCCGTTTTGTGGTTTGAAGGGGAAAGTAAAAGGGAAGCCACAGTTTTGGGTGTCCCCCCCAAAAAAGACACGCCCATAAAAGACGCACAAACAAATCCACGTTTGGCGGTTTTTTCAACATCCCTGTGTGTGAACTTGCGTAATTCATCTGGGTTTCAAGGGGGGTCAGCGATTAAGGTACGGTGCCCTTGCAAAAGTTCCCAAGCGGGAAATTTCAGTTTTTGGTCTGAAACACATGAAACAAACAGCATCAACAATTGTGGGTTTTTTAGCCCAACAAATCCTGAATTGCAGCCCCTCCCCCCCCCCCGCAATTGAGGATTTAGTTGCCCCAATAAATCTTTCATTACTAACCCCCCTGTCAGTAAGGGCGCCCTAGCAGCTCAGGAGTCGTCGGTCCCCAAAAATCGTTCATTGCTGATTCAGTCTTGCGGCCCTCCCAAGTCCTTCGTTGCTGGTCGCTCTCAGAAATTAAGGACGGTTGAGTCCCCAAAAAGCCTTATTAATTGCTTGCTGTTTTGCAGTTGCAGCAATCGCTGAGGATGGGCCATTGTGAATATTGAATGATCAACATATTCTTAACTGAGTGGGGGGGGGGGCAGAAGTCCTTCAGTTTCTTTGGCCACCACCATCCTTGATAGCTTCTTCTCAGCCACTAAGTGTATAGTCCATGCTGCCAGTCGCAAACTCTGAGTTTCCAGCAAGTTGGAATCAAGCAACGGTTTGGAGGGTCGAAGTAGACAAATCAGGGGACAGCAATTCATGATATAGAACGATCCTCAAATGCGACGAGGGTCAGAAAGTCAGGATGTGTGAGGCCCACAAAATCCTTAACTGTGCGAGGGGGTGAGAGAAACATTGTTGGGACCAACAATTCCAGAATTGCTGAATGGGTAGATGAAACTCTTGAAATCCGAAACTTCCTCTCATCCACAAAGGGTAATGGCTTGAGTGTCTGCCAAAAAGTTGCCAGCCGTCATCAATGTCAGGTTTGTCCATCCAATGCAAAGTTTTAGCAACTAAGGAGCTGGTCGGCCAGAAATTGTGAATTGCTATGTTGGGCGGGCTGACGATTGTACACAGGATACTTGTTGTTGCCTTTGCAGAATCCTATTCACTGAATAAAGCTGCTTGTCCTTGTCCTTTTTTAGCCAACAAAGCCCTGTTTCCCGACAAGCTGTTCACTACGGGTCAGTAGTTAAGGAATTTGTTTGGGGCGGGGGGGAGTGTCAGCAATTCAGGATTTGTGTGGGCTGAACAAAGCCTTAAATGCTGAGGGGGTGTCAGCAATTAGGGTCAGAAATCATTGTTTTTCAGCTGCTGAGGGGGGACGTCAGCAATTGAGCAGGTGTCGGGGCCGGAAAAGCATTTTTTGCTGGGCGGGGGGGGGGGGGGGTGATGCCAAAAAATAGTTGCTGAAGGGGGGCCAGAAAATCCTCAGTTGCTGAGGGGGGGGGTTTCAGCAATTGAGGATTTTGGGATCGAAAATCATTCGTTGTTGAGGGGCGGTCAGCAAGTATTTCGGAGGGCAAAGCGGGGGGTCAGTGATTGAGGATCTGCAGGGGACCGACAAATCCAGCGTGAGGGCCGTAAAGCAAAATTCCGCTAAAAAATCTTAATTGCTGCACCATTTCCTTAAATGCTGAGGGGGGGGTCAGCATTTAAGCTTTTTGCAGGTAGTTTTCAGCGCATTTTGGATTCCCAATACGGGTAAAACACCTATTGGGAATCCAAAATGCGCTGAAAACTACCTGCAAAAAGCTTAAATGCTGACCCCCCCTCAGCATTTAAGGACTTTTCGGCCCTCGCGACCCCCGCAAATCCTTAAATCCTTAAATGCTGACCCCCCCTCAGCATTTAAGGATTTTTCGGCCCTCGCGGCCCCCCGCAAATCCTTAAATGCTGACCTCCCCTCAGCATTTAAGGAATTTCGCTCCCCCGCAAATCCTTAAATGCTGACCCCCCCTCAGCATTTAAGGATTTTTCGGCCCTCGCGGCCCCCCGCAAATCCTTAAATGCTGACCCCCCCTCAGCAAGGAATTTTCGCTCCCCCGCAAATCCTTAAATGCTGACCCCCCCTCAGCATTTAAGGATTTTTCGGCCCTCGCGGCCCCCCGCAAATCCTTAAACGCTGACCCCCCTCAGCATTTAAGGAATTTTCGCTCCCCCGCAAATCCTTAAACGCTGACCCCCCCTCAGCATTTAAGGATTTGTTGGCCCTCGCGGCCCCCCGCAAATCCTTAAATGCTGACCCCCCCTCAGCAAGTAAGGATTTTTCGGCCCTCGCGGCCCCCCCTTAATCCTTCTTTGCTGACCCCTCTCCCTCGCGGCCCGCCGCAAATCCTTAAATGCTGAGGGGGTCAAGGATTTCCGCCGTCGCGGCCCCCCGCAAATTCTTAAATGGTTTGTCAACCCAAAAAAACTTAACTGCTGACCCCCCCCCCCCAGCATTTCAGGATTTGTCGGCCCCACCAAATCAATACTTGCTGAACCCCCCCCCTGAACATTTCAGAATTTATTCGACCCCAAATAATCCTCATTTGCTGAAGCAGAGGTGCATGCGTACTTGCCTGCAGAAACATGCAATTCCAGCAGCGCACTTTCAAATGTGATGCGTGGGTTCATTCAAGCGACGGCCGCAGATGAGAACTGGCAAAAACATATGCTCTGCTGCTACCAAATAAAGATGTTTGTGATCTGATAAATCCTGAAGCGCCGATCAGCAACTATGCCTGTCGCCCGCAAAATCCTTAGATGCTAAGGGGCGGGGTCAGCAAGACCCAAAAAAATCCTTAATTGCTCCGTAGGGTGGGGTCAGCCACAGAGGAATTTGTTGGAAACGGACCGAAACATTCTCAATTGTTGGGGGCAGGCCGGAGGTCGGCAACTAGGATGCTCAAAAGGAATCAGCAATTAAGGATTGTTGGCGGTCGAAATATCCTTGAATGCTGAGGGGGGGTGTTGTTGCCGCCACAAAAACCCTTACATGCTTTGCATTCGCATCGTTTCGGTCAAAATTTGGATACTTACTGTTACATTTAAATTTTGTTGCGCGTAACCTTCTTCAGGGCATTCTTGCAAGGCGCGATGAATTGCTTGGCTGCCCTGCCATTCGCGACGCCCGTTCTTCATTAATTAACGCCCAAATTGGTGTTGCCAGATTGGACAGTTTGTCGTCGCTATTTCCGTTGGTCGCCATTGTTCAGAAATGTCCCAGGGTGGTGAAAAAGTTTTTTCCGGGAATGATTCGGGCTTAATTGCTGCACCCTTCTCTTAATTACCGCGCAAAACCCTGGGTTACGCAAGTTCACATCCCTGTGGCGCTGTTCAAAGGGGAACATATGATGGTTGATTGGGGAGGTGCGAGAAAGCCATCATGGGAGGACATGTTCCTAGTTATTTAGCCCTGTATATGTCTTCAATAATCATGCAATGATACAACCAACGCTCTTCCCAACAAGCATGAAAGCCGACACGGTATCGGAAGACTCGAACTCCACTGCGATTGGCGGAAAGCGGGTGCCCCACCAAGAAGCCATAGGCATTTGGTCCTGGCGGCCCAATGCGACGAAGGGGTCCCAGAAACCATCGGAAGTTGTCATCTGACTAGGTTCTTCTTTCATTTGCACGTGAGCAGGCAAACACCAGTGGGGGGTTGGGGTTCTGAAGCTTCCTGTTCCTTGATTCTAGGTCTCCCCCTTGCTCCCCATCCTTCGGGACCACCCTCGCAAACCAACCTCACTCGCCAGTGAGAGGGTTTCTCCTGGATGTCTCCTGGCTAATCCGCGGGGTTAGATGTGGCACGGCTTGCCCAAAACCCCACTCCTCCCAAGTGCAGTTGTGTAGCACACGTCGGCTTTCAGGCCTCTGAAAAGCGCCATCCACCTCGCGACCCCATTTGCAGCTAGATTGACGGCTCTTTACTCGCTTCCCGAGTTCATGGACTTGGTACTTTTTGGGAAGACCATTTTAGTGGGGTACAAAAGGTTGGACTTTTTTGGGGCCAACCACTTGGGAAGTGAGTTTCTCTCCCAAGAGCTTTTCTATTAAGAGACCTCCACTTTGACTGGCAACCGTGAGTTTTTGGGGAATGAAGAGAGAGGGTTCCAGTCTTGGTCGGACACCAGCCAACTTGCACACCTCGCTATCACCTCTTTGGCCATTCTAGTTCCCAGGATTTCCTTTGTTTTGTTTTTTCAAGGGGGGCTCGCTCACGTAGCCTTGTAGGGGCGCCGAAGCCCAAGCGGGACGAAATCGATTTCGCACCACGAAATGAATTGGACTCGAATCAGACAAAACGGGTCTTTGAAAAGCGCGAAAGGGGCTTCGTCCAACAGTAGTTAGACATCGAAGCCCATGTATGCATGTGGACAGCTTGGTTTTAGGATCAAGTTCCGGGATCTAAGGGAGTCTTAACTACTGGGGGATCCTCATGGGCAGAGATACCCATGGGGCAGGGCAGGGGCCCTACCTTGACGCATGGCCGCAGATTTGGGTATGGGTCAAAATCAACCAACGGGATATGGACCACAGCTTTTAGTTCTTGCATTCATTTCCCACAAAACATCTCGATCGGACTTCAAACCAGATGGGTTTGTGTCAAAGGGGAACCCTCAAACTAGGTTGGTTCCTGAGTTTTTCCTTCACCCCTTTGAAGGGTGCTCTCAAAAAAGCTGGACACACCCAGATGTCGCAACTCGCCCTCGGTTCGTTCCCAAGAGCCGTCGGAAGCTCACCGGGAACCGTCGGGGAACCCGGTCCGATTCGAGGCGCTGCCCTCGGAAATGCACAGCTCCAGGCGCGGTTTCCCTGCGGCGAAAGCCGGCGAGGGTCTCCGAAGCCACAGCTCTGCCTTTTGGCCATAAGCTTACCTCTTAAAACCACAACTTTTCAACTTTTTGGGTAACATGGGCTATATGTCTGTAAAAGATTAACTTCCCCAGGGCTTGGAGTTTTAAGGGGTAAGTAAGTAGTTGGGTTGCACCTTATGGCTCTACCTTATGGCCATAGCTCTACCCATGGCTCTACCTTATGGCCATACCTTATGGCCAAAGCTCTACCTTATGGCATTTCCGGAAAGATGGGGTGGCACCCATGAAAGAGTAGGGGTTTAGGGTTTAGTTGACCACGGCAGAGGCTCGTATCCTATGGCTGAACATGGAACAGAGCTGGAAAATAGGAGAAGTTCTCTGTGCCACTGGTGTTTTAGTGGATCCCCCGTTTGCTCACTGAGACCCAGCGAGCGAGTGATTGGGAGGCCCACCAGCGCCACCTTCTCCGCGGTGCAGTCCAGGTCGGGGGGGGGGGGGGCTGGGGTCGAAGCAGTGAGGACGTGGGGGAGGGGAAGTCTTTTTTTTGAGATCGGTTTTGTGTTCGAGAAGTGAAGGATCCTCTCGCAGGTGGGACAACTCTAGCCAGAAGTTTTGCAAGGACGTAGCAGAACTTCACCGTTGATCAGCTAAGGGTTGATTTTCAATCCTGGGGTTCACATTAGTGCACTGTCGTCAAGGTGTACTGGGCACTTGAAGGGCGATCCCCCCCAAAAAAGAGAGAGAGAACGTTTTCCCTTGCGCAAATTAGGTTTTGTTATTCGGGGGGCGTGCCTGGTCCCTTTCTCTTCGGTCGTCTTCTGTTTCCAGGTGGGCTCCCCTTTTTTCTGGGGCTTCCCAATCACTACTTTGGGTCAGGAGAAATCGCTAGTATTGGTTTAGAATTGGTCTATTTTAAATTTAGTTTTGCCGACTTTGGATTTTGGCGCTTGGGAACTCTCTCGCCCGGATCGCCCTTAGGCCCTCTTGGCTCGGGTTGCACAAGCCGCCGATTTCTTGGCCACTTTCTCACAAACCTGCCAGATTCGATTGGCTGCAGATTCTCAGCGAAGCCACCACTCCACCCCCTCCCCCCGGGAAGACGACACCTCGCGAAACGATTCAAGCGAAGCTGACGCCATGCTGGCGCAACCCTCGCCATCGCTGCGCGTGCTGCAGTTTCTGAGCCTCGGCCCGGGCGGATGGAGGATGGTGGGGCGGAATGTTGCCCGTGTTGGGTGGGCAAAGTTGGGTGGGCAAACTTGAAACCGTTTTGTTTGTGTGTTTGTTTGTTTGTTTGTTTGTTTGTTTGTTTGTTTGTTTGTTTGTTTGTTTGTTTGTGTGTGCTTGCTTGCTTCCTTCCTTGCTTGCTTGCTTGCTTGCTTGCTTGCTTGCTGCTTGCTTGCTTGCTTGCTTGCTTGCTTGCTTGCTTGCTTGCTTGCTTGCTTGCTTGCTTGCTTGCTTGCTTGCTTGCTTGCTTGCTTGCTTGCTTGCTTGCTTGCTTGCTTGCTTGCTTGCTTTGCTTGCTTTGCTTGCTTTGCTTGCTTGCTTGCTTTGCTTGCTTGCTTGCTTTGCTTGCTTTGCTTGCTTTGCTTGCTTGCTTGCTTGCTTGCTTGCTTGCTTGCTTGCTTGCTTTGCTTGCTTTGCTTGCTTGCTGCTTGCTTGCTTGCTTGCTTGCTTGCTTGCTTGCTTGCTTGCTTGCTTGCTTGCTTGCTTGCTTGCTTGCTTGCTTGCTTGCTTGCTTGCTTGCTTGCTTGCTTGCTTGCTTGCTTGCTTGCTTGCTTGCTTGCTTGCTTGCTTGCTTGCTTGCTTGCTTGCTTGCTTGCTTGCTTGCTTGCTTGCTTGCTTGCTTGCTTGCTTGCTTGCTTGCTTGCTTGCTTGTTAATAGGGCTCTCCCGGCCCGCAAAGCTTTCTTTCTTTAGACATCGTTTGGATGACCCCACCAAAGTGGGTATGGTAGGGGCGCGTGGTAGGGAAGCCTTGGATCCTGCACCGCGGGGGATGAATTGCGCAGGCCGCACGGAAGTGGGGAACCCAACAGAAGTGGGTTTACCTTGGCGGTTCCCAGCCCTCCGCATCCCTGGGCTTTCAGTTGTTTTTAGTTGGTTTAGCAGGGCTCCTTAAAAGAAATTCAGTTTGCCACCACTTGAAACATGTGGCTTTTTCAACACCAAAATAAAGAAATGGAAACCACCATTTACAAGTTGCAAGGTTCAGGTGTTTTTCATGCCTCCGGATCCCTGTCTGGTGGTTGGGTTTTGTTAGTTACTTTTAGCAGGTCTCTCCTTGATCCAGGGGCTCCGAAACTCGGGGTAGACATGGAAAAGGGCCCCCATTGGCGACAATCCAGAAAGGACACCCACGCATTTCCATTGACTAATTGTCAGGGTCGGGCGAATTTGTTCAAAGAAGCAGACCCCATCCCTTTAAACGGAAGCCAGCCGGAGGTCCTTTCACAATATCATGTTGACCCTGGATTAGTACACCCATCCTATTAACACGGGGTGTTGGCCCCAAAAGCGACGAGTCCCCACCAAAAGCGGGCACCCCCTAATAGTCAACCACCCATTTCTGGTTCAAACAAGTTAAACGCAGGTGGTGGCCCAGTGATGTTGCGCCAGGCCGGCGCGCGGGGATCTTCGGCCGCCCCTCGCCCGGCCGGATGCCTCTCATTCGAGCGGAGCGGGCGGCCGAATGGGCGTGGATGGCCAGCTGTTCCTCGCGGCCGGGGCAATCAGCTGCTGCGCCGTTAAGGCTGGCAAGAAGCTTCTACGATGGTTTTCTCGCGCTGTTCCCTTTTTGTTTTCTTCTTCTTTTCTTTATTTGTATTTTTGGTTGGTGGCAACCCAACAGGTGATAGAACCTTTCATTTCCAGGTCCCTAAGGGGCAAGTGAGCGCACAGATACGAACACCTTCCATTGGCTTGAAATGCATTGTTCGTTCATTTCTCCCTTGTTGGTTTCAACGGGACCGATTTTCACTACTGGACATATGTTGTTTCCAGGGGGCGAAAAAGGAAATGGAAGTATGCTGTTCCGGGACTCTGCCCGACGCAGAGTTGGGCCTTCCAATGGAAAGATACGGTGCCCTCCCACCTGCCGTGGATGGATGCGCAAGAATCCATTTCGCACCGAGAAAAAGGAATGCAACCATGGTTGAAATCACAGCGGTTTGTCGTTTCTTTTTCAGGGGAAACCGAATGATTCCTTTGGGTTTCTTAGGCGCGACATGGATTTCGATTTCAACCATCCGCAGTATGGAACTTGATGGGAGTTCCTGACAGACGATTGGCCCCTCGTGGGACCCTTTGCTTGGTTCTATGTTAGTTGGTGGGAGGGTATTTTGGAGGTATCTTTTTTGAGACCCCCCCTTTTTGGTTCCATGTTATTTTGCCAATGACGCCAAAACAACCACTAGTCGATAGTTTGCCCCTTAGCATGACTAAATTTGGTTTTGAAGCACCCCGCAACCCCAGTGTGCTTATCTCGGGCCGTTTTTTCCCTTCACCGTTGTCGGCAGTTTTCTTTCTTCTTTGTTTTTTTGGGTCTGTTCATTTTTAAGGGTGCTGCCCAAAAGCGGCGCCCGTGTTTTGTGACCGCCCGTTTCGCGTTTCGCGCGCATCGCTTCGTCGGTCGCAGGCGCAGCGGGCGCTCCGGAAGCGCTCGCTGCCGCTGCGCAAGGCGGAGGAGACCAAAGGCGCCGACGGATGCCCGCTCTAGGTACCTGGCTCCCTTTAAATGGAGGGGTCCTTTTTTGCCGGCACTTTTCCTTTTTCTTTCTTTTTGGTTGGGTGGGGGGTGGTTTTAAAGGGAAACCAAAGAAAAAGCCCGCATTTTGCGGATCTCATTATTTGAAGACGCACGCCAAATCCCATTTTCTTTGGTGGATTCCAGCCAAGTCCCGGTTTCAGAGGATTTGCGTTGCTTTCCCGGTGTGTGGACTTTCACTTCTTGGGAAGGCCACTTCTGTGGTAAGCCTTGTGATTTCCGCAGAGGTTGGTTTCCCTTCAGGCTCAGGTGTCAGACACTTCATCGTTGTTTGGACACATTTTGCATTTTTGCTTGTTGCGGTTAGGTGGTTGAAATCCAACCACTTAGCTGCTAGAATCATATTTGTTTTGCTCCCCTTCCAACGTCAACCAATGACAGGCTTGGGTGGCCGACTTTTACTTTTCCCCAGAACCCACTGGCCTGGATAATTTTCTTTTGCCCGGGAGAGCGGCGCCGGCGCCGATCTGCACGCCGGAAGGGTTGCAGATGTGTCGAGCTGCCAAGCAAAACCTTGCCGTGGCCTTCAGTAGTCTGGAGCTCAGGTTGGTTCTGCCGGAGCCCAGGAGAATCCGTTTTTGGGGGTCCAAAGCCAATTCGATCTTGACCAATGCGAATTGGGTCTTCTACATTGGGCTTTTGAGACCTTGGAATCTAAGGGTGGGTTGCTTGACGGGTGGATTTCTTTTCGGGGAACCCTTGTGGCTCGCTTTTACGGCGAAACCAACCGGAAAGCCGCCATTTCTTGACTGCTATTGGGTTGGATCCTTAGACTTTAACTTTTTGGTTGAAATCAAGTGGTTTTTCACTAACCCCCCCAAAAAGTTGAACCCGCTTTTTGCCTGGGGGTCAACAGCCGCAACCAAGACTTGCTGCGGCCCCTATGAGACAAACACTCAGAAGGAAAAAAGAAAACCCAAAAAACGCAATGTGCTGGGGGCCCCACTTCTATGAGACTTGTTTTTTTGTTCTTCGGAGGCGACGACGTGAACTCGAAGCTGCGGGTGACCGTGCGGAACAACGTGAAGATGACGGTGTGCCGCGTGGGGCTGTGGTCCATCTTCACGGGGCTGGGGGCGTATCTCCTGTACCCCTCCCTGCAGCAGTGCCTGCCCCTCGGCCCAGTCGGCCCAGTCGGCCCTCGGCTTTCGGCCCCCGGCTCGGCTTGCAAGAATGGCTGTGGTCAAAACCTTTTTGGGATCCAACATTTTCGGTTGGGATTGGTGATGGCAGGGGCACCATTTTAGAACCTATTTTAGTGGGGATTGGGATGTTCACTCGGGGTACGGGTTTTTGACCCATGGCCATGTGGCAGCTGACGGGGCCCCGCCCCGCCCCGCCCCGCCCTTCCTATCTGCATCTTGAAAAAATATCTGCAGCCTGGCCCGGGCTGAGCACAACAAAATGTGTTTCGAGCGGTTTGCTTTGCGTCGGCAAAGTGGGGACCCGTGAGGGGCGAAGTGGGCGAGTTGAATCTGGACTTGGGGGCCCAGGAAATGGGCTGGGGGAACTGACTGGGGGCCCTGGACCTCGATCAGCACAACCTCCTGGCACGGCCTGGCGGCCGGTCGAGGACGCGCGTTCACCATTGCCCCCAGTGTCTGCAGAGGATTCCCCCCACCTCCTGCCAAGGTCCTGTGGATGGACGAAATCCTGCACCCAAAAAACCCTGGAATGACGATGCCCCTGTAAATGCCACCGAACAATGCTTTCAAAATGGTGCAGGTTTTTGTCTATTCACAGCAGCATCTGCAGGAGGGTATTTGGGCGGCGCAGCCCACGTTCAACCAAACTGATCCAAAGGGGCGCTGATTGAAATATATTGGTGTTTCTCAAAATGAGAGGCCCTTTTTTGACGTGGCTTGGAAGCAAACAATCACATGGACACCAACCACTTCGATAGGTCCACCCACTTTTTGGCCATGGTTCAACACCCATGGCCATTTGGCTCTGACGTCGTTGGGTGAAACGATTGGCAGATCGAGGTGGGTGGCCCTCACGGGCACGAAGCAAGTGGTGCCTCTGGGCGATGTGGCCTCGGGCTATGTGGGGAACATCCTGGCGCTGATGAGCGGCTTGGGCATAGGTGTCCGTTTTGGGTTAGTTTCGTTAGAAACAGATGGGTTCCACTGGTTCAGATGGGGTTCTTCCATTTACCAGGAAACAACATCTGTTTTTCCAAAAGGTCGCCTATGGGCTTGGGGGGGATGGGGCTGAGGAGGGGCCTGCGCAACCTTCAACTTGTACGTTCCTATTGCTTCCCCTTCGACGCTTTGGGGCGTGTTCGCATAAAAAATCATTTGCAAGGGGAGGTGGCAATTCCCCTTTCCAACCATCAAAGTGGATAGGACGGTTTTGGATGATTTGTTTTGGTGTCCCGTTTTTTTTTTTTTTTTTTTGGGGGGGGGGGCGGGTTTGGTGGACAAATGGATGGCGAGTCCTGGTGGACCTGGTTGTTTCAGAATCTGCCAGGGCCGTCTATTACTGTCCTCTTGAACATGCCCCTTGTCCGCTTCCGTGATTGCAACAAGATGGCAAGTGGCAGAAGAGTTCGAGCGAGCCTTGCAGAGCCGAGTTTGCTTCCAATTGCTGTCCAAAAAAAGCGGTTTCACAAATTGCTTCTAGCGGTGGACTCCCCAAAAAAGCCCAGGAACCGGAATACTGATGTGCAGTTTCCTTCGCTGGTGTCCATCCGGCCAGAAAACAGGTGTCCTTGGCATCATGTTCCGCAAGAAAGGTCGAACGTAGTCGAGGCCCAACTCGGGAAGTGGACAAGTTTCTTCCATTTGCCTAAGGCCATGTCTTATTTTGCCCTGTTTTTTTGTTAACTTCCAGATATATATGTTTAATGGGAATTATAGATTCTTATGTTAGTCCCCCTCCATTTTGTTTTTTAATGGGAGTCTATATAACTTCCAGATACATTTTTTTCGGGGGACTTGAGAAAATGGAGGGCCTAGACGTCTTTCGGAACCCTGTCAGCTTCCACAGCTCAACTGGATGTGGCAGGGGAAGATCACCCCCCTGCTCTCAACGTTCGAGGGCTCCAACAAAAGGTTGGTTTCCTCCGGTTTCTGCGAAGGCCAAATAAAATTGGGTCCCCAAAACACCCATTCCCAAACAGGGGCTAGCAGGGCATGATAAGGCCTTGTAATGTTGACCCCCTACTACTCAACCCCAGTTTATTAATAGGAGGCTGTCCCTGGGTGAAATGTGGGGAATCCTCACTTTTGGAGCGGCCCCCACCCCCCTATTAATACACTGGGGTTGGTTTTCATCTGGAGTCAACATTAGTGCGTAACCGAATCCTTTTTGCAACTTGGAGGGATTTCCACACTTGAGGGAACAGTCATGCGACGCGCATACACCGCTTGTGCCTCCAGTTTGGGGCACAGACGGAGGGGTTGCACAGTGTCCCCCTTGCTGCCTGGTTTGCGCACCGCTTTTAGGTTACCACTTCAAACCTCAGTTCTCTTTTAGTTCAAACCACTTCAAACCTACGCACCGCTTTTAGGTTTTCTCCCTCGGTTCTCTTTGACCTTTTGGCTTTCCCTTGGCCCATTGGTGTTGTCGTTTCAACCAGGCGATCAGCTTTCATTTCCAGGTCCCTAAAAGGCAACTGAGTCTTCGAGGGGTTGATTCCCCATTCTCTTTTTCCCATCTCTGAAACCACCGCTGGGGCTTCATCTTTCGAAGGGAACCCCTGAAGCTGGAAGGGCAAGTGCGCATGTGGGGTTCCAACTTGGGCACATATGGTGGATGCCCTAATTGCCTGAAATTCACCAACCACACCCAGCCTCAAAAACATGGGAAATTACGAAAAAAGCTGGAATGATGACTCCCCTGTAAATACCATGGCAAACCTCATGGTTTCAGCCCTGGCTTATTTGGGCGGTGCGAGCAGCGGATTTCGCCACCACAGACAGGCTTTGCCCCCAAGGCGATGAAATCCCTACGGTCAACTTGCGCCAAAAGAGGACAGCGTCAAGAAGCCGAGGCGTGCTCTTCTCGATCCTGGCGGGCAACTCCTACACTTCCCTCTACAGCCAAAACGAGGCGCAGACGCGCAGAGCGCTGACGCGCTTGAGGGAGTGTTTGGGTGTTTGGCATATCTATATTACATACACATAAACATGGATATACACACACACACACGTACGTGTATATACATGCATGCATGCATACATTCCATTACATTTCATTGACATTTACATTTACGTTTACATTTACATTACACTTACTTTACATTACAGTACATTACAGTACATTACGTTACATTACATTACAGTACATTACGTTACATTGCATTACATTACGTTACGTTACATTACACTACATTTCATTACATTACATACACACATATTTGGCCCAAAACAAACTTGGCTTTGAGGCCTTCCTTGAGCACTGCGTTTGGGGTGGCATTTGGGTTTCTTCTTTGATTTGGCAACTTTCCCGATTAACGGCGCGGCACCGTTTGCCAAATACTAAGTGCTAGCCATTTGTGGCTGGCGCTAAGAATCGCGCGCAAAAAAACAGCCAGGTTGGGGGATTCCCCATTGTAGCCCCGAACCTTAAAGGGGGAGTCCTGCGCGCGAAGCCGAAACAAACACACACGGGCTTTGTTTCTTTTAGTAGATTTTGTTCCCTGTCTTTTTTTTGTAGAAGGTTTTTCCTGTAGCCCAGCCCTTTTCTTGGGTTGCCGCCCTCTTCTGACAGACGCCCCTCCCCCCCCTTTCCCCTTCCCCGGCGCGCGAGGCCATCTTCTGCGCGCTCTTCGCGGAGGTCTCGGAGGCGAAGGCCTTGATGGAGCAGATCGCGCTGGTCTGCTCTGGGAGGCCGACGGTCGATCGGGCGGCATGGGCGAGGGTGGTTTGCCTCGCCTGAGCGGGTCGAACAGGCCCTGCAAATATGAAAGATCATAATTTTTGATGGTGGTGGGTGGGGAAATACGGGGTGCGGCTTTTTTCTTTCTTCTCGAGGGTACCCACTTTTTGTTGTTTTAAAGGACGCCTAAGAAGAGAACAGTTGTTTTTGTAGGGGGGGAGGCTCCCAAAAGGTTCCGGGCTAAGCGTCGAACCAGAGAGCCAAGTCTTGCCCAAGCGAAAGATTCAGCTTGCGTAAAAAGCGCCCGGGGGTCGCTTGATTCGACCTGTTTTGGAAACTCAAGGCAGCCGAGTGGCCCGTGTGTGCGGGTGTTTGTTCCCTTCCATTTCGTTCTTAGCTTCACCTGTGATGTTTTTAAAAGGGGATCTGTCTAGTGCTGGACAAGTCTACTTTGTCCACGGGACGTGCCTCGCAAATGGAGGTTCACCACCTTCACAATTTCGCTTAGTTGGCTGTTTGTTGCTTTTCGCTGGCAGGTTTCTTCATCATCCAAATCCAGCCCCAAAATGACTACCCTGCTGGCACATCGAAGCTCCGACCCCTTGCAAGGCTTAGTTCCGTTTCAAGTGGCATTTGGTTTTTCGGGCCAGTAAGCTTTATGGCTATTTGGTTGGATCTCCTTGGGCTTTAAGTTGTTGGTTGAAACTTTGTGGATTTTCTTTGTTAGACCCACAAAACGTGTTTTTTTTTTTGAGGGGGGGGCAGAGGTGTCAACAGGCAGCAACCGAGAGGACACTCTCAGCCGGTCATTTCAAGGGAATGCCCAGCATGCAGCACCCCAACTCGAGAACCAGCCCCCAAGTTCTGCGGGAGGCCCTTCTACCGCTCCGCCCTGGAGAACATCCGCCGCTACGTGGAGCCTTGGGTCCAGGTGTTTGGTTCGGCGTGTGTCTGACGTTTTTTCTTCTTCTTTTTTTCTCTCTCTCCGGCCTTTGAACAAGTCTTGGATGCGGCTCATATTATTCCACCAACCGGTTTTATGGAGGCTATAAGTTTCAATAGGGAACCGCCTCAAAAGTGGTTGGTGGACAATGGTTTAAGTTTTCCACGCCTCCTATTTAGCACACAAGTTTTCGGCCTTTGCTCAAACGGTGGCAGAGAGGATTCAAATTCTGGGTGCCAAGTATCAAACCTTTTTCTTAGTTGCCCTCCAATAGCTCCAAACTAGTTGGAGGCAAGCTTGCTTGGTCAAGCAGGGGCCAGGGGCCAAAGAGGCCAGCCAAAGGGTTTGAATGGACCCCACCAGCCAACTGCAACTTTTGACGGGAAATCCAGCGAGCCCTGTTTCCTTTCAGTTCTCCAAAAAAGGGGAACGGAGGGACTGGGAAACCAAAAGCACAAACCACAACTTTGGGGGGCGGGGGAAGGCTATTTGAAGACACACCCAGCTTCTTCTTCCACACGGCTGAGGGGATCAATCCGCGCCACATGCTGTTCGAACGCGATTTTTTTCTGGGGCTACTTGAGCTCCAGCCTCAACTCAAGTAATCCGGACGCCTCAAACCAAAAAAACAAACGAAACCCACGCCTCCCCTGCATTCCACCGCTCCGAGCAGCGAGGAGCGGGACTTGAGGCGCCTGGACCGCCCCCCCTCCATCCTCTGCGCCATCAAGCCCCGCCCCGCCCTCGGAGAGCCGACACGCTCGCGCGGACTCGCGCGGACTCGCGGCTGCGGCGGGTTTTGGGGAGTGTTTTGGTCCATGCTGGCGGGGGTCGGCGTTTTTTTTTCTTCTTTTTTTTCTCCCCCCTACGGTGCACGGGTTTGGTCTTTCCTTTAGGGAGCCCCCTTTGACCCCCTTGGGTCGGTTGAAAGGGAGGTGGTTTTCCATTGCGCTTTGTCTTTGGGGAAACCCCCCTGTGGGTTGGTGTGAAAGGGGAAGCCAAGAGGAGGAGTGGTTTGGAGCATCTCGGGCCAGGGTTCCGACAGGATTCCGACAAAGGATCTGCTCGAGGCGATATACGTAAATCCTGCCTGGATGCGACTGAGCCAGTCTGTTTTTCAAGCCAGGCGTTCCTGGGGCTTGTTTCCAAGTAGGATTAGGCAAGACACCGAAGCAGACGGACCCCAAACTGAATGGCTGGGCCCCAATGACCAAAAACCACCAAGCAGGTGACGCCATCGCATCGAAAACAAACAATAGTTAGTTGGGTTCTTTCTCTTGCCCGTTTCACCTGAACGCTACAGATGCAGGAAGCAGTTGTTCGGAATGTGCAACAGCAATCCCCAGGATACGTAGGTCACGATGGGGTTTTGTGCTCTGAGCAGTGGATTCGCCCAAGTTTCCGGGTGCCTCCTGACATGGAGGCTCGCTGATGTATGCTTCGCACAGGGAGATCCCCAACACCAAGAATGGTAAAGACCGCCCGGCAGGCTTGGGCCGGGACCATCCCCGATGAAGCCGTGGTGCGCTTAAAGCACCATTGCCGACTTGTTGTAGGCGGTTTTACTACTTGGTTGCTCGCGGGGGTGGAAGTGCTGGGGGAGTATAAACCTTTACAACCTCAGTGGTAGAACCTCAAAGTCAACGAGTTTTGCGCGCTCATCTTGCTGGTGCTCAGGAGGGATGACTCAGGGTGTTGCAAATGAACCTAGCCATTCCCAAAAACAAACCATAGGAGATGCGTTTTCTTGGGGTCATTCCAACCCATCCCCTGCCTATCGAACCAGTGCGATTTGTGTCTGAGGCGATGACCCGCTGGAGAGCATCCTGTACCTCACGAGCGTTGGGGTTCCATCGGCGGCCCCTCGCTGAGCTGATCTGTGGGTTGGGCACAAGGGGGCGTCACAGCTTAGCTAGCTGTTTTTTGAGGAAGTCGAGGAGCTGGGGGTACCCAAATTCTGTTTTTTTGTCTTTAGAAAACGGTTTCTTACTTCCATTTGCTGAAGTGGATTGGTTTTGAAGTGAATCTATCACTGGACACTGGGAGCTTAGACCTGCCAAAGCCGCGGCGGAATGGGCGACGGCGAGTCTCGGCGCGTCTCCCGAGGTCTACGAGACGGTGAGGAGCCTGCGCCAGCGGCGGGGGGACCGCCTGGGCGCGGTGCAGCGTAAGCTGCCGCCGGTGCAGCGACTGGGCTTGGCTTGGAGGGCAGGGTCGGGTGTGTGGGTGGGTGGGTGGGTGGGTGGGGTGGGGTGGGGTGGGGTGGGGTGGGGTGGGGTGGGGTGGGGTGGGGTGGGGTGGGGTGGGGTGGGGTGGGGTGGGGTGGGGTGGGGTGGGGTGGGGTGGGGTGGGGTGGGGTGGGGTGGGGTGGGGTGGGGTGGGGTGGGGTGGGGTGGGGTGGGGTGGGGTGGGGTGGGGTGGGGTGGGGTGGGGTGGGGTGGGGTGGGGTGGGGTGGGGTGGGGTGGGGTGGGGGGGGGTGGGGTGGGGTGGGGTGGGGTGGGGTGGGGTGGGGTGGGGTGGGGTGGGGTGGGGTGGGGTGGGGTGGGGTGGGTGGGGTGGGTGGGTGGGTGGGTGAGTGGGTGGGTGGGTGGGTGGGTGGGTAAGTGGGTGGGTGGGTAAGTGGGTGGGTGGGTAAGTGGGTGGGTGGGTAAGTGGGTGGGTGGGTAAGTGGGTGGGTGGGTAAGTGCGTGGGTGGGTAAGTGGGTGGGTGGGTAAGTGGGTGGGTGGCTAAGTGAGTGGGTGGCTAAGTGAGTGGGTGGGTAAGTGAGTGGGTGGGTAAGTGAGTGGGTGGGTAAGTGAGTGGGTGGGTAAGTGAGTGGGTGGGTAAGTGAGTGGGTGGGTAAGTGAGTGGGTGGGTAAGTGAGTGGGTGGGTAAGTGAGTGGGTGGGTAAGTGAGTGGGTGGGTAAGTGAGTGGGTGGGTAAGTGAGTGGGTGGGTAAGTGAGTGGGTGGGTAAGTGAGTGGGTGGGTAAGTGAGTGGGTGGGTAAGTGAGTGGGTGGGTAAGTGAGTGGGTGGGTAAGTGAGTGGGTGGGTAAGTGGGTGGGTAAGTGGGTGGTTAAGTGGGTGGGTAAGTGGGTGGGTAAGTGGGTGGGTAAGTGGGTGGGTAAGTGTGTTTGTTGGTTTCCAACTCAAGAAACTTGACAAACCGGGATATCCAGATTTGTTTTTAAAGCGGGAGCTGAGGAGCTATCAGGAAGCAAGCACATGGTTGTTTTGTGTTCATGTCCACTTTGAGGCCCCCCATCATCAGGTTGCTTTCTTTACGAGTGCGTTTGGGGCGGGGAGCCTGTGACTTGGCGGCCTCATTCCTACCAAACAAATCTGTTCTTTGTCGGTAGGCATCCGGTTGGGTTCTAACTCAAATTTCCCTTGTGGGCTGAATCTCAATCAGACCCAGAAAGCAGATATTTCTGCATGCCTCAGATGTGGGCCAAGTTTCGTTGGCTTGAGAATCGTCACCTTTCGGTTGCCAAATTGAATGCAGTTCCTTTTGGGGCGATGTCTCAAGGGGAAATAAAGAGGGCACCCCGTAGTCCGGTTCAGTCGTCGCCCTTTGAACTCCCTTTTGTTTGGTGGCTTCCCCACTCAACAATGGCCAACCCCAAAGTTTTAAAGAGGGTTCCAAGTCTTCTTCCTGCCTTTCGGGTCACTGAACTGGGGTAGGGCTCTTCTGGGGCCGCTGGGAAGCTACTGCACTTCCATGTTCTGTCGGAGGGTAGCTTTTCAACGGACCTAATGCGTGGTGTTTGAGTGTTTTTTTTTAAAGGTTGGTTGAATGGGAGACCTCCAGGAAAGATATCGCTTTTTCGGGTCCGCCTCTTTTGACACACCGCCGTTAGCGGTCAGCACCTTGCAGACCCGATGGTCGGAGATCCGACTCAGGATGGCGCTACTCTACGTCCTTGGAGGCCAGCGGCTAAAACTCGAACGTCAGAACGAGCCACGGCCCTGAAGCGGCCCATCTCTCTCAAAAAAAACAACAACCAGAGCTTCTACTTGGATGTGGGTCCCCTTTTCTATGTCCCCAAATCAACCATGTACCTAACAGTACCCACTGAACCAAGCGAATCCCCAATCCTCAGCTCGGCTCACCTCGCCTTCTCGTTCCGAAGCAACACCTTTAGAGCGAAGCCGATGGGTCGATTCGGAGGCTTTAACCTCCTGAGCTTGCTGCTGTTGGCTTTGCAGTGGCCTGGCGAACCGATCCACACCCGGCCGGGGCGTACTCCCCGTGGAAAATGGCCAACCGTGGTGGGAACACGCGTGGTGGAAGGCCAGTTGGCCGGTTTTTGTCAAAACCCATGGGATCCAATTCATTTTGGGGTAGGGGCAAAAACTTGGGGCCAACCCCAAAGGGGCAACTCAACTCGTGGAACGCCATATGGGGGGGTCTTTTTAAGGTTGGACCCACGAAATGGGCGGTTTTCCGGTTTTCCCTTTCGCGTTCCTTTAAAACCAACCAACAAGGGGGGCCTCCACTTTCCTGTTGGTGGCATAGGGTGTGTCTCCCTGTTCCCCCTAAACCGCCCAGTTGTTGCCTGAACCACTTTGATGTCATCGGATTTTGCCCTTCCCATGTGCACTGACTCAAATCAGGGATCCGACTCCCAAATCTCCAAGTCTTGTTCAGTCGTTGGGGTGCTAGTGCGACAAGCCTTTCCACGACCCCCAAAAGACAATTGGAGGTTTTTTCCTTGTCATGGTCGTTATGCAGTGGTTGCACTTGAAGTTTGAAAGCCCGCGCGAGGCCAACCAGTGTAAACAACCTCATCTTGTTTTCCTTGTTTCAGGCAGCCCTTGGTTGGGTGTGGAGTGATGCTTGGGATTTGGATTTGAGCTTGCTGGTTCTTGGGGGGGGGGGGGGGTAAATGGGAGAAACCATTCCTATCGTCCAAGCCACCAATTTTGGGAAGGCTGAGCATGTGTTGTCATGGTAGCCTTGGGGTCGGCCGCGCTTCGCGTTTCGTGGGCGGGTTCCAACTCAAGCCCGCCCCTTTTGGTGGTCTAAAGGGACCCTTGGGGAAGAGACATGCCTTGGGACCCTCGAGGCATCCCCCTAAAACTGGATTTGGGGAAGCACCCCTGGAATTCCATTTGCGGTTCCATTTCCCTATGAAGAATGCTAGAATGGAATCGGGGGACACCCCAAGGCCCCTTTTTCCGGCCAAGGTAGGGGAACCCACTTGAGGGGGTGTCTTTGATCATTGTAACTCAGCCCAGGACGCCCTCTCTGGTCGAGAACCGCCTCTGCCGGTCGCTCTTCGCGGCCATGGCCGGCGCTCTGATGATGACCATGCGGGCGCCTTGCCATCTAGGTCCCCCAGTCGTGCCCTTTTACCAACTTTTTGGGGGAGGTTTCCCCTACTAAAATAGACTACAGAAAAAGGGTACCCTTATTCTATCCTCTCTACTGGAGGACCTAGCCATGGTTCAGACAGGGGTCCCTCACTCAGACTTTCTCCTTTGCGTTGTCAGAACTTCTACCTGACCCTCTTGTCCTTTCAAGTCCTTTCTCTTGGAGTTTCCGGCATGTTCCTCTCTTTCGCCAAGCAAAAGCAACTGAGCCCCTCTCTGCAAGGGGTCGGCATCAACGTGGTGGATCGATGTTCGAAGGGTGGGTAGGGGTGTGCGTTTTTTGATGCTTGGCGCTTTTGTTTTCTTCTGTTTTTTTCTCTTTGTTTTCTTTTTCTTTGGTGTTGGTTCAAAGGGAAACCCGAGAAGACGCCCCCCTGCTAAGGGCGAAGCCAACAGCCAACGGGGCCCCCCGATTTTGCCTGCGCAGGTCATCCATGAGCTCTGGACCCCCGTGGGCGGCGCCTACAACGTGGACGGGGTGCTCAGGGCCCGAGCCCCCAGGGTCGACGGCCGCTTGGGACGAGGGCCTTGGTTTCGACTCCCCTCGGCCTGGACATGGAGGTGTCTTTTAGCAGAGCAAGCAAGGGTACGCTTTTTGTTGAGGTTTTCCTCTTGGTTCCCCTTTCAAATAGTGCCGAAGTCCCTCTTGCCCCTGTTGGATTTCTCAATCAACCAAGCTTGCGGTAAACGTGCCCTTGTGAGGAGTCCCTTATTTTTGAACGAAGTGGGAAAGATCAAACCGGCGACCTCTGCGAGGAAATGCAGGGAAGGTCATTCGGGTTTCAACATAGGGGAACCCTTTTTGTGGGATGGTGTTCATTCCTGGCTTCATCGGCTTTCTGTGCCTCATACTAAAATGTCTATCCCTTTTCGTCGCTGGGTTGTGGACGCATGCCGGGAGAATTGCCCCAATGGCATTGGGGCATGAAATCACCCCACTCTGACTCATTCTGGTTCGTTTCAAAATCACCCTCTTGTGCCCAAAGCAAAGTCACCCCCTGAGTGGTAGGGGTTTACAGGGTCAAGAAACATCTATGTCAGAGTTCCTCCCAAACATGCCTCCCGGAGTTCGTCCAGATCTCTTGCCCCTGTTAACAATCCACCCAAAACAGAGCTTCGGGTGTCGCTTCCCAAAGCCGCTACGGAGGATGCCAACTCAATATTCTTTAAGTAGGGGAACAGTTGGGACCCGATTCCCCCTGCCCCCAATTTACCGTAATTCCCCACGGTTTTGGGGAGTTGGGTGGCTTACTGGTTTGTTGTTGGGTCAAACCTTTATAGGTTTTGATATGATTTGCTTCTCTTCCTTTTTAGTGGCCTACAAAAAAACAACAACAGCTTCGTGCCACCGCCCCCTACCTTTTCGGGCCGTAAGTAAAATCCCCCTCCCCCTCCACCGTCCACCCGCGTCCGAGCCGAGCCGTCGCGTCGAAGTCGCGTCGAAGTCGCGAGGTGATGATCCGCGGCCTGGAGGACGAGTTGGACCAGCGCCTCAAGGGGAAGACCTTCTCGGACACGCGGCTGCCGCCTCCACCGCCGAGCGCGGCCCTCGAGCTCGACTGGGCGTACCTGAGAAATGGGAAGGTCCGTCTGTTTTTTTGAGGGTGCCCTTTTTTTGGTGGTTTCAAAGGGAACCCAAAAGGACAAAGACCATTTTGAGGGGGTCCATTTCAGGTTAGTAGGGGTGATGTTTAAGGTGGAGATATAGGGACCCGCTGCCAAATTCAGCGCAAGCATGTCTACCCTGTAGTGGGAATTCCGTTCGTCCAGGTGGGACCCCCTCATCAATATCAGGGGGAGGGGGGGGGGTATTGCCCCGACAAATGAACATGGAGCCAACAAAATTACCCCCCCCCCCCCCGCAGATTAACATGTAAAAACAAGGCCGTCGGCTGTCCAGCCGCCCCCGCAAGGGTTGTCCGCCGAAATTCGGTGATTTAAGTCCGATCATGCAAAAACCCAGCGTTTTTTAGCGTTTTATATCTAAATATTTGTTTTCAAGAGTGTGAAAATCATGGCGGCGCACATAGAATACTTCCATCGCGTTTTCGCCTCAGCGAAACGCTTGGTTTTCACGGGTCCAAAACGAAAAATCGGTTTCAACACCATGAAAGGGCAGCAACAACACAACCCACCAAGAAACCACAACAAACAGGAAACAACGCAACAAAGAACAAACAACAAACAAGAAACAACCAACAATAAACAACCAGCGCCAAGGCACACGAGCACAAAGAGGACGCCAAGGCACGCGAAGAGCACACAGACGAAGAAGAACACGCAGACGAGGAAGAAGACCACGTAGAGGAAAAAGAGCACGTAGAGGAGAAAAACAAACACGTAGAAGAAGATGAAGCGCGACATCCGCGCACGGACGGGTGTGCTTACCATGTGCGCGGCATAGGTCCATTTGAGCGACATGTGCCAGGCATGGGTGCAATTGAGCGGCATGCGCGTCATGCGCGGGTGTGCTTACCATGTGCCAGGCATGGGTGCATGGTGTGCTTAACATGTGCCGGGCATGGGTGTGCATTTGAGCGACATGCGCGTGGGCGGGTGTGCTCGAGGCATGGGGCGACATGCGCGTGGGCGGGTGTGCTTACCATGTGCCAGGCATGGGTGCATTTGACACGCGCATGGGCGGGTGCGCTTACCATGAGCCAGGCATGGGTGCATTTGAGCGACATGCACGTGGGCGGGTGTGCTTACCATGTGCAAGGCGTGGGTGCATTTGAGCGACATGCGCGTGGGCGGGTGCGCTTACCATGTGCCAGGCATGGGTGCTTACCATGTGCCAGGCATGGGTGCATTTGAGCGACATGCGCAGCGGGTGTGCTTGCCATGTGCCAGGCGTGGGTGCATGGTGTGCTTACCATGTGCCAGGCATGGGTCGACATGCGCGTGGGCGGGTGTGCTTACCATGTGCCAGGCATGGGTGCATTTGAGCGACATGCGCGTGGGCGGGTGTGCTTTCCATGTGCCAGGCATGGGTGTATTTGAGCGACATGCGCGTGGGCGGGTGTGCTTACCATGTGCCAGGCACGGGTGCATGTGACACGCGCATGGGCGGGTGCGCTCACCATGTGCCAGGCATGGGTGCATTTGAACGACATGCGCGTGGGCGGGCGTGCTTACCATGTGCCAGTCATGGGTGCATTTGCGCGACATGCGCGTGGTACCACGTGCCAGGCGTGGGTGCAGTTAAACGACATGCGCGTGGGCGGGTCTGCTTACCATGTGCCCGGCATGGGTACATTTGAGCGACGTGCGCGTGGGCGGGTGCGCTTACCATGTGCCAGGCATGGGTGAATTTGAGATGCGAGTGGGCGGGCATGTGAGCGACATCCGGCCATGTGCCAGGCATGGGTGCGCGCTCACCATGTGGGTGCATGTGAGCGACATGCGTCGTGGGCGGGTGTGCTTACCATGTGCCAGGCATGGGGCGATATGCGCGTGGGCGGGTGTGCTCACCATTGTGCCAGGCATGGGTGCATTTGAGCGACATGCGCGTGGGCGGGTCTGCTGACCATGTGCCAGGCATGGGTGCATTTGAGCGACAGGCGCGGGGGTGTGATTACCATGTGCTAGGCATGTGAGCGACATGCGCGTGGGTGGGTGTGCTGACCATGTGCCAGGCGTGGATGCATTTGAGCGACAGGCGCGGGGGTGTGATTACCTTGTGCTGGGCATGAGTGCATTTGCGCGACATGCGCGTGGGCGGGTGTGCTTACCATGTGCCATTGAGCGACATGCGCGTGGGCGGGTGTGCTCACCATGTGGCAGGCATGGGTGGATTTGAGCGACATGCGCGTGGGCGGGCGTGCTTACCATGTGCCAGGCATGGGCGGGGCGGGTGTGGTTATCATGTGCTAGGCACGGCGGCATTTGAGCGACATGCGCGTGGTTGGCTGTGCTTGCCATGTGCCAGGCACGGGTGCATTTGAGCGACATGCGCGTGGGCGGGTGTGCTCGTGGGCGGGTGTGCTCACTATGTGCCAGGCATGGGTGCATTTGAGCGACATGCGCGTGGGCGGGTGTGCTTACCATGTGCTATGCTGTGGTGCATTTGAGCGACATGCGCGTTGCAGGCGTGGCGGGTATCTACGAATGTTACATCAACAAAAATGCGGAACGTGCGAAACGAACGCCTTGGACCAAATGCGGAACTGCAATTTGTTGCCCGCGTGGCAGGCCTGGGAGATTGCTAAGAGTGTGACATCAAAAATGATGCGCCTGCTGGGGGCGGCTGAACAGCCGAGTGCCAAAAACAACAGCACCAGTTGTACTCCTTTTGGGGGACCCCTCTTGTTGAGTTCAAGGCCAGTTTCAAGCACTTTGGCCCTCCCGAGGCTTCCAGAAGCCGGCGATGCCGGCGGCCAGGAGCCTGGTGGAGATGTCAACGGTTTTTTCTGCTCAGGATTGAAATCCCCCCGATTCACTAAAGGACATTCTGGTTCTGACAGAACATCCTGGCGTTTTGTTCTGTAGGATGTCCTGTAAGCTAAAAGGCCCGGCCCAGTGAAAGGGTGAGAGGTGCCTGCGGGGGGCCTCCGATTCTTTACGCCCGAAACGCCAGTTCTCAGACAAACTCGCTGAGTTGAGAGCTCTAGGTCGACGCTGAGGCGGAAGCATCTGGCGCTAGGAAATTCGAGGTGCTTTAGGCTGCCTTCAAGGTTCCATGATTGTAGGCTTGACTCCGACTCTTCTTTGCTTGCTCGTTGGGCGGACCTGGTATTTGTTGACACCTTGACGCATGATTGCCCTCCCTGCCACTGACAAGCAACCAGCTTGACTGTTGGCAGGGTCACTTGACCCCGCGCTTCACCCCACCTCATGTTGACCCCATGTTTTCATCAACCCCAGTTTTACAAATAGGGGGGTGAGCCTCGAGGAAAAAGCACCCTCCTATCAACAAGCTGGGGTTGATGAAACTTGCTGGTGCTCAGCAGGCAATGAGGGAATGCCTCCTATAAACCATCCAACAGGTGGGTTCCCTTTAAGGGGACCAAAGCCTGGCTTCATTCCATTTCTCATTCCCTACCCATCGCACCAGCAAGGACAAGATGGGGTCAACATTCAATCCATCGGCCTCCTCCTTCGCGGTCGCCATTCGAGGCCGCCACTCCCGCGGAGTCTTAGGGCGCAGTGCCGCGAAGTCTATGAGCCGTGGAGCCGCGGGGCTCTTGGACAGGATCCTCTGGCAGTCCATGCCCACCTCTAGCCATGACTTGCACTTTGGTGCGTGTTGCCAAGGGATGTTAGGACTTGAACTTTTTGCCAACTCATGGGTTTTTCCCTTAAAGCGCTAAAAGTTAGCCACTTTTTGCAGGGCTTCGCAGAAAGCAACCGAGAAAACGCTGGGAAGGTCCGGAGGTCCTTACCTGAACAGATCCCCAATGTGCGCGTGGGGGGTGCGTGAGGCAGGATCCTGTCAAGCTGGCGCGCGGCGCACTGACCAGCTGCCAACCGCGGTCCATCATCCGTTTCAGGTAACTCGAATCCTGAGCTGGTGGTTTGGGTTGGTGGTTTGGATTTGGGGCTCCACTACCTGGTTTAACAGTTATAGTAAGTAAGGCCCATATAAGCCATGTTAGGACCAAACAAGCATGAGTTTCTCACTCCCTGAGTTCCTGGACTTTAAACTTTTTGGGGAAGAGCATTTTAGTGGAAAATAATAAGTTTTAAGTCGAGGTCAAGGGAGATGGAGCTCCCTGCCTCCCGGCCCATGGCGTCACCACTGGCCATGGGTATTATTTCCCCATTTAGTGGTTGAAATGTCAAATCCTTGGAGTGGTTTCCCGCATGGTCATCCCATGTAATAGACCTTTTGATCAACCCAGGCAGCTAAAGCTGCAAGGAAGCTGACGTGTGCGGCTTGTTTGAACGCAGGGCAGCTCTTCCGCTCGGCGCTTTCTGCGGCGGAGAGCGAAAAGGGAACCAGAGTGGCGTGCAACTGTGCCGGGAACCGAGGATAAGTGGGCGTGATGTTGAATCATGTTGACCCCATATTCATCAACCCCTGTCGGTGGATTCAGTGGGGAATCCATCACTTTTGGAGGGGAACACCCCCCTATTAATACACAGGGGTTGACTAGTTTGGGGTCAACATCAGGGACCCTTTGGACATCAAATTCGGTGGGGATTCATGTCCACCAGCCCCTTTAAAGGTCCAACTCTTGGAAGTCATGGCCAACTGGCCCCCTGATGGCTCTCAATATGGAGGAGATCCTTCACTAATCAAAAAGCGAGCAGACTGAGTTTCCTTCTGTTTGGGTTGTTTTCGTTTGTTCAAAGATTTTAGCTGGTTTAGTGGGGGTTTCCATTTGTCCCACTGAAAGTTACACTTTTCGCAGGGGATTTGAGCACAAGTTCCGGTTGGGTGATGCTTAAACGAAGAGTTTCCCCACAGGACTTGAGCCAATGGAAATGCGCTGCTTCCATTCGCGTTTCCGCAAGCGGTCAAAAGCGCCATCTTGCAGGCCCACACGCAAAAAAGAGGGGTTGCTCTCATTTTCATGCGAGAGGCCCACGGCTTTTTAAGGGTCCCCGAAATGGGCTCCCACTAGGGTTCTAAGTTTTATGCGAAGTGTCCAGCGAAATGTCTGCGCCTTTCCGTTTGGCTTCCCTGTTAGAACCTGCCTCGAGCAGAGAGCTTCCTCGGAGGCCGCTGTCCGCAGCGAGCAAAGAGGGCACCTCCGAGCCAGGGGCGCAGGTTCGGTCGATGCGGCTGCGAGGAGTTCATGCGGCTTTGGGACGCCAAATCGGAAGTATTGCCTAAGAATATGTCATGTTGTTCCCCTTGTTGTTAAGTTTTTTTCCCCCCTTGTTGGTTTTAAAAGACATTTGTCACTACTGGATATTTTTTACTTTTTTCCGGGGGTCTTAAGCAAATGGAAGTTGCAAGTCTTGTTTCCCAAGTTCCCTTTTTCGAACTTTAGGCACTTTTTGGGTTTGGACCATTTTCGTGGTAAATATGACGTTTGGCCAATCCACTGGAAGAAGTGAGTAATTGGAGTCTATGCTGATGTATTTTTCGCTGCCATTTTAACCTGCAGTGTGCAGGCTACTCTAGGTTTGTTGCAGCATAGAAACTGGACCCAAGATGAACAAACTCCTGATCGATGAAAATAAGGGGGGCTGTCCGATTTTCGAGGCAAGCCTCCACTGGAAGCCCACAGATTACATCCGGTGGCACTGGGTTGGCCAGAGGATCCAGCCAAACCCCCCCCGACCGTTCGGGACAACGCCCCTTAAGCTACTAAGAGAGAGGACGTGGAAAACTGGGGCTCGTCCCCAACTTCTCGCCCCAGGACAGTTTGACCCGAAGCTTAGAATTTCGTCTGAGCCACACATTCTTCTGGGCACCAAGAGGTACGCCCCTAAGATGCAACCCAGAAAGCACTTCGAGGAAACCTCTCGAGCCCCAAAAGTGGCTTGCTTCCGGAAGAGTTTGCGCCGAGGATCCTTTTAGTTCGCCTTGGGCGCTTGCCCCAGGACCGTGAAATAGAAGGTCAACCTTTTGGGGCCATGGCTGCCTTTGGGTAAGTGAGAAAGGTAACATGGGTGTCTCTCATTTTAGGGATCCCTCCCCAAAAACAAAACACCAGAAAAAAGAACAAGAAGGGGTTTTCCTTTTGGTGTCTCCTTAAAACCGCGAAAAAGGAGGTGCCTCCAAAACAGACAAACCCAAATGGAGGTCAAGAAGCCGGTTGAGGTCTAGACGTGCTGCGATTTGTTTGCCAGAGCCCTCCGGCAATTCTGTGACCTTAGGTGGGCCTACAGCCCTGACCGGGCGCAGGTGGGGCCAGGGGTTGGAGGTGGTGGTGCTCGGACTCCAGTGAGGAGTAGATCTTTTAGGAGTGGGGCTCGAGTTGGTGGATCAAGTTCGGTTTGTGGCAACATAGGGGAACCCCTTAGAGGGCGGGGGAAGGACGAGGGTCCTTTTGGGTTTCCATTCAAGCCAGCCCCAACAGGGGGCACGTAACTGACCCCACCCCAATGTTTAGATTGGTGAGCGGAGCCTTTGCCCTTGCGAAAGCCGCGCCCTAAATAGTCGCTTAGACAAACCGACAAACCTTCTTAAGGGGGCAGGGTACTTCGTAAGCACAACCCGCTTGCCATGGTGATAAGTCTCTTAGGCGGGTTAAAACCAGGAGAACTAACCTACTAAGTACCCTGCCCCGATAAGCAAGCAGTGCATGGTTTCCCAGTTGTGATTCTGAAACAAGGGCTGGATGGATTGGACTTACACGTGACATTTGCATGACTTGCCCTTTCGGGAGGCTATGCATAGCAGACCCACCTGCATGGATTGATTGATGCGCATGTGGTTACAAGTTGCCAAGGCAACTGCTTGCTTCTAAGCCAAACAGTCAACCTCTTTAGGGATTCCCTCGGAAGACTACAACTGGGTCTAACGACCTCACCCGACCTCACCCCAAATGGTGGTTTATGTGGGGAATTGCCGTTTCACCACCTTCCTTCAGGTTGGAATCTTAGAATTCCCTCGGACTGCAAGCGCAAGAAACAACCAGTTTGGGCGTTTCTCGAAACGCCCAGGAGGTCCACGCAGAGGCCCGCCAAGCGGCCAAGCAAACAAACACGGGACTTTTGGCCGCTTCAAACGGGACGACCTGCTCCTGGCGAGGATTGTCTTGAGGGAGCATAGCATAGCATATGAATGGATAGATGGATAGATAGATATATATATATATATATTATTATTATTTATATAAATATACAGATATATGGAATCTTGTTCAACATCTGGAACCCTCAGAGATTCTATGCAATGTGTTCACATATTCAACTTGGGCCCCTGCAAATGTGCGCTTGCTTGCCATCCAAAAAGAAGACTTATTTGTCGGAAACACACACCATACCCAACCATACCCCATCATTTTGTGGTGTGTGTGTGTGTGTGTGTTTTGTTTGGGGGTGGGGGTCTGAACTTTTTCTTTTGGAGAACCCGCCATGCCCCACCATGTGTCTAGTGCTACCTTCCACATTCTTTCCAGGGATCCTTCTTTCTAGAAAACCTCTGGAACCCATGAAAACGGCCGGTTTTCGAGAGAAAAAAAGAAAGAAAAAAGCAACAATGGTTGGAACATGTTGGAAATAATGGGGAATCCACCCTTAGAATGTTGGCCTTGGTTTCCCTCGGCACGGTGCTGCAGGCGCCGGGCGCGGCGCCGGCGTCGTCGGCCGCGGCGGCGGCGTCGGCCGCGGCGGCGGCGGCGGATGTGCACAGGGCCATGGCGGAGGCGGGGCGTCGGGTCTGAGCCTTGAGCTTAATGCTCACAGAGTTGTTGGCCCCCAAGACCCTCAGACCCCTCAGACCAAGTCGTATAGTGCACCCTGTGTGCGAATGAATGTTAAAATGTTAGCCCCGGATGAATAAACCCCTGGTTGATTAATAGGGGGGTGTCCCCTTTTCGTGGGGATTCAGACCACTTTTGGAGGGAACACCCCCCTAATAGTGGGACAGGTTTATGAATCCTGGGTCCACATTAGCCCGGCGCTGTGACTCTGGATGGATGCGAAATCCATCCAACGCGCCTGAGAAACTCAAGGGAGGCGATTCGATTCCCCAACGTAAACTTTGGTTTCAAACTGGTGCGAAATGGATTTTGTCCATGCACAGTAGGTGTCCTTTTAGGTGTGCCTGGTCAAAAATAGATGGGTTCCACTGGTTTAGATGGGTTTTGTAAACCGTTTACCAGGGAAACCCATCTATTTTTCCGAAAGGCCACCTATGCCCGGAGCTGTCAGGCTGCTAAGGCCTTCTTTGACTTATCGACCCCCCCGCCCCGGTCGGTTAGTCATGAGGGCTAAACATAAGGATGGGTTCTATTTGGATCCTGCGTTCCCAAGCCTTGCTGGTGCGATAGGGAATGAGAAATGGAACGGACTTGCTGGCGCGATAGGTAGGCTAGGTCCCCCTGCTAGGTGCCCTTTTACCCTTTGAGGAAGGGTTCCCCTACTAAAATAGACTACAGAAGAAAGGGTACCCTTATTCCAACCTCTCCACTGGAGGACCTAGTAGGGAATGAGAAGTGGAATCCACCCAGGCTGTGCTCCCCTAAAGGAAACCACAAGTTGGATGGATGGTTTATAGGGGTCATCCCTACTGAGCACCAGCAAGTTGAAAGAAATCAGGGAAGGTTTGGGGAGGGTGGTTTGAATTCCATGAATCTGAGCCACGGACCGGTCTTCAGGTTCTATGTTTGGGTACCTTGGTGGGGGGATGTGTAAAGAGGTTGTACCGGTTGAATCAAATCTATCCATTTCGCACCACCGTTCAGAAACCCAAGGGAATGATTCGAGTCCCCAACGTGAATGCCAACCAACCTTATGGTTTCAGCCATGGTTTCAGCCATGGTTTCAGAGTGGTGCAGGATTTCGTCCATCCACAGCTGGGTGCGGAGTTGATTTCATCTTGTTGTGTCACCTTGGTGGCTCCCAGCCATCCCCTTAGCTCTTTAGCTTTTTAGTGTTTAGCGGTAGTTTCCGTATTTAAGCCACTAAAAGTTAAACTTTTAGCAGGTGACAAACATGCAAGCGCTGAGACCCCTTAGACTGCATACTCACTTGCCCAAGGCGAATCAACCTTTGGACCTTTTGGTTTCCCCCTTTTGGGTTCCCATTGTTAGTTCGGTGATCACCTCTGGTTTCTGGGTCCTTAAGGGGCAACTGAGCATAATCCTTCCCGAGTTGGCATGAATGAAAAGCCTACTGTGGATGGACGAATCCTGCACCCCCCGCCAAGTCATGATTTCATGGTGCAGAATTTCGTCCACCCACACTTGGTGGCTCCCAGCCATCCTCTTAGTGTGTTTAGCCTTTTGGTGTTTAGTGGTAGTTTCCGAATTTATATAACCCACTAAGAGTTCAACTTTTAGCAGGGGATCTGAGGGCAGCAAGCAGCACAGTATGACTCTTTTGCGCCAGGACCTCCACATCCAAGACGACGACAGCGAGGACAACGGCCTCGAGGAGGCGGTTGTTGGGGTTTCGCGCCTGCCGAAAGGATGTTCGGAGCGGTGCAAAGCGAATCGAACGGAGCTGGAGTTTTAAAGTATATTCCCATGTTGGTTTGCTTTTTTTGTTTGGGTGGCAAAAGGTGAAGCTTTACCTTTGTACAACTGCCTTTAGTGGGCCCCTTCCAAACGGTGAAGCTTTCATCTGCTTGTCCGTTAAAGGGCAACTGGGAAAAGCATGGGCCTTCAGCGTCCCGCATTAAATCTCGCTGCTTGCTTTGGTTCGGGCGTCTTAAAAAAATGAAACCAGGTGACAACAGAAGGCCATCTGATGGAAGGCTTGCTCTCATAGAACAACATCAATAAGTTTGATCAGCCGCCGACCAAGAGCTACACGACAAGTCTGGAACCGATGTTGGTGACATCCATACACCGTAGGAGATGTCAACAACCCTCAGAGCCTGATCAATTCGCGGAACGGTCTACTCGGCGCTCGTCTCCAACAAGACACTTCTCAACACGTTGAGGGCCAGGTCGCCGGCATTCAACGCCCCAATGGCAGCGAATCAGCGCCCCCTTTGCATCTACGAAAGGGTTGACATGGACTGACGCTTCGCGCGATATGATCATCATGCCCTAGGCAGTTTGATCCCGGAGGTCTTTGATTGAAGCAACCCCTGATTGAACCAACCGCTGGAACGACAGTTACATACCCTTAAACAAGACCCATGATTATGGCAGACCACTTTTCGCTTGGTGCTTCCATGTTTGGTACATGGCTGCATGCCATTTCTCCTGGACAATGCGACGGACTGAAAGCGGATTTTGAGAAATTGCCCGCGGTTTCCGTCAGCCCAAAATCGCCAGGTGATGTGTAGCGAACGTATAGGAAACATTGTCCTTTCAACGTCACCTTTGTGAAAGCGGAGCAGCTTCTTGCAAACGATGCCCATCCCCCCTCCCACCCCCACCAAGAAATCAAAGACAAAGCACACGAAGCGTGGAAACGCTTTTGCAGCCGGGCTTCCCTCAAGCAGACAAGTCGAGCAACTTGCTGGTGGGTCCCATGGACTGAGTCTCAGTTTTTCTCAAAAAGAGCTGCTCCGAAAAAGAAGAAGCTGAAATGAGGAGACAAGGGTAGGTGTTTCCCCGAAAAGAGCTGCTCCGAAGCTCAAAATGAGCAGACCACAAGGGTAGGAACTGAAGATATCTCCGTGGCCCGAGTGCAAAACAAAGCTACGCAGCTGCTAGGTCAGAAACCCCTTCGGGGTTGTTTCAAGTTCCGGCTTCTTTTTTTTTTTTGGGGGGGGGGGAGGGAGGCATGGGTTTCGGCCACCCTTTTCAGAGCTACGGGCCGAGTTCGGATTGTCTCATGCCTCTGGGGGGCGGGGCCGGGGGGCTGGGAGCTGCGGGTTATAATTCGCAACAAAGGCCGTTTCCAACGCATCCCATCCTGTCCCTCCAAAAGGCAAGCGGGGTACTCCCCCCAAAGAAAGCGTGGCAGGCCATTGAGAGGATCAGGGCTTCTGAGTCTGGCACTTGGCGGCGAGGGGGGCGGGGGCAGCTGCGTGATCTGTTTCTTCACTGGCCTTCGGCATCAGGTACTCCCCAATTGGTCAACCCCCGAAAATGGTCGACCCCCCAACACGAGAAGCTACCCCAGTTGGGTTGGAGCCCCGGCGCTTTGGACTCCTTGTTCTTTGAGGGTAAATATGGGAAGCTCCGCCCGGAACACCTCCAAACCAACTGCTTTCAGATCATGAGATTAAGCCCAGGAGCCATGGGACCCATCAGATGTCCCTGGAAGAGGTCTTCGCAACTGCTTTCAGATCATGAGATTAAGCCCAGGAGCCATGGGACCCATCAGAGGTCCCTGGAAGAGATGGTCTTCGCAACTGCTTTCAGATCATGAGATTAAGCCCAGGAGCCATGGGACCCATCAGAGGTCCCTTGAAGAGATGGTCTTCGAGGACATTAAGTTCCATGTTAGCGTCCTATCCACACGTACTCCACCCTTTGTGGTGCACCAGGAAGCTGAAACATGTCACACATGATGCGGCAGACAAAGGGGCGATCGGCTGGAAATGGAACCCACCAGGAGATTGAGAAGGGTCTTTTGCCCCCCCCCCCCCCCCCCCCCAAGCTTTAGGGCGGACAAGGGGTGCCTGAAAAATTATTTTGCCTCCCCCCCCCCCTCTGGCATAGAGGTGGGGGTGCCATGCGGACGTCATCATGTGAGTTCACGTCCGAGTTGCTGGACCTGAGGGGGCCGCTTCTGTGGGGATTCCTCTCTTCCAACAGGGGTCCCTTTGGACAACCCCCCCCCCAGAGAGGCGCCCCTGATGCTTGTTTCTGCCCTTCCACCGGGGGGAAGAGGCTGAAGGGCAACACCGGGGTATAAGTCACAAGGCAAGCTCACCCCAGCAGGGCAGTGAACAGGTCGAAGCATCCCACTCCTTCCCGAATGGACAGTTGTTTTTCTTTGCCTGAAGGCTTTGGGGTCGATGGGCCCAAATATCACCCAAGTATCATTGAGTGGATCCCAGTTGCCCTTCTAGTAGGCAACTTTGCAATTTTCTGTTTTGGTATTTATCTGGCAAGAGCCTCCATGCCGCCCATGTCGGGACATGGTCCTCCAGCCGATTTTTGCAGGGTGTCTTCCAAGGGCACATCGCAAGAACCACCTGCTCTCCAAAAAGATCCCTCAAAAAGAGCTGGAGCCCCTCAAGGGGATCCTCTGCCCCCAAACCGCTACCCCCAGCTGTTGAATTATATATATATATATATTGATATGCAGCCTCTACGTACCATGCTTTCACAGGTGTATACCCGGATTTCGCTTGGCTAGTGGTTTGGGTAGGAGTACTCAAGGGGACCACTTTAAATGCGTGTTGCACGAGGATGTACCGTCACGTGTGCACTGCCTACCACTTGTACAGATGGGTACCCCCGCCTGGTTTCGGCAATACGCGGTTGGGGTACGTTTCAGTGGAAAGGCAATACATCCATTGAGCCCTGCATGGCTTAGTGTTGGTTCCCAGGGAATTGATGCCGAGGCCCTATGCGCGCGCTAGGCCCGATCGGATTTGAGGGTGACAAACGCTAGGTGACGTACAGCCGAACAATCCCACGTAGGCCAACCAGACACCACACAATTATGTTTGGTAAAGTTACTAATGCTGACCTCGGATTGAGAAGCCCCTGTTTATGAATATGGGGATGTTCCCCTCCAAAAGTGATAAATCCCCACTAAAACCAATGACACCCATATTAATAAACATGGGTTTATAAATCCGGAGTCAGCATTACCTGTATGTTTCTGTCGAAGCCTGTCCCCTACTCAGCTTTGGCTTATCATCTCCTGGGAGGCCTCAAATCTGGTCAGACAATTGGAAGACGCCCGCCCCCCCCTCCCCCCATCCTTGAAATTTAGCCGTTTCCCAGCAGAACGATGGTTGTGAAGAATGACTCAAAGTTCAGTTTTCAGGATCCCTTTTTGAACCCGTTAATGGTTCATGAGCGCCCTGGCGGGCAGTTGCACCAGCAAGTACTGCCAAAATGGCCGAAGCTGGTTTGTTTCTATCCAGGCCCCAAGATCTGCCTTGTTCAATGTGAACTGGGTCCACTGCGCGGCCTTTTTGTTCTTCACCACACCGGTGGGAATGTCCAACCCAAACTAGGCATTTCCCAGCGAAATTTCCGGTGGAACCGAGCTGTTTTGTTGGGCTTCCGTTTTTTTTTCACCCGCTAGAAGCTTTAGACTTTGCACCGGGGATCTGAGCCCGGAGGTTTCTGGGCGAACTGGGGTCTGCACAAGAAGCTATAGGCAAAATGTGGGTGCCAAACTGTGTTCAGTCGGCAACTCGATTTGACAATCCCATATGAAACAGAGTCATAAACTATGATCTTCTGCGTGGCCCTCTTTTGTGTGCCAAGGAAAAGGGGGTGGGTGCACCCCAGCAAATCAAGGAAGCACTTCTTGTGTGCCGACCTTGCCGTATGCCGTATCTCAAGAACATTCAAAGAGATCACCCTGACAAGTTAGAACAGCCCTGCACAGCTATGACGGACCAGCTTGCCTTGGGCTATGCTTGCTGCTTGATCGCCAGTGTTGCCTATGCGGTGAATTTCCTGCCCGTGAAGAAGTACGAGACGGGGGACGGGATCTTTTTCACCTTTGCCATGTCCCTGGGGATCTTGATGGTTGGTCTAGTGATGGGCTTCATGCAGCACGAGCCCTTTGTCTTCGAACCCCTGGCCGCAGTGGGCGGAGTTATCTTCACGATGGGAAACCTCGTGTGCCCGTTGGTGATCCAGCTCATAGGCCTGGGCCTAGGTTTGACGATCTGGGACCTCAGCAACATGCTCATGGGCTGGTTCACGGGGCGCTTTGGCCTTTTCGGGGTGGACCAGGAGATTTCGGAGAAGCCCCTCTTCAACTACATCGGTTTAGCGCTGGCCTGCGTCTCCTTGGTCTTCATGTACCTGGCCGCACACTTCGACACGAAGCCCAAGGAAGTTGAGTCGCAAAACTTGGAGGGTGCGGAGGACTTGGAGCGCACGACCTCGGTCGGACCTGAAGGACGAGAGGCAAAGCCCCATGAGAATGGTCATGGGTACATCTTTGGCCATGCTCGCAGGCGTTCTCTTTGGCGCGACCTTCGACCTGCCCCAGGATCTGATGCAGGGGCAGTTTGGAGAGAACCACAGCAGCTATGCTCTGGACTACGTCTTCAGCCACTTTCTTGGGATCTTTGTCTCGGCAGCTGCGTCCTTGCTCGTTTACGTCCTCGTGCGGCGGAGAAAAAGCTTTGCCCCCTTGAACCTCGTGCTGCCGGCCATGTGCTCAGGCATCATTTGGGCCATTGGCACGGTTGCTTGGTTCCAGGCCAACGCGGAGCTGGGCTTCTCAGTGACGTATCTTGACTGTAGTTGGCAAGTTGTTGGGTTTTGTGTTGTTGGTTCTGTTCATTTTTAGCGGCTGCCAAAGACAAAATTTGCTGCAAGCCGGCAAAGGTATCCAATCATTAGCAGCGTGCCCAGCATCCTGGCTCTCTTGATCGGCTTCTGCTGTTTCAGTGAGCTTGCGACCTCAAAGAGCCGCTGCTTCGCGCTGATTGGCGTCATGATTCGCCTGCCGGGCGTGGCCCTCATCGCCATCTCCCGACTCTGAGTGGATCTGAGTGGTCCCTAATTACTGTGGATGGATAACATCCTGCACTAGTTGGGATGATAAACCACCCCATCCACAGTGTGTCTAGTGTGCATCGATTTTCGGTAGTGCCGCCGATCCGGTGACGTGAGGTTGCCGGATAGCTGCGTCTCAACATCTCTTCTTGTCAGCGAGCACTGACACTGTACGTGTCATGGTCGCATTGAAGAGAAGCCCTGACGTAGCAAGATTGCATCCAGACGGTGTCAGGGAGCTCCTCCTTCCTCACCATTGTACAGGCATGCTCTACACTTGGCAAAAGCTAGCCGTACACCTTTGGAACGCTTTGGGGGCAAAGGAGGGCAGGACGCCTTATGTTCCTTTCTCACCTTGTATCCCCGCAAGCTAGATAAGGTGTTAAGCCTTTGCAGGGGGTCCCTGAGATCGACCCAGTTGGGTTTTCCATTTTCGGCTCGTGGCACGGCAAGTCCCGCAATCGACTGTTGCCCAGCGGTTGAAAGAGGAAAACCATTTCCCTCCGATTTGTCCCCGTTTTCCCTTGTCTCAGTTGTAGCCAAAGCGAATCGACCTTTAACGTTTAGGTTTCCATGTTTTGGTCCATATTTAGTGCCCCAGGTTCAAACCTTCTATATATTTCCAGGTCCTTTGGTTGCAAGTGAGTTGTTCTTGGCGGGGGGTTCCCTTTCGACCCTTCCCATGGCCGGGTGTTTGGGATGCCTTTCAGCGATTGCCAACGACTTGAAGTTCCGGAGTTCCTCTTCGCAGCGGTTCAAACCCGCTGATGCTACACGAACCCGTGTGGGAGGTTTCCCTTGTCACCGCAGCCTTTTCTTGGTTGGAAACGCAATCCCGGCTTCCATTTGCTTAAGAATAGCTTCTTCTTTTTTTCCCCTTGTTGGTTTTAAAAGGAATGTATCACTACTGGAAATATCATATTTATTCCGGGGGCCTTAAACAAATGGAAGCCGGCGTTTTTTCCTCCTTTTTTTTCCGCCGCCACAAGGCTCGCAGGCGAAAGATGGGAGCAATTTGGTCCAGCTGATCGCACCCCGCAGCGTGCGTTTTCAAAGTCACAGCCAAATTTGAAGCAATCGGGGCTGCTGGGGTTTCCACTTGTTTCTCCGACTTTCCCTTGTTGGTTTTAAAGGGGACCGATTTCATTGCTGGAAATATGTTTTCTCGCATTTTTTCCGGGGGGCAAAACTCCCGCAAGTGGCTGCCTTGGTTTCGTACGACAGGTTGCAATATCAAATTTCTCCACTTGCGCAGGCGCGACTGCGGGCGTCAGGCGCGCCTGCGTTTTGTGCGGGTGTATAGGACAGTCAAGGGACCCCCCGATTTTATCAAAAGTCGTCTAGGCTCACTTGTCGAGTTCCGTTTCGGACTTGATCGTCACGTTTTATCTTGGTGGCGAAGCCAGCCATCCAGTTCCTCAGCTTTTTTCAGATCCTTTTCGTGTTTAGTGGGTAATTTCCATTTAACCCGCTAAAAGTTAGACTTTGAGCGGGGGATCTGAGGGCAGCCTAGTTTTGGTTTGGACCATTTTAGTGGCAAATACAATGTTTGGTTGCTTTTTTTTTTTGGCCGATCCTCTCAGGAAGTGGATCTAGCTTGACTTCCTCGTTTTGGCGCATGTTGATCTTGTTCGGCTCTCCACCAACACCTAATGTAGAATTAGGGGCTAAATCATTACGAGCATCACGGTCTTTTTCTGACCACTTGGTTTAACAGTAGCCTACCCCATTTGTTTTTTTTTTTTTTTCTCTCTCTCTCTCTCTCTCTCTCTCTTTGAGGCATTTGTAGTAGACTATTGTTTGGTTTTCCACTGATTCGCCGGCTATAGAGCCTTTGGCCACCCTTGTGCCAGGACTCTTGGAGCAGTTCTGTTTGACTTGCGGCTGATCAAGTTTCACCATCACGTGGGTGAAGGATGTTCGGGATTTGATTTCCACGACTCTCCTCTTGCTCTGAGTATTCCTCGCTCGTCCACAGCGACTCGCCCAAAACAAAACCCAGGGCAACTCTGTTGTCTGAGGCCACCGGGGCCGTGAAAGCGGGGGCTGACTCCAAGGCATGCCGTTGAATGCTGACCCTTGATGAAGAACCCCCCAACTTCTGATGAAGGGGGGTCGCAGAATCCTTTCTACCCCTCCCCCCCCCGGTCAGTGACTGAGCGGGACTACTTTGAGTCACTAGAAGGACCCTCCCCTCAATGAGTAACTGAGCAGGATTACGTTTTGAGTCACTGGAAAAAGGGGGGAGTCCATCCCCAAACCCCGATTTTTCAGAACCATGGAGCTTGTTGTCCGAAGTTCCGGCCTACTAGCTCCACCCACCAACCACGAGTATGACAAGGGGGTTGTTCATCTGTGCATCGGTCAACATGAGTGAGGCCCCGCCTAGCTCGCAGGGGCCTCGGCCTGTTGCTTTGCTGGGAGGGGGGGGAGTGGCTGGCGATTCGGCAGGCGCCAGGGTTGGGGGTTTTAAATATCACCCTTTGAGCCCATCTAAAGCTGCAGTGTTCTTGGCACGTTGTTTGTTCGTTTTGGTTCTGTTCACTTTTTAGAAGGGAGCTGCAAACAACACTTTTTTTCCTGCCATGCTCAAGGGTTGTGAAGAAAGTGAGTTCTCTTTAAGTGGGGGGATGTTTAGCCATGCTTGAGGGGGAACCTCGGAATTTTGTATGTCCTGGTTACTGCCAGATACCGTGCTTTGTGACTAATTGTTCCAAGTCCTTTTCCATGTTGAATAGGCGTTCTGGCGGGGAGAGGTACGGAACGTGGCAAGGGACCAGTTGGTTGGCCACAGTCGGCTCTGAACGCCCAGAAAGGAGCTCATGTCGGGCCACGTGCTGCATTTTGCAAACTTCCAGTTTCTGACATCAACATTTTTGGCTTATTTTCCCGGTGGTTGGTGTTAAATGAACTCATTTCACAAGTGGAAATCTTGCCATTTATTTCCAGGGGGGAAGCAAAGGCCGCGGTGCAAGTTGCAGTCGCGCCTTTGCGAATGCGAGGCACTTTTCAGCAGCTCCATCAGGCCGGGACTCGGACTGGGCTTTTTTCTTCTTTTTTCCGGGGGGAAGGGCCTTGCTGGTTTTGGCGTTTTGGGGCCCAGGTGCCTTTACTCTCCATGGTTGGAGGCCCCTAGTTGGGTGGCTGAAACGGGGGGAAAGGGGTTACTGTCACTCGCTGAGAACACCGCAAGTGGTCAGTACATGCGGCGAAGGCAAAATCTGAAACTGCACGAACATCCGCTGAAACCAGCACTCCTTGTCGTCGGTGTACATCGGCTTGTCTGGGACCCCATGTGGGGAGCACTCTTGCATCCTCATCAGCTCAAAGGTGTTGGTTGGTTTTGGTTTGGACCGCAACTGACTAGCCACACTCTTAGCAGGTATGGTTAGTCGCTTAGTGGAGGCAGCCGCAAAGACGGACCGCAACCACGGTCTGTTGTAGGCTTTCCGGGAGGTTTGCACCTGGGGTCGGGAGGGTGGAAGTGAGGCAGATGTCGCTGCTCAGGAGATCAGGAGCCCTACGAAAGGAGATCCTAAGGAGAGATCTTGGGGCGACCGGCGACCGGCGACCCCCGACCTCCCAAAAAAGCTGCAAGAACTCCAGCAGGTTCTAAGAATCTGGCGGCGTCCTCCGCCCGCCTGGGCGTCCCCAGGCCCGCGAGAGTCCGGCGCCCGAGAACCAGCAGCCCAGGGCCAACGGCTCGCTTGAGAAGAAACGAAAGGGGACTGGGAGGGGTGAACATGCCCTGTTTGTTGGTTTTGGAGGGAAACCAACTTGCAGGGACCCCTACAAAAGCCACCCCATATAGGCTCCTTCAATACCAGCGTTTTGAAAAAATGAGCGTGCACTGTCTAGACTGAACCGTCCCCTGGCTCCAAGCCAGTTGGAGAGAGCTCAAGGAAAAAGAACAGACCCGCGGCAGGGGCGAAAACGGGGCCCTTGTTTGCACCTTGAGAGTAAATGGGAAACCACCCCTGAAGACCACCAAACCACCGATTCGGCTCCAAACCACCAACGGGAGGGAAGCTGACAAGCGTTTGGATAATCCACCCCGTCCCGAGTCTAAAGGAAACACGCAGCCTTGCCTAGGCCCAGCCGGCCGCCCAGCAGGGGGGACCCAGCTGAAGAGTTGAAGAAGGTTTGGGCATGGGAAGCAGGATCCGAGTTTGCGTTGCCATGGGTGGGTCGCTTCTTGAGAGTGCCCGCCCTTTTTTGGGTTTTAAGGGGAAATCTAAAAGGAAAACCACCGTTTTGGGGGGATCCCCTAAAAAAAAGACACTCCCATGTCAGCTTTCAGGGTGCCTTGCCTCTGCATAGATCCCCAGGCGTGCGCGAGCTAGAGCCTACGAGCTACTTGCAATTTTGTGGTCACACGCGTTCACCCCCACAACTTCCCACATAAGCGCTGGGCTGTTCAAAGGCAATCCTCAATCCTTACCTGACATTACGCATGGGGTCCCCTTTCTTTGTAGTGGCTTTCCGATAGGGATTGTGGATTAGGATTGGCCAACCCTCCATTTTTAACAGCCCAGACTAAAAGTGAATTCACCTGCCAACCAAAATGGGATCCCAAAACGGTTTTGACAACCACAGGTGACCACAGAAGTTAGGGGAGCCCTCGAACTTGTGGACAACGCGCCCGACTTTGATTGGCCGAGGCGCTGAAGGCGCCGGCGAGGCCGGGCTTTGGATCGCCGGGTGGATCTTTGGATCGCCGGTTCGCCATGGCTGGCTTTGGCGTGACCTTCACACACAAACCTTCCATTTGCAGAAGAATATATTATTATTACTATTATTATTATTATTACTATTATTATTATTACTATTACTATTACTACTATTATTATTACTTTCCCCTGTTGGTATCAAAGGGAATCTATCACCACTGGATTTTGTGTTAAACATTTTTTTGCAGGGGTCTTAACCAAATGGAAGAAGAGGCCCCAGGAAGACCTTTCGGAAGCAAGTGGGATCGTTTTGTTTTAGGGTATGGTACCTCCTTTTGCGGGTTTTGTTTTACGGGAAGGCAAAAGGAATGCCGCAGTTTGTGGGGTCGCGCTGCCGCTAGGTTGAGTCAAGCCCAAATGCATAGGTTTTTTTTGGCCCTGGTTGACCTGGTTGTTTCATAATCAGGGCCATCTATTTTCCCAAAAGGACTCTTATGCCCAACATAATTGTCTTTTGAGGTGATCGAAAAGGGGGGAGCAACAAAGAACCGACCTCACCGCAATGTCTTCTCGCCTTTGACTCACTCCCGGAGATCGTGGACTTTTTTGTTTTTGTTTGGACCATTTTAGTGGCAAACAACAAGTCTGGACTTTTTATGGCCAGTCCACTCGATCGGAAGTGAGCTGAGACAAGCTGACATGGGGGAGATGCGCTCCCTGAATTTGGCTTCTTAAGTCTGAGGGGCTTTTGAAGCAGCCCTACCTGTCCACTTTCCGATCGCCACCTCTCACAAATGGTTCTGTCTCAAAGGCCCCCCCCCAAAACAAATGCTAGGTGTCCTTTTGGTTTCCTGGTGGGGTGCAGTATGTGGTAAATCCTCCCCCCCCCAGAAAAAAAGGCGCGCTCATTGCTCACCGCCGGATCTCGCGATCTCGCAATCTCGCCAGGCGCGCTCTCGAGCCATACCGCCGGGCATGGAGCCCTGGTCTGACGTGACACCGGGAGGAGGGAGCGGGGCCGGTTGCAACATTTGGCTGTGTGTCGTTTTGAGGAAACGGACCCATAATTTGTTGTTTTCCTTTGGCTTCTCTTTGAACTCATCCAAAAAGGGCTACCCTCAAGAAGACATCAACTCTTCCATCAGCTTGAACAAGGTGACATGTGTTTGGTGCCACAGAGGTATCCAGGTGTCCAAAGGAGTCTTATACAACAGAGGCTTTGGCCCCTCACGTCCATTGTGACCCGTCCCTGTTCCTTGACTCCACAAAAGTTCACCCACCTTGCTCGGGCCAACCGCCCTTGTCTCAGCAGCAGGGGTTTGGCCCAATGGCAAGGAGGGCTCAGGTACTTACATGACCCGCAAAGTTGACGCGTTGAGGCCAGCACTTTCCACAGCCTTTGCGTCCTTTGGGGGTCTGATTGTGTTGCATATTTGTGTAGGTCCCCCAGCTAGGTGCCCTTTCTCACCCCTTTGTTGGGGGAGGTCCCCTGCTAAAATAGACTACAGAAAAAAGGGCACCCTTATTCGAACCCCTCTACTGGAGGACCTAGTTGTTGAGTTCGCCAATCCACCCGGCAACCAAATGCATTTCAACGGGGTTGGCAGGGCCAACGGGTTGGCAGGGCCAACCGCAACAGGCCAAGACTTTTGGGTTTTGCCAGCCTTTTGGCCAACCTGTTCAACTTTGGTTGTCCTTCGTAAGCTAGCTGTTGATTGGAAGGGAGCCGTTTGGGAGCTGGGACCGGTATCCAAACTTGCTTCGAAGCATGGAGCGGGGAATGAACCGGAACGGGATTCCCTTAAAGGAAGTCGCAAAGGATGGTTTATTCCCTGCCGTGAACCAGCAAGTTACACCTTCCGCTTCCCTTTGGTTTGCAATCAAATTAAGTCGGCTTTCCGAAAATTGAAAATAGCCATGCCCAAATGTTCGACCTGAAAATTATCACCAACCTCCAAAACGACACAAACACCCTAACTCGGTCATTCTAGGCACGGAGCTACCAGGAGGTCTGCTTACAGGACATGGTCGTTTTGGTTTCCTTGTCGGACTCGTTGAAAATGCCGTTGAGACACTTTTGGTTGCTGGCAGGTGCCTAGATAGCCAAGTTGCTATCACTTTGTTCAGTCACTGTGGCTGGTTTTTGGGGTAAAGTGCATGGAAAAAAACCGATCGCAACTGGCGATCCAGGGCCAAAAGGGGAACCCTCCAAAAAAGCGCCTGGTGTCAAAAGTCGTGGGGCTGGGCAAGGGGGATCAACAAACAATTATTTAGGGGATCAAAAAGCTGGCCTGCGGCAGGCGGTTCCTTTTTTTGGTTTCCCACCCCAAGGGCGATGCGTAAGGCCGCCTGCGGCCGCGGCCCGCCTCGGCGGAGAACTTGCACAAGGCCGCGTCGCAGGCGCAGCGCCGAAGCGCCCGCGGGTTGGGAGCTTCGCTCACCGATCCGGGTTGGGAAAACGAGCTATGATGAAGGTACGAATCTTTTGGGGATCCCTGAATTCAGGCTTTGGCAGTAAAGTTGGCAAATAGATTGGTATGAGTGTTAAATGGTTGTATCAGCCATTTCGGGGGGTCCCTAATTAAAAGAAGACCTACCCATGTGGGCATGGCGAAATTGCGGGACCCCTAAAAAATAGTTTCCTTTTTGGCTTGGTTTCGAACCAAGCTGCCAAGCTGCCAAGGGTACACTCAAAATGCGTGCTTCGGGGCTTCATGTCCCACGTTAATTGGGGCTGAAGCTCAGTATCCACGCGATGCTCGGTTTAACGGGGGTCCTGAACGAGTCAACATAGAGGAGAAACAGGCTTGTAACAGAGATGCCCCCCCCAACCAAGAGCCAACCTGAGTGGCTTCCTTTCGGCTTGCCTGGGTTTGCTTATGTCGCGGGGCTCGCCAGGCACGCTCGAGGCCTTCCTCGGTGCGGGGCTCGGTTCGGCTCGATTTGGCTCTGGGCAGGGGGGCAGAATGTTGTCCAGTTGGGTGTGTGTGTTGTTTGTGTGTCGCGAGGCGTTTTTTTTTCTTCCTCTTTTTCGGAATCATAGGGATCCTGTGCACGAATCCTGCTTCCAATAGTGTGTGTGTGTGTGGTTTGTGTGTGTGCATTTTTGGGGGCAACCGGTGCAACTAGTTGTTTGTGGTTTTTCCTTTGGAAAACCCACAGCAGCAACCACCATTTTGGGGGTCCCCCTATTCTGATATAACCCCAGTTGGTGACTCTCTGCCAACCATTTTCTGCGACATGCGCAACCCTCCCCCCCTACGTCTATCCCGATGTGCAACGATTGCATGGACTCAAGGAATCCTCTCGAGCGTTTCTGCGCCAACGGGCAGCGCGGACGGTTTGGACCCTGCAAGTGCAGGAGCCGCATGACTTTTGACACCTGGTGCATTTGAGGGCGTCTTTTTGGAGGGTCCCCGTTACTTTTGTAGGTTTGAAGGGACGCCAAGAGGGAAAACCACCATTTTGAGGGGTGCCCTAAACCAAGGCTGTCGCGGAGCAAATGAGCAGCAGCAAAGTGGAGGTTTCCCAGCACCCAGTCAGGTATGCAGAACTGGCACGTACGGTGGAGAGACAGAAGGAGGAGAGATTTATATATATCTATACATAGATACATACACCCCAAATAGTGCAAGCGACCCCACCAGAACAACCTGAAGGCAAATCACAGGGTCAATCGGCGAAGCGGTTCCCTTGTTCCCCTTGCAATATGGCAGGAATCGGCATCGGTAGCAATCGCCTGTACCTTTTTGCGGCTCCTCGAATAATTGAACTGCAGCATCCGAGGAATGGCCACTGAGATTGCTGGTTGGAGTTTCCAACCGTGCAAAAACGCAACCGGGTTGTCTTTTTATTCTTCTCATTTGGGAACGTACGCTTTCCTTGTTTCCTCAACTTAAGTAGGTCGCCCAGTAGTGAAATTGACTACAGAAAAAAGGGTACCCTTATTCTAACCTCTCTACTGGCGGACCTAGTTAACATTGCCAACAACACACGGGTGCGGTTTTTCGCTGGAGAGACACCTGATGTCCATTTTGGGGTCCCCCTTCTGACGCCACGCCACTGGTTCTCAAAGGCGCGTCTCTCGCGGGTGCCCGGAGCCCCAAAACTCCGTTCGTTCCAGTCGGCCCGGGAAGGTCTCCGAAGCCAAGGCGAAGACTTGCGGTCAAGGGGGACGAAAGGACCTGTGAACTTCCATTTTGGTGAATCATGTTGACCCAAAATATCAATGAACCCCAGTTTTGTACAAGGGGGGTGTTCCCCTGGTCTCATTCCCCACTAAATTGACGGATAGGCCCCCTAACAAGAAACTGGAGTTGATGAATATGGGGTCAACAATTATAACCTGGGCTTTCAATCTCCAAACCAATCCAAGCAACTGATGGCTGTGTTCCGGGGGAAACAAACCAGTGTTTGGTGAATATGTTTGGGCTTGGACCCATTGCCCTGTCAGGTGGCATGTCGAGGTGGAAGAGAGGGTCCCCCTCTCAGTTTTAAAGGGAATCGATTTCACCGCTGCAAATATGTTCTCTCATTTTCCCCCAGAAAAAACGAACAGGCAAATGGCCCAAAAGGTCAGATGTCTTTCCCATGAACCTGTCAAGCTTTTGGCTTCCCTGATTTCGGCTTTCCATGTTTGGACGATTCAAAATGTCGACCTTTTATTGCTGGGTCCTTGGGCAAGTGAGGGTGGGGTTCCCGTACCGACTGAATAGCCCATGTGGGTTTAAACGAGAAACCAAAAGAACCAACCATCTCTTTGGGGCCCCAATTTTGAGGAATGGCTGAAGGAAGACAAACGGGGATCGGCATCTTTCAAATTTCCAGACGCCTTGTTCCGCTTCCAGGACTTTTGCCCTCTCTTGGACTTTTGACTACAAAAGGTACTCTTACAGGAAACTCATCTGTTGGTTTTGGTTTTAATTTTCTTGTAACCAGCACTAAGGTGTTTGAAGTTTGACATGTTCTAGACTTGGCAATGATGTAAGGGAGACATGGGAAACACCGCAAGCCGACGTGCGCCGCATTTGCACCTGCAACCAACACATCGACCAAATTTTCCGGATCTGGTTTGCGACCATGCCTTCAAGCAGTTGTGCTGCAGGCTACTCAAGAAATCTGGATTCTCCTAGCTCCGTGCTGAGGAGCACCGCAAGCGCGCCGTCTAGGACTGCAGGGTGCGTGTGGGTTGGGCGCTTTCAGAATGCTGGACGGGTTGGGAGATGGCTCAGGGCGGTTGGCATGAACCGTACTCTGACTGAAACAGTAACATGGGTGTGCCTTTTTCCCGAGAGCTTGGGGTTGAATTTGCCGCATTTCAGTGCTGTCAAGAAACTCACCCCCCAGGAGGGGACCAAAAGGGAAACCACCATTTTGGGGGGGTCCAACCTGAAAAAGACGAGTCACACACATGAAAGCCCTAACAACGGATCCCAGGGGCTGGATGTGCCCCGAAGGCCAAGCTGGATACCCGTGATTCCCTTGCACTTTGGGGATGCGCGTTCCCACTCAGATGGCTCAGCCAGGCCCAAGTTATCCCCTAGTTCACTCCCAGTCAACCCCCAGTTCACCTCCCAGTTCACCAGTTGTCCCGAGTTCACCTCCAGCTTTTACCCCCTGTTAACCCCTGCAACTTGGGTTTACTAAGCGTATAGCCAACTTCCAAGCCATTTTAACCCCTGCAACTTGGGTTTACTAAGCGTATAGCCAACTTCCAAGCCATTCAAACAGCCTTGATGGATGCGCAGGACGGTGGTGGGCAAGGTACGCTGTGACCAGCTCATCTCCCGTCACCTGCCGGAGCGGGAGGCACGTCGATACGCGGCACGGACGCGAGAGCGCGGTGAATCGAGGCATTAGCCCGGGTTTGTTGGGGGAAATTCAAGGGTGTCCAAACCAGGACCGTTTTTTAGGACTTTACATTTATACTTGTTGGAAAAACCATTTAGTGGTAAATCAACAATGTGCATTTTTTTGGGGAAGTGAGTGTGTCAAGGGAGGCTAAGAGACCACTCTGCAATTCCAAGGGGTATGCGGCATGCGTCTGACTCTTTGGGCAATGTCATCCTGGCGCAATTTTGGGGGAAGCCTCGTCTTGGTTGTCCAAAGCGAATTGACCTTTTGGATGTCCTTCATTTTTACAGGAATTTGACCCCCGCTTTGACTTCCCTCCGTTGCTTTGCGTGGGAGGTAGCCCTCCCGAAGTGAGAAGCAGGCGAGAAGCACGCGAGTTCTGCTTAACAAGCGACAGCTGCTGGGCGCGACGTGGAGGCCTCCCTGAGATGTTGGTCTCAAGATGCCATGCCCAGAGCCTCCCGGCTCAAGCCAAGGCGAAGCATGAAGCCTCACAGCTACTGGGCATGGCTCAAGCCAGACAGGGGAAGCCCCCAACAAAACCCGTTTGGGTTGGTTAAAGCATCGCCTTCTGGGACAGGAAAAAGTGAGTTTCCTTTGGGCGGGCTGATGTATAAAGAGGAAAAATAGGTAAGCCTACCAGCTTTTACGAACGCAACCGACGGTTTTCCCCCTCCCGGCTGCCACTCTGATTATCTGATTCAACCGGCGGTCTGCCTGGTTATCGTTTTGGGCACGCATCGGCATCGGCTTCATTTTAATGAGGGCGGCAGGGGACCCTGTGCTTCCAACCGCAAGCATTTTGTGACCACCTCTTAGTCTCTTGGTTTGCGGGCACAAGAAGCAGGTTGGGGGTGAAAACAGGCTCCCCATCTACCAATTTCAATGGCACTTGCGCTTCCATTGAATTTGTGTAGGAGCCCAGCCCAGCACCTTCTTACGACCCGAAAGTGGGTGAGAGGGGAGCCGCCTTGCGCAGACTTTCGCGCCTGTCCCCCACCCCCCCAACCCTGAAGGCCCCCAAGCCGCAGGCCCCCAGCTGCCATCGTTTCCGCGCCCGCCATGTCGGCGGTGTCGCGCCGCGCCGCGTTCGACATCGGCTCGGGGGCGACCAAGCTGATGATCGCGGACGTGGTGGGCTCCGCCATTGTCAAGGACCGGGAAATGTTGACCCCAGATTACCCTCCCTCCCACTATCGTAGCACCTGACAGGGGTTCCCTTGAAGAGGAAGTTAGTCTTCCAGGTGCCCTCCCACAAATGCCATGTTAGTGGGAGGAAGGGACATCATTCGGGTGGGGATCCATGTGCGCCAACCACTTTTGAGGCGATGTCCTATTGAAATTTACGGCCACATGCGTCCACCATGGCTGGTTTCCCCATAATGTTGACCCCGGACTACTCAACCCCAGTTTACCTATGGGGGGGGTGCTCCCCCTCTCCGAAAGTGATCATTCCACACATTCACCCAGGGACACCCCCCTATGAATGAACTGGGGTTGATTGATATGGGGTCAACATTACAGATTAGCTGGTGGAGCGCCAAGCACTCCAAATTGGCAAGACCCAAAAAGGGGGGGTCTAGCGAGTCATTTCCCAACGAGACGATGTTCCTCACAAGATGGAGGGGGCCCATACTGTGGATGGACGAAATCCATTTCGCACCACTTCGAAACCGTGGTTGAAACCATTTTTTGGCAGGATTTTGTCCAGCCACCGTAGCGGGAGCGATCCTTCTTAAGAAGGGCTACGGATTACTCGGGGGGTGGTGCACCAGGTTGAAAATCTCAGCCTCCCCCCACATGAATCTGAACAAACTATGAAACTCCTCGCATGGGGGTGAGGAACCAGTGCGGGGCCCACCATGAAGGTCCCTTACGTTGGGGATTTCTTGTCTCCGGCTTGCGGACCAAAGATTGCCCCCATATTCCCGAAAGCAGACCGCGAACCTTGTTGAACGGTTTCTTCAGCTGCGTTTGCCCGAAGAAATGGCCCAGAACGGCGGAGAAAAACGGCGAGGAGCAGGGAACCCCCCTAGCCGGTGGTTTGCATTTGGATTTTGAACCCCTGCTCCCTGTAGAGGATTTAGTTGGGAACCCCCCCTCCGGAAAGCCAACCCAAACCCAGCGATTTCGGCTCCAACCAGCGGGACCAAAAGCGGCGAGGAGCACTTCGCGCAAGAGGTGCCGGTGGCCTTCGCAGTGGACTGGAAGCAGTCCAGCGATGGGAACCTGAGCGCCGGCATCCAGGAGAAGGCGAAAACCGGGGGAGGGTGGAGGGTGGAGGGGGGACGCGGGATTAGTACACCCCTGTTTATGAATACAGGGGTGTCCCTTGGTTTTAGTGGGGATTTATGCATTTTGGAGGGGAACACTCTCATATTGAAAAACAGGGGTTTATTCATCCGGGGGGTGTCTCTGGGTGAAAAGTGGGGATTTCATGACCTTTTGGAGGGGCCGGCCATATCAGGGGATAGGTTTTAGTGAATCCGGGGTCAACATAAGGCGGGGGAAAGCAAAGGAAGACTAACTGGGGGGCAGGCTACGAATTGTGCTTTAACCTTTTGGTTTGGCAACCACTTTCCGTAAAGGTCCCGAACGCTTAACCTTCTGTTTCTAGATCGTTTGGGCAAGTGAGAAGCGGTCTTGCAATTGTAACTAGCCATGGTCCACTTACTTATGGTTGTAAAAACCCTAAGCTCTGAGTCTGAGTCTGAGTGGTTGTAGCCATGCGTAGAACCCACTTGCCATGGTAAGGCCTTAAGTTGCCAACCACTCGTCTGGTGACTAAGGGGGGGAGCCCGGCGGCAGCCTTCCGTTGGAAACAAGCCAACTGGGAACCAAGTTGAACGAAAGCACCAGGCGTATTGATAGGGCCTGCCGCCCAACGGTTTCGTTGGAAGCACTCCCATGATTGATCGTATCCGTTTTCAGGAAGCTTGTCCTGACCTTGCTCTCCCTCAGGGGGTCTTGTGCAGACATGTTTCCCGCGCAGCCGGGAAGCCGCTCCAGGACACCACCGGTTTTGACGAGGGTCCTTTTCGAGACACACCCGCATTTGAGTATCTGTGCGAAAATGGGTCTGTCTTGTTTGAGGGTCCCCCTTGTTTGTGGATTGGAAGGGAAAACCACCATCCCTTAGAAGTTTTGACCCACCCACACAAAACAGAGTTTTCCAGGTGTACATTCCCGTTCAAACCAGCATATGGACCAATCTTTCTGGAGCCGACCCTTTCCCCGGACTCCTCGTTCGGTTCCTCGGTTCGGGCTCGAGGGCCTGGCGGTGCTGCGGCGTTTGCTGGAGGAATGCGCGCGCCACGAAGTGCCACCTGGCGCCAAGTGCGCCGTAGCCACCGAGGTCTTCCGCAAGGCCAGCGGGCGGATTGCGAGTGGAGTCTGACAGGTTAGATGGCCGGTTTATGTACTGAGGGGGTGTCCATTTCTAGGTGAAATGTGGGGAATCAGGTCACTTTTGGAGGGGAAGCCCCCATTCAATAAACTGGGGTTGACTAATATGGGATCACGAGATCACCATCAAGTCTCGCCCGAGGCCCAAGGGTCGGCCGCCCCGAAAGGGCCTGAAGTGGAGCCGTTGGGTTTCTCCGTCGCTCGTCAAGGTTCCGAAAGGTGATCGCCTTATATTTCGGGGTTCCGAAGGGTCGGAGACATCTTTGAACTTAAAAACGTTGAAAGAGGAAGATTTAGCTCCCCAAGCCTAGGGTTGAAGGTCAACCAAAGCAAGTGGCAAGGCATTTTTGGACCTGCCATTGCCTCGTCCCGACATGCTTTCCTTTGCCATTTCGCGTGGGTTCACTTGTTTGGGGCCCAAGGTAGGAAGATCCCCAGGTGCAAACAGGGCAATCCAAGCCTCCAATCACTTGCTGGTGCTTCAGGATTTTGGTCGGGACAGGCTGGGAGCCCAAGGGCCCAGCAGCCTTTGACCCAGACATTGTGCCATGTTTTGGGCGTGTGGAGGGCACCCTCAATCGGCTTAAAGAGACACCTTGGGGAGACCGCTCGGTTTGATGGATTCAAAGCCCGTTCAGAGAACCTGCCGACGTCACTGACAGGATTTCTCAATGATCGCCCAAGCTGGTGGGGGCAGGTCTCTTCCATTTGCTCAATCATATATTTTTTTGCGGCTACTGGACATATTTTCTCATTTTGTCCAGGGGGCGCATCCGCAAACGCAAGCAGTCTGCCTTTTTCTTCGGTGGGAAGTCAAAATCCGACCGCATGGCCTTTGTCAGCAAAAATCGGCCAATTGGCACCTATGCGGTTCTCAATGAGAGGTTCCAAAAGCTGAGCCTTTTGTTTCTCAGTTTTTGTCATTTTTTTTCTGGAGGTGCCAGCCGCGTTTTTCGGATCCCCTGACGCCCAGGCAAACAACGGCTCCGCCTACTTGGACCTCGTGCTGCGGGAGCTGTCGTTGCCGGTACGTGCGCCTCGGTTCTAGATCTATTTGGTGGAGCGGGTGCGATTTCTATTTATTGCAACCCATTTTCCCTATAAGGAGGACTAGATAAATGGAATTGGGGACTGAAAATCTCCACCCCCACGCCCCTCAAGGTAGGGGCCAGGGGTCGTAAGCAGACTAAGACCATTTGTCCAAAGCGAATTTGCCTTTTAAGCTTTTCGGTTACCCTTGGTCCACGAGTCAAGGTCCAAAACGGCTGATCTTTCATTTGCCGGCCCTTTGAGAACTTCAAGCCGTTTTTTGAAAGCTGGGCAAACCATGGGACGAGTCTGCGAGTCAAGTGTTGTTGTTTTGGCTGGAACTTGAGTGCATGCAACGCTTGGCCCGATTTGGAGCCTTTGCCCATGGTCAAGGCAGCTCTGCTTGCAAGCAAGGCGGCCACCCAGGCGGCCACCCCGGCGGCCCTGCACGTTTCATCCTGAGTGTAGGTGAGGATCCCTGTTTCATCACCCATTTCTTGCTCGAGTTGAGGCTTCTTGCTCGTGCTTCTCTTGAGCCGCCTTTACTGGGCACGCCTGAGCCATGCCGCTCCCTGCGCCTTTGCGGAAACGGCGGGCCCCGGCCGCCCTTGTCTTCCTCGCCCTCGCCGGCCTCGGCGCGTCCGTTGCCTCGCTGGCGCCGGCGTGGTGGCGCCGGGGCCGCGCCAAGCGCCCGGGCAGCGTGGCGGAGGCGGAGCTCTTAGCGCAGCTGGCGCTGCGGCTGCAGCCCAAAGCTGAGCTCAAGGAGACCAGTTGGACGTGTCGCCCCCTATGTTTTACGACCTTTGAATTGCCAGATGAGTTGGTTTTGCAAGGTGCAGGTGTGGCTGAGTTTTAGCTCCCCTCGCGGCACGTGTTGTCGAACAGCTCGGACCTTGTTAGGTAGTCGGATGCTTCAGAATTCAACTCGCAGGCAAATTAAACCTCCAAAATATGCTGGGGCCTTGTGGTTCCTATGCTGGGGCCTTGTGGTTCCCTTCAGACTTTTAGTCACCATTTAGAGGTTATGTTTCGAGTTGCACTAAAATGGACCCAGTTTTGCTGAGACGCTAGGAGCTGTTCCGGCGCTTCCCGTCGCCCGAGAATTGGGGCGGGAACTACCTGGAGCCGGATCTGGCGATGTACGGGGTGCTGCGAGACCCAGAGGCTGCGCTCTTCGTGGAGTACGATGGGCGCCTCAGAAAGTCAGAAGTGAAGTCCTCTGGTTTTACGGGGGGGGGGGCGGGAAGAGGAAACGCTATGGGACCACCTGGTCTGGTGGAGTCCATTCTGTGATGGGTATCTTGTGCTTTTGCTTTTATGGGAGATGTAGGGAACCTTGTGGCAAGGAGGATCCTTGGGGCCTTGTACTCCCCTGCCTGGGTGTTTTAAACCTCCACTTCTCGGCCAGTTTTCACGGATTCGCCCCCCTAGAAGCGTGAGTTTGTTTTGCTTCCGCTAGAAGCCACCACGGGGTACGAATTTTTCGGATCCCCCCCCCTGGCTCAGGTATTGGAGGCATGCGGAAGAGGAGGGGATCGCCTTGGACACTGCGAAAAACGCGGCGCTGCTGGCGTACGCGCCTGAGGGATCCTATGTTGTGCGCATCAACCATGCTGCGCTCGAGGACGTGCAGCCGCAACAAAACGTAGTGTGGCTCACAGTGGTCGCTTGGCGCAGCGGCGACCACACGTCGCTCCTGGTGACGTTGGAGGATGTTCTGCGTCAGATTCACTTGTGCTTGGGAGGCCAGATCATGTGGAATCGACTGACCCATGGTGTGGGGGAGGAAGGTGGGGCGCTGTCAATCAGGGCAAGGGAGTTTTCAATTTCAGCTGCTGCGCGGGGCAACAGCACGGAAGAGATAGGACGCTTTCTGGCAATGCGGGGATATGATATTGGAGAAAAATGTTGGAACAAAGTGGGCTTGGTGAGTCTGAGCATTGAAGAACAGCTGGATCCGATGCTGCTGTGGTTGGAGGAGCAAGGCTTGAGCAAGGTCCAAATTCAGAAGGTGTTGGCTGGACAACCGCGCATCTTTAGATTAAACATCGAGGACACCTTGAAGCCCACCGCGGATTGGATTCTTGGCTTGGGCCTGAGCCAGGCCCAGCTTGCAAAGGTCGTGGCTGGCTTTCCGCAAATTCTGGGTTGCAGCATTGAGCAGAACTTGAAGCCTACGACTGATTGGATTCTTGGCTTGGGCTTGAGCCAGGCCCAGCTTGCAAAGGTCGTGGCAGCTTTCCCTTCCATTTTGGGATTGAGCATCGAGCAGAACTTGAAGCCTACAACTGATTGGATCCTTGGCTTGGGCTTGAGCCAGGCCCAGCTTGCAAAGGTCGTGGCCAGCAAGCCGCAAATTCTGGGTTGCAGCATTGAGCAGAACTTGAAGCCTACAACTGGTTGGATCCTTGGCTTGGGCTTGAGCCAGGCCCAGCTTGCAAAGGTCGTGGCAGCTTTCCCTTCCGTTTTGGGATTGAGCATCGAGCAGAACTTGAAGCCTACAACTGGTTGGATTCTTGGCTTGGGCTTGAGCCAGGCCCAGCTTGCAAAGGTCGTGGCCGGATGTCCGCACATTTTGGGTTGCAGCATCGAGCAGAACTTGAAGCCTACAACTGGTTGGATTCTTGGCTTGGGCTTGAGCCAGGCCCAGCTTGTAAAGGTCGTGGCCAGCAAGCCGCAAATTCTGGGTTACAGCATCGAGCAGAACTTGAAGCCTACAACTGATTGGATTCTCGGCTTGGGCTTGAGCCAGGCCCAGCTTGCAAAGGTCGTGGCAGCTTTCCCTTCCATTTTGGGATTGAGCATCGAGCAGAACTTGAAGCCTACAACTGATTGGATTCTTGGCTTGGGCTTGAGCCAGGCCCAGCTTGCAAAGGTCGTGGCCAGCAAGCCGCAAATTCTGGGTTGCAGCATTGAGCAGAACTTGAAGCCTACGACTGATTGGATTCTTGGCTTGGGCTTGAGCCAGGCCCAGCTTGCAAAGGTCGTGGCAGCTTTCCCTTCCATTTTGGGTTGAGCATCGAGCAGAACTTGAAGCCTACAACTGGTTGGATTCTTGGCTTGGGCTTGAGCCAGGCCCAGCTTGCAAAGGTCGTGGCAGCTTTCCCTTCTTGGGATTGAGCATCGAGCAGAACTTGAAGCCTACAACTGATTGGATTCTTGGCTTGGGCTTGAGCAAGGCCCAGCTTGCAAAGGTCGTGGCCGGCTTTCCACCCATCTTGGCTTTTAGCATCGAGCAGAACTTGAAGCCTACAACTGATTGGATCCTTGGCTTGGGCTTGAGCCAGGCCCAGCTTGCAAAGGTGGTGGCAGGCTTTCCACCCATCTTGGGATTGAGCATCGAGCAGAACTTGAAGCCTACAACTGATTGGATTCTCGGCTTGGGCTTGAGCAAGGCCCAGCTTGCAAAGGTCGTGGCCGGCTTTCCACCCATCTTGGCTTTTAGCATCGAGCAGAACTTGAAGCCTACAACTGATTGGATCCTTGGCTTGGGCTTGAGCCAGGCCCAGCTTGCAAAGGTGGTGGCAGGCTTTCCACCCATCTTGGGATTGAGCATCGAGCAGAACTTGAAGCCTACAACTGATTGGATTCTCGGCTTGGGCTTGAGCAAGGCCCAGCTTGCAAAGGTCGTGGCCGGCTTTCCACCCATCTTGGCTTATAGCATCGAGCAGAACTTGAAGCCTACAACTGATTGGATCCTTGGCTTGGGCTTGAGCCAGGCCCAGCTTGCAAAGGTCGTGGCCGGCTTTCCACGCATCTTGGGATTGAGCATTGATCAGAACTTGAAGCCCAAACTTAAGTTGCTTGGCTTGCAATTTTCAGAATTGGCCGTCTTAGAGCTGATCGCAAAGTGTCCGCGCGTGTTTTCTTACAGCTATCAACGCTTGACAAGTCGGCTGGCAGTTCTGTCAGCTGTCAACATGACGGCAAAGCTGCCATCAGCTCTAGCGCGGACTGAATCGGAATTCCTTCGACAATACGGCGGGCATGCCGGAAAGTGTTGCACTTCATGGGCGGCAGGGGTGTGAAATCGCAGGACCTCCATTTTCGTTTGGGAGTTTTGGGCGAAGTCAAGTGGCGCATTCAAAAAAGATATCTGCCCAGATGGGTGATTCTCTTTACGTTTCCAGGGCCAGTGCTGTGGTCAAGGGCCCGTCTGGCTGCTTGTTTGCTGAAGGCTTGCTGAAGACTGTGTTTCGCTTACGCTCGGTTGAAGTATGCCAAGTTTGCACATGTTTGCCGGAGGGTAGCAAACTTGGACAGTACCCTGTCCACTATGTCCCCTCGCCATAGTGGCGTGATGTTGCAACATTTTGACGCCTTGTTTGCTGAATGGTTGCTTTTCTGGTGGGTTGGCCAGAACGTGAAGACGTTCTTTCGCGCACATCCGGCAGTGGCGTGTCTGGTACTTTGAGACACGTGCTCCAAACCATGTTGCACGGGCCGCACGCAACTCAACGGCTTGCCCAGGGAGCTGGAATTGTAGCAGCTGAGCAGGAACCTTTTGGTAGGTTCTCATTTGTAACACACGGGAACCACCCTAAGGAGTCCGCTGGCGAGCTTGGGCATTTGCCCCCCTCAAGGCAGCTGCAAGGCAGGTTCTGGCACAACACCAAATGTCGCAATCGATATCACCCAGTTGTTAAACCAAATGCCTTGAGATGATGGCACTCCTTATGTTTCCAACGCTTTCCTTCTGTTACTTTGCAGCTTTGCGGGCCGGCCCAAGCCATGCCGCTCCCTCCGCCTTTGCGCAAACGGCGGGCCCTCGTCTTCCTCGCCTGCCTCGGCGCGTCCGCTGCCGGCTTCGCCTCGCTGGTGCCGGCGTGGTGGCGCCGGGGCCGCGCCAAGCGCCCGGGCAGCGTGGCGGAGGCGGAGCTCTTGGCGCAGCTGGCGGTGCGGCTGCAGCCCAAAGCCGAGCTGAAGGAGACCAGTTGGACGTGCCGCCCCCTATGTTTTACGACTTTTGAAGTGCCAGATGAGTTGGTTTTGCAAGGCGCAGGTGTGGCTGAGGTTTAAGCTCCCCTGGCGGCACTTGTTGTCGAACGGGTTAAACCTTGTTAGGGCGAGGGATGCTTGACATTTGAACTCGCAAGCAAATTAAACCACCACTCAGGCTGAGTTTGAGAATGTCCAAAATATGCTGGGGCCTTGTGGTTCCCTTCAGACTTGTAGTCACCATTTAGAGGTTATGTTTCGAGTGTCACCACAATGGACCCAGTTTTGCTGACACGCTAGGAGCTGTTCCGGCGCTTCCCGTCGCCCGAGAATTGGGGCGGGAACTATCTGGAGCCGGATCTGGCGATGTACGGGGTGCTGCGAGACCCAGAGGCCGCGCTCTTCGTGGAGTACGATGGGCGCCTCAGAAAGTCAGAAGTGAAGTCCTCTGGTTTTACGGGGGGGGGGCGGGAAGAGGAAACGCTATGGGACCACCTGGTCTGGTGGAGTCCATTCTGTGATGGGTATCTTGTGCTTTTGCTTTTATGGGAGATGTAGGGAACCTTGTGGCAAGGAGGATCCTTGGGGCCTTGTACTCCCCTGCCTGGGTGTTTTAAACCTCCAGAAGCCACCACGGAGTACGATTTTTTCGGATCCTCCCCCCCGGCTCAGGTATTGGAGGCATGCGGAAGAGGAGGGGATCGCCTTGGACACTGCGAAAAACGCGGCGCTGCTGGCGTACGCGCCTGAGGGATCCTATGTGTTGCGCATCAACCATGCTGCGCTCGAGGACGTGCAGCCGCAACAAAACGTAGTGTGGCTCACAGTGGTCGCTTGGTGCAGCGGCGACCACACGTCGCTCCTGGTGACGTTGGAGGATGTTCTGCGTCAGATTCACATGTGCTTGGGAGGCCAGATCATGTGGAATCGACTGACCCATGGTGTGCGGGAGGAAGGCGGGGCGCTGTCAATCAGGGCAAGGGAGTTTTCTTTTTCAGCTGCTGCACGGGGCAACAGCACGGAAGAGATAGGACACGTTCTGGCGATGCGGGGGTATGATATTGGAGAAAATGGTTGGAACAAAGTGGGCTTGGCGAGGCTGAGCATTGAAGAACAGCTGGATCCGATGCTGCTGTGGTTGGAGGAGCAAGGCTTGAGCAAGGTCCAAATTCAGAAGGTGTTGGCTGGACAACCGCGCATCTTTAGATTAGACATCGAGGACACTTTGAAGCCTACGACTGATTGGATTCTTGGCTTGGGCTTGAGCCAGGCCCAGCTTGCAAAGGTCGTGGCAGCTTTCCCTTCCGTTTTGGGATTGAGCATCGAGCAGAACTTGAAGCCTACAACTGGTTGGATTCTTGGCTTGGGCTTGAGCCAGGCCCAGCTTGCAAAGGTCGTGGCCGGATGTCCGCACATTTTGGGATTGAGCATTGAGCAGAACTTGAAGCCTACAACTGGTTGGATCCTTGGCTTGGGCTTGAGCCAGGCCCAGCTTGCAAAGGTCGTGGCAGCTTTCCCTTCCGTTTTGGGATTGAGCATCGAGCAGAACTTGAAGCCTACAACTGGTTGGATTCTTGGCTTGGGCTTGAGCCAGGCCCAGCTTGCAAAGGTCGTGGCCGGATGTCCGCACATTTTGGGATTGAGCATTGAGCAGAACTTGAAGCCTACAACTGGTTGGATCCTTGGCTTGGGCTTGAGCCAGGCCCAGCTTGCAAAGGTCGTGGCAGCTTTCCCTTCCGTTTTGGGATTGAGCATCGAGCAGAACTTGAAGCCTACAACTGGTTGGATTCTTGGCTTGGGCTTGAGCCAGGCCCAGCTTGCAAAGGTCGTGGCCGGATGTCCGCACATTTTGGGTTGCAGCATCGAGCAGAACTTGAAGCCTACAACTGGTTGGATTCTTGGCTTGGGCTTGAGCCAGGCCCAGCTTGTAAAGTGGCCAGCAAGCCGCAAATTCTGGGTTACATACAGCATCGAGCAGAACTTGAAGCCTACAACTGATTGGATTCTTGGCTTGGGCTTGAGCCAGGCCCAGCTTGCAAAGGTCGTGGCCGGATGTCCGCACATTTTGGGGTTAAGCATCGAGCAGAACTTGAAGCCAACTGCAGGCTGGATTCTTGGCTTGGGTTTGAGCCAGGCCCAGCTTGCAAAGGTCGTGGCCAGCAAGCCGCAAATTCTGGGTTACAGCATCGAGCAGAACTTGAAGCCCACAGCAGCTTGGCTGCTTGGCTTGGGTTTGGGCCAGGCCCAGCTTGCAAAGGTCGTGGCCAGATGTCCGCACATTTTGGGTTACAGCATCGAGCAGAACTTGATGCCCACTGCTGACTGGATTCTTGGCTTGGGCTTGAGCCAGGCCCAGCTTGCAAAGGTCGTGGCCGGATGTCCGCACATTTTGGGTTGCAGCATTGAGCAGAACTTGAAGCCTACAACTGGTTGGATTCTTGACTTGGGCTTGAGCCAGGCCCAGCTTGCAAAGGTTGTGGCCGGCTTTCCACGCATCTTGGCTTATAGCATTGAGCAGAACTTGAAGCCCAAACTTAAGTTGCTTGGCTTGCAATTTTCCAAATTGGCCGTCGTAGAGCTGATCGCAAAGTGTCCGCGCGTGTTTTCTTACAGCTATCAACGCCTGACAAGTCGGCTGGCAGTTCTGTCAGCTGTCAACATGACGGCAAAGCTGCCATCAGCTCTAGCGCGGACTGAATCGGAATTCCTTCGACAATACGGCGGGCATGCCGGAAAGTGTTGCACTTCATGGGCGGCAGGGGGTGTGAAATCGCAGGACCTCCATTTTCGTTTGGGAGTTTTGGGCGAAATCAAGTGGCGCATTCAAAAAAGATATCTTCCCAGATGGGTGATTCTCTTTACGTTTCCAGGGCCAGTGCTGTGGTCAAGGGCCCGTTGCTGAAGGCTTGCTGAAGACCGTGTTTTGCTTACGCTCGGTTGAACTATGCCAAGTTTGCACATGTTTGCCGGAGGGTAGAAGCAAACTTGGACAGTACCCTGTCCAGATGTTGCAACATTTTGACACCTTGTTTGCTGAATGGTTGCTTTTCTGTGTCTGGTACTTTGAGACACGTGCTCTGAACCATGTTGCACGGGCCGCACGCAACTCGGCGGCCTGCCCAGGGAGCTGGAATTGCAGCAGCTGAGCGGGAACCTTTTGGTAGGTTCTCATTAGTAACACACGGCAACCACCCTAGTTGGGCATTTGTTCCCCTCAAGGCAGCTGCGAGGCAGGCTCTGGCAGAACACCAATGTACTGGCGGCGTGTGAAATGTGGCAATCGATATCGCCCAGTTGTTGAGCCAAATGCCTTGAGACGATGGCGCGCCTTGCAATTCAACGCTTTCCTTCTGTTACTTTGCAGCTTTGCGGGCCTGCCTTGAGCCATGCCGTTCCCTCCGCCATTGCGGAAACGGCGGGCCCCGGCCGTCCTCGTCTTCCTCGCCCTCCTCGCCTGCCTCGGCGCGTCCGCTGCCGGCTTCCGCGCCGGCTTCGCCTCGCTGGCGCCGGCGTGGTGGCGCCGGGGCCGCGCCAAACGCCCGGGCAGCGTGGCGGAGGCGGAGCTCTTGGCGCAGCTGGCGCTGCGGCTGCAGCCCAAAGCCGAGCTCAAGGAGACGATTTGCATGCGTCGGACGGATTGAGTTTGGAGGCGCAGGCACCTCTGAGTTTCACACAATTGGGATGCTTCAGATTTCAACTCGCAAGCAGTCCCAATAGTATCCCTTCTGGACGTGTAACGCCAATGCCGTTCTATGTGCCGTTTCGAGGATTAAACCACCACTCAGGCTGTGTTTGAGGATGTCCAAACGATGCTGGGTCCTTGTGGTTCCCTTCAGACTTTTGGGCACCATGGGCACCATTTGGAGGTCATGTTTCGGAATGTCACTTCAATGGACCCTGTCAAAACGCCAGGAGCTGTTCCGGCGCTTCCCGTCGCCCGAGAATTGGGGCGGGAACTACCTGGAGCCGGATCTGGCGATGTACGGGGTGCTGAAAGACCCGGAGGCCGCGCTCTTCGTGGAGTACGACGGGCGCCTCAGAAGCACCTGGTAGATTCCATTCTTTGGGTGGAAGGGTATCTTGTACTTTTGCTTGTGCGGAAAATCTGGGGAACCCTGTGCCAAAGGTCCGTCCAGCGTGGTTTATTCCCAAGCATTCCATTCTGTGGATGGCAAGGTATTCGGGCCTTCAGAAATGTGTGGGTCGTTCTCGGGTTCCCTTGAAGCTGGGCGGATCGGAGCAGGGATTTGCATCTGCTTCTTCGGACAATTGCCACTAGGTGCGAAGGACATCAAGGGCACTTTTCCCCCTTGCGGCCGCATGCTATGCACAGTGACTCCTTGGTCCTTGTGTTTTCGTCTTGCCCACCCCCGCCTTCGATCAGGTATTGGAGGCATGCGGAAGAGGGAGGGATGGCCTTAGACGCGGCGAAAAACGCTGCGCTGCTGGCATACGCGCCTCAGGGATCCTATGTGTTGCGCATCAACCATGCTGCGCTTGAGGACGTGCAGCCGCAGGAAAACGTGCTGTGGGTTACAGTGGGCACTTGGCGCCGCGGTGACCACACGTCGCTCCTGGCGACACTGGAGGACCTCATGCGACAGATATTTGTTGGCATGCGAGGCGTTCTCCGTGGGAGTGTGTTGAGACAGCAAACCCCTGGTGTGGAAAACGGAGGTGGGGCCTTTTCGATCCGGGCACGGGAGTTTTCAATTTCAGCTGCTGCACAGGGCAACAGCACGGAAGAGATAGGACGCTTCCTGGCGATGCGAGGATATGATATTGGAGAACATTGGAACAAAGTGGTCTTGGTGAGTCTGAGCATTGAAGAACAGCTGGATCCGATGCTGCTGTGGTTGGAGGAGCAAGGCTTGAGCAAGGTCCAAATTCAGAAGGTGTTGGCTGGACAACCACGTATCTTTAGATTAAACATTGAGGACACCCTGAAGCCCACCGCGGATTGGATTCTTGGCTTGGGCCTGAGCCAGGCCCAGCTTGCAAAGATCGTGACTGGCTTTCCGCAAATCTTGGGTTGCAGCATTGAGCAGAACTTGCAGCCTACGACGGATTGGATCCTTGGCTTGGGCTTGAGCCAGGCCCAGCTTGCAAAGGTCGTGGCTGGCTTTCCGCAAGTCTTGGGTTACAGCATTGAGCAGAACTTGAAGCCTACAGCTGATTGGATTCTTGGCTTGGGCTTGAGCCAGGCCCAGCTTGCAAAGCTCGTGGCTGGCTTTCCGCAAATCCTGGGTTACAGCATCGAGCATAACTTGAAGCCTACGACTGATTGGATCCTTGGCTTGGGCTTGAGCCAGGCCCAGCTTGCAAAGGTCGTGGCTGGCTTTCCGCAAGTCTTGGGTTGCAGCATTGAGCAGAACTTGCAGCCTACGACGGATTGGATCCTTGGCTTGGGCTTGAGCCAGGCCCAACTGGCAAAGGTCGTGGCTGGCCATCCGCAAATCATGGGTTACAGCATCGAGCAGAACTTGAAGCCTACAGCTGATTGGATTCTGGGCTTGGGCTTGAGCCAGGCCCAGCTTGCAAAGGTCGTGGCCAGCAAGCCGCAAGTCTTGGGTTGCAGCATTGAGCAGAACTTGAAGCCTACAGCTGATTGGATTCTTGGCTTGGGCTTGAGCCAGGCCCAGCTTGCAAAGGTCGTGGCTGGCTTTCCGCATGTCTTGGGTTACAGCATTGAGCAGAACTTGAAGCCTACAGCTGATTGGATTCTTGGCTTGGGCTTGAGCCAGGCCCAGCTTGCAAAGGTCGTGACTGGCTTTCCGCATGTCTTGGGTTACAGCATTGAGCAGAACTTGAAGCCTACAGCTGATTGGATTCTTGGCTTGGGCTTGAGCCAGGCCCAGCTTGCAAAGGTCGTGGCTGGCTTTCCGCATGTCTTGGGTTGCAGCATTGAGCAGAACTTGAAGCCTACAGCTGATTGGATTCTTGGCTTGGGCTTGAGCCAGGCCCAACTGGCAAAGGTCGTGGCTGGCCATCCGCAAATCATGGGTTACAGCATCGAGCAGAACTTGAAGCCTACAGCTGATTGGATTCTGGGCTTGGGCTTGAGCCAGGCCCAGCTTGCAAAGGTCGTGGCTGGCTTTCCGCAAGTCTTGGGTTGCAGCATTGAGCAGAACTTGCAGCCTACGACGGTTGGATCCTTGGCTTGGGCTTGAGCCAGGCCCAACTGCAAAGGTCGTGGCTGGCCATCCGCAAATCATGGGTTGCAGCATTGAGCAGAACTTGCAGCCTACGACGGATTGGATCCTTGGCTTGGGCTTGAGCCAGGCCCAGCTTGCAAAGGTCGTGGCTGGCTTTCCGCAAGTCTTGGGTTACAGCATCGAGCAGAACTTGAAGCCTACAGCTGATTGGATTCTTGGCTTGGGCTTGAGCCAGGCCCAGCTTGCAAAGGTCGTGGCCAGCAAGCCGCAAGTCTTGGGTTACAGCATCGAGCAGAACTTGATGCCCACTGCTGACTGGATTCTTGGCTTGGGCTTGAGCCGGTCCCAGCTTGCAAAGGTCGTGGCCGGCTGTCCGCACATTTTGGGTTGCAGCATTGAGCAGAACTTGCAGCCTACGACGAATTGGATCCTTGGCTTGGGCTTGAGCCAGGCCCAGCTTGCAAAGGTCGTGGCTGGCTTTCCGCAAATCCTTGGTTACAGCATCGAGCAGAACTTGAAGCCGAAACTTCAGTTGCTTGGCTTGCAATTTTCAGAATTGGCCGTCTCAGAGCTGATCGCAAAGTGTCCGCGTGTTTTTTCTTACAGCTATCAACGCCTGACAAGTCGGCTGGCAGTTCTGTCAGCTGTCAACATGACGGCAAAGCTGCCTTCAGCTCTAGCGCGGACTGAATCGGAATTCCTTCGACAATACGGCGGGCATGCCGGAAAGTGTTGCACTTTATGGGCGGCAGGGGGTGTGAAATCGCAGGACCTCCATTTTTCGTTTGGGAGTTTTGGGCGAAATCAAGTGGCGCAGTCAAAAAACATATCTCCCCAGATGGGTGATTCTCTCTATGTTTCCAGGGCCAGTGCTGTGGTCAAGGGCCCGTCTGGCTGCTTGTTTGCTGAAGGCTTGCTGAAGACTGTGTTTCGCTTACGCTCGGTTGAAGTATGCCAGGTTTGCACATGTTTGCCGGAGGGTAGAAGCAAACTCGGACAGTACCCTGTCCACTATGGCCCCGCCATAGTGGCATGATGTTGCAACATTTTGACCTTGTTTGCTGAATTGTTTGCTTTTCTGATGGGTTGGCCAGAACGTGAAGACGTTCTTTCGCGCACATCCGGCAGTGGCGGGTCTGGTACTTTGACACATGCGCTCCGAAGAATGTTCCAAGGGCTGCACGTAACTTGGCGGCTTGCCCAGGGAGCTGTCTGAAGGGTGGAAGGAATTCCAAGAGTGTGCAATTCTTTTTCACTGGATCCATTGAGCCTCATGAGGGCCGTTGGCCCCGTTGGGACTAGGGAATTGCGTTGCCCTACAGCTTGCCAGCCTGGGCACTTGCCCCCTCAAGGCAGCTGTGAGGCAGGCTCTGGCAGAACGCCAAATGTGGCAATCGATGTCGCCCAGTTGTTGAGCCAGATGCCTTGAGATGATGGCACTCCTTACGATTCAACGCTTTCCTTCTGTTAGTTTGCAGCTTTGCGGGCCTACCCGAGCCATGCCGCTCCCTCCGCCTTTGCGGAAACGGCGGGCCCCGGCCGTCCTCGGCTTCCTCGCCCTCCTCGCCTGCCTCGGCGCGTCCGCTGCCGGCTTCGCCTCGCTGGCGCCGGCGTGGTGGCGCCGGGGCCGCGCCAAGCGCCCGGGCAGCGTGGCGGAGGCGGAGCTCTTAGCGCAGCTGGCGCTGCGGCTGCAGCCCAAAGCTGAGCTCACGGAGACGATTTGATGTGCGCCGCAACGTTTCACGACTGGTGTGGTGTCAGATGGGTTGGGGTTTAATAATATGGGTGCGTTGAAGGTTGCGTATCTTTGCATGTTTCTGGGAAAGGCATCTGGTTAGCCAAGAGAGGTTTAATACTTTGTCATAAACAGCAGTTTTTTCTGGGGTTAAGGGAACTTCTGTTGATGCAATAAGCCTTTGATTCGCTGGTCCTTTTGGCATGTGAGCTTTTCTTCTGCATACACCTTCTTCGGTTATGTCCCTTCCCCGGGTCCTGCTAGGCAATGATTGTCCAAAAGGCATGCGCAGGGAAACCGCATTTTTTGCGGGGCTTTCCAAAGCCTGGGAAGTGGAAGTCAAGGACCTTGCTGTTGGAACCTCTTTTGACACCAGGTTGCGGTTAAACAATGAGGAACCGGGTGCCCCTGGTGATAGGAGCTGTTCCGGCGCTTCCCGTCGCCGGAGAATTGGGGCGGGCACTACCTAGAGCCGGACCTGGCGATGCACGGGGTTCTGCGAGACCCAGAAGCCGCGCTCTTCGTGGAGTACGACGGGCAGCTTCTCAGAACTTGAAGGTCACCCAGAATGAAGGTCCTCTACAGCGCTGCCCTTATTTCCGACTTTGGAACCGCGGAACCGTAGTAATTTGGCCATGTTTGTGCTTGAAGGACGGGCCACGTCAGGCAAGTGGAGTGGTAACAAGACTATGGCCCCCTTTCAGGACTTAAACATGCAGGCGCCAAGAACACTCTTTTAAGGAGCGAAGTCGGCCTTGCGGTCAAAACGGTACCCCCCTGTTCCAGGTGGCGAGCATGACCAATCATGTGTGCAGAGCGTTTGCCCTTTCAACGGTATACTGCCATGGTCATGGCTTCTGCCCCTGCCTGCCATGGTGATTGCCAGGAACATTTGCAGAAAAGGGGGCTGGCCTCGGTTAAGCTGCCATCAACAAATTGCAGTTTTGCAATTGCATTTCCTCTCACATTTTTGTTTGCCGGAACGATTGACTTTGCTGGCCCCGCGGTGTTGCCTATAACTTTCAGTGGCAAGAGCAAGCACCTCGTTTTGGTATGAATACCGCACACAAACATATGTGTTTTGGAAAGGGCGCAGTGCTTAGCAGGCGATTTAATCCCCACCCCTAGCACTGCTCAGGTATTGGAGGCATGCGGAAGAGGAGGGGATGGCCTTGGACACCGCGAAAAACGCGGCGCTGCTGGCATACGCGCCTGAGGGATCCTATGTTGTGCGCATCAACCATGCTGCGCTTGAAGACGTGCAGCCGCAGGAAAACGTGCTGTGGGTGACAGCGGGCACTTGGCGCAGGGGCGACCAAGCGTCGCTCCTGGCGACACTGGAGGACCTCATACGACAGATCTTTGTTGGCATGCGAGGCGTTCTCCGTGGGAGTGTGTTGAGACAGCAAACCCATGGTGTGCGGGAGGGCGGCAGGGTTTTGTCAATCAGGGCAAGGGAGTTTTCAATTTCAGCTGCTGCACGGGGCAACACCACGGAAGAGATAGGACGCTTCCTGGTGATGCGAGGATATGATATTGGAGAACATTGTTGGAACGAAGTGGGCTTGGTGAGTCTGAGCATTGAAGAACAGCTGGATCCGATGCTGCTGTGGTTGGAGGAGCAAGGATTGAGCAAGGTCCAAATTCAGAAGGTGTTGGCTGGACAACCACGTATCTTTAGATTAAACATTGAGGACACCCTGAAGCCCACCGCGGATTGGATTCTTGGCTTGGGCCTGAGCCAGGCCCAGCTTGCAAAGATCGTGACTGGCTTTCCGCAAATCTTGGGTTGCAGCATTGAGCAGAACTTGCAGCCTACAGCTGATTGGATCCTTGGCTTGGGCTTGAGCCAGGCCCAGCTTGCAAAGGTCGTGGCTGGCTTTCCGCAAGTCTTGGGTTGCAGCATTGAGCAGAACTTGAAGCCTACAGCTGGTTGGATTCTTGGCTTGGGCTTGAGCCAGGCCCAGCTTGCAAAGGTCGTGGCTGGCCATCCGCAAATCCTGGGTTACAGCATCGAGCATAACTTGAAGCCTACAGCTGATTGGATTCTTGGCTTGGGCTTGAGCCAGGCCCAGCTGGCAAAGATCGTGGCTGGCTTTCCGCATGTCTTGGGTTACAGCATTGAGCAGAACTTGAAGCCTACAGCTGATTGGATTCTTGGCTTGGGCTTGAGCCAGGCCCAGCTTGCAAAAAGGTCGTGGCCAGCAAGCCGCAAGTCTTGGGTTACAGCATTGAGCAGAACTTGAAGCCTACAGCTGATTGGATTCTTGGCTTGGGCTTGAGCCAGGCCCAGCTTGCAAAGGTCGTGTCTGCTTTCCCTTCCATTTTGGGTTGCAGCATTGAGCAGAACTTGAAGCCTACAGCTGATTGGATCCTTGGCTTGGGCTTGAGCAAGGCCCAGCTTGCAAAGGTCGTGGCTGGCTTTCCGCAAGTCTTGGGTTACAGCATCGAGCAGAACTTGAAGCCTACAGCTGATTGGATTCTTGGCTTGGGCTTGAGCCAGGCTCAGCTTGCAAAGGTCGTGGCCAGCAAGCCGCAAGTCTTGGGTTGCAGCATTGAGCAGAACTTGAAGCCTACAGCTGATTGGATCCTTGGCTTGGGCTTGAGCCGGTCCCAGCTTGCAAAGGTCGTGGCTGGCTTTCCGCATGTCTTGGGTTACAGCATTGAGCAGAACTTGAAGCCTACAACTGATTGGATTCTTGGCTTGGGCCTGAGCCAGGCCCAGCTTGCAAAGATCGTGACTGGCTTTCCGCAAATCTTGGGTTGCAGCATTGAGCAGAACTTGCAGCCTACGACGGATTGGATCCTTGGCTTGGGCTTGAGCCAGGCCCAGCTTGCAAAGGTCGTGGCTGGCTTTCCGCATGTCTTGGGCTACAGCATCGAGCACAACTTGAAGCCAACAACTGATTGGATTCTTGGCTTGGGCTTGAGCCAGGCCCAGCTTGTAAAGGTCGTGTCTAGCTTTCCGCAAATTTTGAGTTGCAGCATCGAGCAGAACTTGAAGCCTACAACTGATTGGATTCTTGGCTTGGGCTTGAGCCAGGCCCAGCTTGCAAAGGTCGTGGCTGGCCATCCGCAAATCCTGGGTTACAGCATCGAGCAGAACTTGAAGCCGAAACTTCAGTTGCTTGGCTTGCAATTTTCAGAATTGGCCGTCTCAGAGCTGATCGCAAAGTGTCCGCGTGTTTTTTCTTACAGCTATCACCGCCTGACAAGTCGGCTGGCAGTTCTGTCAGCTGTCAACATGACGGCAAAGCTGCCTTCAGCTCTAGCGCGGACTGAATCGGAATTCCTTCGACAATACGGCGGGCATGCCGGAAAGTGTTGCACTTTATGGGCGGCAGGGGGTGTGAAATCGCAGGACCTCCATTTTTCGTTTGGGAGTTTTGGGCGAAATCAAGTGGCGCAGTCAAAAAACATATCTCCCCAGATGGGTGATTCTCTCTATGTTTCCAGGGCCAGTGCTGTGGTCAAGGGCCCGTCTGGCTGCTTGTTTGCTGAAGGCTTGCTGAAGACTGTGTTTCGCTTACGCTCGGTTGAAGTATGCCAAGTTTGCACATGTTGCAACATTTTGACCTTGTTTGCTGAATTGTTTGCTTTTCTGATGGGTTGGCCAGAACGTGAAGACGTTCTTTCGCGCACATCCGGCAGTGGCGTGTCTGGTACTTTGTTGCAAGGGCTGCACGTAACTTGGCGGCTTGCCCAGGGAGCTGTCTGAAGGGTGGAAGGAATTCCAAGAGTGTGCAATTCTTTTTCACTGGATCCATTGAGCCTCATGAGGGCCGTTGGCCCCGTTGGGACTAGGGAATTGCGTTGTCCTACAGCTTGCCAGCCTGGGCACTTGCCCCCTCAAGGCAGCTGTGAGGCAGGCTCTGGCAGAACGCCAAATGTGGCAATCGATGTCGCCCAGTTGTTGAGCCAGATGCCTTGAGATGATGGCACTCCTTACGATTCAACGCTTTCCTTCTGTTAGTTTGCAGCTTTGCGGGCCTACCCGAGCCATGCCGCTCCCTCCGCCTTTGCGGAAACGGCGGGCCCCGGCCGTCCTCGGCTTCCTCGCCCTCCTCGCCTGCCTCGGCGCGTCCGCTGCCGGCTTCGCCTCGCTGGCGCCGGCGTGGTGGCGCCGGGGCCGCGCCAAGCGCCCGGGCAGCGTGGCGGAGGCGGAGCTCTTAGCGCAGCTGGCGCTGCGGCTGCAGCCCAAAGCTGAGCTCAAGGAGACGATTTGATGTGCGCCGCAACGTTTCACGACTGGTGTGGTGTCAGATGGGTTGGGGTTTAATAGTATGGGTGTGTTGAAGGTTGCGTATCTTTGCATGTTTCTGGGAAAGGCCTCTGGTTAGCCAAGAGAGGTTTAATACTTTGTCATAAACAGCAGTTTTTTTTTCTGGGGTTAAGGGAACTTCTGTTGATGCAATAAGCCTTTGATTCGCTGGTCCTTTTGGCATGTGAGCTTTTCTTCTGCATACACCTTCTTCGGTTATGTCCCTTTTCCGGGTCCTGCTAGGCAATGATTGTCCAAAAGGCATGCGCAGGGAAAACCGCATTTTTTGCGGGGCTTTCCAAAGCCTGGGAAGTGGAAGTCAAGGACCTTGCTGTTGGAACCTCTTTTGACACCAGGTTGCGGTTAAACAATGAGGAACCGGGTGCCCCTGGTGATAGGAGCTGTTCCGGCGCTTCCCGTCGCCGGAGAATTGGGGCGGGCACTACCTAGAGCCGGACCTGGCGATGCACGGGGTTCTGAAAGACCCAGAAGCCGCGCTCTTCGTGGAGTACGACGGGCAGCTTCTCAGAACTTGAAGGTCGCCCAGAATGAAGGTCCTCTACAGCGCTTCCCTTATTTCCGATTTTGGAACCGCGGAACCGTAGTAATTTGGCCATATTTGTGCTTGAAGGACGGGCCACGTCAGGCAAGTGGAGTGGTAACAAGACTATGGCCCCTTTTCAGGACTTAAACATGCAGGCGCCAAGAACACTCTTTTAAGGAGCGAAGTCGGCCGTGTGGTCAAAACGGTACCCCCCTGGTCCAGGTGGCGAGCATGACCAATCATGTGTGCAGAGCGTTTGCCCTTTCAACGGTATACTGCCATGGTCATGGCTTCTGCCCCTGCCTGCCATGGTGATTGCCAGGAACATTTGCAGAAGAGGGGGCTGGCCTTGGTTAAACTGCCATCAACAAATTGCAGTTTTTCAATTGGATTGCCTCTCACATTTGCTGGCCCCGCGGTGTTGTCTATAGCTTTCAGTGGCAAGAGCAAGCACCTCGTTTTGGTATGAATACCGCACACAAACATATGTGTTTTGGAAAGGGCACAGTGCTTAGCAGGCGATTTAATCCCCACCGCTAGCACTGCTCAGGTATTGGAGGCATGCGGAAGAGGAGGGGATCGCCTTGGACACTGCAAAAAACGCTGCGCTGCTGGCATACACGCCTGAGGGATCCTATGTTGTGCGTGTCAACCATGCTGCGGTCGAGGACGTGCAGCTGCAGGAAAACGTGCTGTGGGTGACAGTGGGCACTTGGCGCCGCGGCGACCACACGTCGCTCCTGGCGACACTGGAGGACCTCATACGACAGATGTTTGTTGGTATGCGAGGGGTTCTCCGTGGGAGTGTGTTGAGACAGCTGACCCATGGTGTGGGGGAGGGCGGCAGGGTTTTGTCAATCAGGGCACGGGAATTTTCAGCTTTAGCTGCTGCACGGGGCAACACCACGGAAGAGATAGGACGCTTCCTGGTGATGCGAGGATATGATATTGGAGAACATTGTTGGAACGAAGTGGGCTTGGTGAGTCTGAGCATTGAAGAACAGCTGGATCCGATGCTGCTGTGGTTGGAGGAGCAAGGATTGAGCAAGGTCCAAATTCAGAAGGTGTTGGCTGGACAACCGCGTATCTTTAGATTAAGCATTGAGGACACCCTGAAGCCCACAGCAGGTTGGCTGATTGGCTTGGGCCTGAGCCAGGCCCAGCTTGCAAAGATCGTGACTGGCTTTCCGCAAATCTTGGGTTGCAGCATTGAGCAGAACTTGCAGCCTACGAGGGATTGGATCCTTGGCTTGGGCTTGAGCCAGGCCCAGCTTGCAAAGGTCGTGGCTGGCTTTCCGCATGTCTTGGGCTGCAGCATTGAGCAGAACTTGAAGCCTACAGCTGATTGGATTCTTGGCTTGGGCTTGAGCCAGGCCCAGCTTGTAAAGGTCGTGTCTAGCTTTCCGCAAATTTTGAGTTGCAGCATCGAGCAGAACTTGAAGCCTACAACTGATTGGATTCTTGGCTTGGGCTTGAGCCAGGCCCAGCTTGCAAAGGTCGTGGCTGGCTTTCCGCAAGTCTTGGGTTACAGCATTGAGCAGAACTTGAAGCCTACAGCTGATTGGATTCTTGGCTTGGGCTTGAGCCAGGCTCAGCTTGCAAAGGTCGTGGCCAGCAAGCCGCAAGTCTTGGGTTGCAGCATTGAGCAGAACTTGAAGCCTACAGCTGATTGGATCCTTGGCTTGGGCTTGAGCCGGTCCCAGCTTGCAAAGGTCGTGGCCGGCTGTCCGTGCATTTTGGGTTGCAGCATTGAGCAGAACTTGCAGCCTACGACGGATTGGATCCTTGGCTTGGGCTTGAGCCAGGCCCAGCTTGCAAAGGTCGTGGCTGGCTTTCCGCAAGTCTTGGGTTGCAGCATTTAGCAGAACTTGCAGCCTACGACTGATTGGATCCTTGGCTTGGGCTTGAGCCAGGCCCAGCTTCCGCATGTCTTGGGTTACAGCATTGAGCAGAACTTGAAGCCTACAACTGATTGGATTCTTGGCTTGGGCCTGAGCCAGGCCCAGCTTGCAAAGATCGTGACTGGCTTTCCGCAAATCTTGGGTTGCAGCATTGAGCAGAACTTGCAGCCTACGACGGATTGGATCCTTGGCTTGGGCTTGAGCCAGGCCCAGCTTGCAAAGGTCGTGGCTGGCTTTCCGCATGTCTTGGGCTACAGCATCGAGCACAACTTGAAGCCAACAACTGATTGGATTCTTGGCTTGGGCTTGAGCCAGGCCCAGCTTGTAAAGGTCGTGTCTAGCTTTCCGCAAATTTTGAGTTGCAGCATCGAGCAGAACTTGAAGCCTACAACTGATTGGATTCTTGGCTTGGGCTTGAGCCAGGCCCAGCTTGCAAAGGTCGTGGCTGGCCATCCGCAAATCCTGGGTTACAGCATCGAGCAGAACTTGAAGCCGAAACTTCAGTTGCTTGGCTTGCAATTTTCAGAATTGGCCGTCTCAGAGCTGATCGCAAAGTGTCCGCGTGTTCTTTCTTACAGCTATCACCGCCTGACAAGTCGGCTGGCAGTTCTGTCAGCTGTCAACATGACGGCAAAGCTGCCTTCAGCTCTAGCGCGGACTGAATCGGAATTCCTTCGACAATACGGCGGGCATGCCGGAAAGTGTTGCACTTTATGGGCGGCAGGGGGTGTGAAATCGCAGGACCTCCATTTTTCGTTTGGGAGTTTTGGGCGAAATCAAGTGGCGCAGTCAAAAAACATATCTCCCCAGATGGGTGATTCTCTCTATGTTTCCAGGGCCAGTGCTGTGGTCAAGGGCCCGTCTGGCTGCTTGTTTGCTGAAGGCTTGCTGAAGACTGTGTTTCGCTTACGCTCGGTTGAAGTATGCCAAGTTTGCACATGTTGCAACATTTTGACCTTGTTTGCTGAATTGTTTGCTTTTCTGATGGGTTGGCCAGAACGTGAAGACGTTCTTTCGCGCACATCCGGCAGTGGCGTGTCTGGTACTTTGTTGCAAGGGCTGCACGTAACTTGGCGGCTTGCCCAGGGAGCTGTCTGAAGGGTGGAAGGAATTCCAAGAGTGTGCAATTCTTTTTCACTGGATCCATTGAGCCTCATGAGGGCCGTTGGCCCCGTTGGGACTAGGGAATTGCGTTGTCCTACAGCTTGCCAGCCTGGGCACTTGCCCCCTCAAGGCAGCTGTGAGGCAGGCTCTGGCAGAACGCCAAATGTGGCAATCGATGTCGCCCAGTTGTTGAGCCAGATGCCTTGAGATGATGGCACTCCTTACGATTCAACGCTTTCCTTCTGTTAGTTTGCAGCTTTGCAGGCCTACCCGAGCCATGCCGCTCCCTCCGCCTTTGCGGAAACGGCGGGCCCCGGCCGTCCTCGGCTTCCTCGCCCTCCTCGCCTGCCTCGGCGCGTCCGCTGCCGGCTTCGCCTCGCTGGCGCCGGCGTGGTGGCGCCGGGGCCGCGCCAAGCGCCCGGGCAGCGTGGCGGAGGCGGAGCTCTTAGCGCAGCTGGCGCTGCGGCTGCAGCCCAAAGCTGAGCTCAAGGAGACGATTTGATGTGCGCCGCAACGTTTCACGACTGGTGTGGTGTCAGATGGGTTGGGGGTTAAAAATATGGGTGTGTTGAAGGTTGCGTATCTTTGCATGTTTCTGGGAAAGGCCTCAAACTCCAGCAACGCCTCTTGAGCGCATTGCCGAATTCTATCTTCAGATGGCATCACGGCTTCCTGGCACAAACTCGCGAAATTCGGGTCAACAAGTTAGGTGCCCACTAGACTGCTCGCAGCGTCTAGCAACGCAATCAAACTAACACAAAGTTTCAGTTTGCAGCTCAGAGTCAAATCCTTTTCGTCTGTGGTTGCTAATCACGTACTTGACGATCATTGCCAGGGCCGGGGCCATCCCATGCGTTTTCCAGGAGGCCGAGGTTGAAGCAGTAGGATTCCCGCCAGGATAATATCCCTCAAAACTGCGTAGTCCAAAGTCCATGACGATGAGGCAGCCTTTGGGAGCGTCACGAGGCTTGAGGTTCCGAATGCAGTCAGGCGTCCTATTGTCCATTTGTCTTTTTTCGTCAGCTGTTCGTCGTTTTTTCTTATCCGGTTCGCCTGCTTTTGCTGCTGCTTCTGCTGCCGCAGCATCTGCCTCCAAGATTTGTTTCACCTTGTCAAAATCTCCTTGTTCATTCGCTTCAAGTTCCTGGAGAGCGTCGAGCATCAAATCTTTTGGCCCAACGCTAGCTTCGGTTTTGGCTTGCCTTCCCTTCAGTAGTTTTGCGACTATTGCTGTTTTTTCCTCCAGTGATTTGTCAGTCAAGAATTTGTCGGCTAGCGCTAACAGCCTTGACCTCACAGAGACCGTTTTTTCCCCAATCGCGCTGACTTTCATGTCTAATGTAGAGCAAATGCGAGAAATGTTTGCATCGGTGACCCCTTCCAGCGAGCCACCAAGAAGAAGATGCCGAACTAGGTTTTCATTCTCTCCAGTTACCAGCAGCAACGCCCCGTGATGTCGTAGTTTTGCCGGAAGTTGCTGTGGTAAGCCTGAGTTGGAGAAACAATACTAAGTTGTTAAGCACAGGTAAAGTTTGCAAAGAGGCAGGTGCGCGAAAACAATGAGGTCCAAGGTTTGACTGAGCGCGGGTGATGCAAGTAATAAAAAATATCCCAACATCACACAAAGCCAAGAGTCACCATTTGACTGGCACTCCGTCGACATTTGCAGCAGCACCTTCCAACCCAATGCAAAGTAATGGCTGCAAGCTACGAACGGATCTGTCGGGGTCACTGGTGACCGGGCCCACACGCAAGTACTGTGATCGAGCAGTACCCTGCACGACTTGCAGTTGCCAACCCCATGCCATCGAATCTTGGCTGCCCAGAGACAAGAAGCACTGGCCATCACTTTTGCGGCAAAAGACCTTTCCGAGTTGGAGAAGGCAGCACATCCAGAGATGTTCAACAAATTGGAAAGCCGGGGATATTTGTAGCAACGAATGAACCGCTGCCACTGCTCTGTAATCTGCTTGAATTCCAGCCGGTTTCCAATCTTCAGCTGTGTACTCCGAAAGAAACTCTTGCGCTACATGCTTAATGCAGTCCGATTTGTAAAGCTTGGCTGCTGTGGACTTTTGCACTGCAAAGTCTTCGTTGCGTAACATATCCTCCTTGGTGAGCCGGAAAGCCCACCCATCTGGCACTGACAAAGGGGCAACGCCAGTTTCACGCGCACGAGCAGAGGTGATGACCTGAAACATCATGCGTTGCAAGGTCAAGTTTTTGGTGCTGCTGTCACGGTCTGCATGGTCCTTTTGGTCGCTGAACTGGTCTTCTGTAGGCCGCTTTGTGCTGCCCACGCCGGCATTGAGAAAGAATGCGAAATCATGGATAGACTCAATTGTCCACCCATGCTGGGCCAAATGCGCCCAAATGGATTGGACCATGACACTCTTGTCAAACCATACGTTTGCCAGCAGCTCGCGAAGAGCCTTTGGCCGGGCCAAATTTCGAAAACTACAAACGAAAATGACATGTAAAGGGAAAGGTCAGCTAATTCACAAACAGTATTGGTCGCAGTTCTCGTTTGAAAACCGAGTTCTTACGTGCTTTGGTCGCCAGACCTAGCTAGTAACAGCTACGCAGCGGGTTTGTCACACTCAACGTCGTCGCCCTCCTCGTTTAGCCTGGTCTTGGCCAGGGTGATCACATCGTAGACACTCTTGATGTGGGCAAGGGCGCCGTCGGCTTTCTCAGGAGACGAATCCAACAAACCGGCAAGGCGGTCCGGAAGAAGGATTGTGTGGACAGCTTGCGACCAGGTCCGTGCGCTAGCAGCATTCAATACCAAAGTGTGGAACACGGCGAGCATTTCAGCAAGTTTGTCGTTGTCAAAGAAAGGCTGGGCACCGTGAAGCGCCAATTTTTGCAGCGTTTCAGGGTCGTGTAGCATGCATAAAATGCGATGGATTTCATCATGTGTCCAGGCCTGATTAGCACGCTTAGCCATGAACTGTTGCATATCAGGTACGCGCTTGAAAGCTTCCAAGGCAGCCAAGTGCACCTTGACGATTGGCCAGCAAGTGAACTCGATCCTTAGCTACTGCCCGCAACACTACTACGATTCGACCAGAAACTGAGGCAACGTAACTGACTTCGGAGCAAAGAGCTAGTTGTAAGCACTAGGAAACAAACATCATACCGGCCAAACACCTGCAAGGAACATCCGGTTGTAGACTTGTAGGTCGAATACGCTGAGTATTTCCGCATTCAGCTCCAGCGTGTTCTTTGAGTTTTTCTTGGCCCGTTTGGCCATCTCGCCCACCAACTCCCTGTGCGACTCTCTGTGACTATCGTCTGACCCAAACACAGAAGCAACGTTCCTGATCTCCTGCAATGGGAAAATGAATCTATAATTCCCCCAGCCACAAGTTTGGGGGGGGGGGGGAGGGGGGCAAAAAGCGTGCAAGCTGTCCTGCATAGTCGAGGCATCTAAGTCAATCTTCGTGGGCAACCCCTGAAGAGCTTGGACCATGTTCACCAGCGTAAGTTCAGTCGCAAACTGCTTGTTGAACTGACGGGAGTCAATGATGTACTGCATCCACCGCCGAAGTTTGACCTGTGACAAAACAGATTTGGAATGTTTTGCAAATAAGCAAGACATGTTAAACCAGCGGACCTTTGCTGGCAGCCGGAAATGGAAGTTCTAGGGTTCCAATTCAATTTCTGAGCGCAGCGTATTTTTCCTACCGTCCTGAAACTGTGGCGCAGCCAAGGCACATCCCGGATGCGCATTGAAGATCGAGCTGTTTGCACGAACTTGTCCCAAAGGACAGCCGGGTCGGTGTCATAGGGCAGCCCCCAATCAAAGCAGAAGCGATGAAGGTTGGCCCGGAACCTTATATAGCTGTGCCCAGCAGGTTGCACAAATGAATGATTCTCACTGCCTTTGGACCTAACAAGCAGCCATACCATCTCTGCACTTTAAGACGAGAAGCACTGCGTCCTCTGATCCCATGATTTTGTTCCAGAGTTCCAGCGCGGCCGCCTTCTGATTTCCAAAGTTCTCGTTGCCAAACGGTTTTTTGTTGATGTTCAGCGGCAGAACCAAAAGGCCCACCACACCTGGTGCATCAGATCATGGCCCTACGACTCAGTGTGGGTGCGCGCGCTAAACGGCGCAGGTGTTAATCAATAATTGTTGTGCCCGAGTCATGCTAACAAATGAAAGTTAAAAGAGAGCAACGCCGTACACTTTGGCACCTTTGTGTTTTAGACAACCCCCCGCCCCAGAGCCCGCTCCGCCGCACAGCAAGGCCGCAGTCGTCCCAGTCCCGGTGCGGCGTGTCGAAGCCCGAAGTCACAGCAAAGTTGAACTTGGTCGCCAATGCGTTCAGAAGCCTTGTCCTTGCAAGGAATTGGGGTGTAGCGCATGTTGGAGGGGCTGGGACTGCTGTTTAAAGGGTTGATCACTCGCCCCCAGACACATGCAAGACCTGACTCAAGTACTGCGTCAACCCAATTGTTCACAAGGCTGGTTGTTATTGTCTTGGAATTGCAGCAGGCATAAGACACATCACCGCGCTCAGCGGCCAAAAGCGAAATACAAACTCAAAACTGTCACGCCGAAGGTCTGGGAGCCTTCCTTGTCTGTCATGGTCAGTAACCATCTTGAATTCAATGGCCGAACTTCTTGCGTGTTGCCATGATGGAAGTCGCTGAGGGAGAGACCCCATCCTTGAAGTGCGCTTTCTAGGGCATGAAGCGTTTTGATTGGCGCCATTCTAGTGTCTTTGCCCCTTTTGCGCGACTCCTTCATGGCGCTGATGGCCTTAATCAAAGGCAGTGAAGCAGTTGCGTTGGCAAGGAAGTACAGTCCGCGCCAAATCTTAAAACAAAGTATATACTGGCGTGGGAAAATCAGTGCTACCAAACGGCAGCCTTGGCCTGCAAGTTCGCAACCTCCTCTGCAGAAGGCTCCAGCCCCAAGGTCACCATGAACGCCGGCTGCACCTAGCAGCAAATCCGAATTACGCCTTGGGTCTAATGAGCAATCACGCAACCTGAAATTGAATGAACAACTTCACGCACACCTGCCATGTTTTTTTGCCGCACAAGCATTGATATGAGCTTGGAGTCTGTTCGCACACGCGAAAAGCTGGCCGAGGTTGCCGATTCCCTCTGAACATGCTACTGGCCTGCTTGAGCTAGATACAACACAAAGGCAACCCGGACCCTTGCTTTAATCAAACTGCGTGCAAGCGTCGGACTACCACCCGCCTGAGGACTCAGGACCCGCTAGAAGTGGCCACTCAAAGCTTTGAAGGGGAAGTGCCAATGAGGTGGGATGGGGAGGGAATCCTGCACCAAATCGACAAGGAATCCAGTTTGTTGTTCAAAGCGGCACGGCTTGCCAAAGAGGTTCCTTATTTGATCATCATGCGAGCGGGCCATAGGATGTTCGCAACGTGGCTCATCTCATTGTCGAGCACGCATTTTTTGCCAAGCTGAGGCTGAAAGGGTCACGTTATCTTTTCTACACTGCTTCTTACACGACACACTCTTGCACAACCCCCCCCCCCCCCCCGAAATTCAATTGCTGGATCAAGGGGGTCTTGCCCACCAGAAAATGAGGAAGAAGGGTGGATCTCGCAAACCCCCAAACAAATGTTCAACCTCAGTCTTGCAACCCCCCAAAATGGTTTTTCATCTATCAGTTGCGAGAAGGAGGGATCTCGCATACCCCAGATGTTCAATCCTTTGTTGGGAGAGGGGGCGGGTCTTGCAAAACCCTAAGAATGCGTTCAACCCGTTTGTTGGGAGAAGGTGGGGGGATCTCACAAACCCCAACCCCTTTATTGGGAGAAGGAATTGGTTATTGGGAGGGGATCTCACATACCTCCAAAAAGTACTCAAACCCTTTGTTGCGGGGGGGGTGAGGGGGGAGGGGGATCCCAAAAAATGCGTTCAACCTGTCTGTCAAAAGGAAGGCGTCTTTCGCATACCCCAAAAAACATGTTCAACCCCTTTGTTGGGAGGGGGACCTCACGAACCCCAACCCCAACACACAGGTTCAATCCATTTGCTGGGATCTCGCATACCCCAAAGACATGTTCAACCTCTTTGTTGGGAGAGGGGGGTCGATCTCACAAACCCCAAAATCGAAAACATGTTAAACCCATTTGCTGGGAGAAGGGGGTCGCATGCCCAAAAACATTGGTTCAACGTATTTGTCGGGATAAAGTGGGGGTTCTCGCACCCCCCCCAAACAAGGTTCAACCCAAACGTTGCAAGAACTGGGGATCTGCACCCCAACAAATTGAACTCGCATGTCCCCCAGAAATTGGTTTCCCAAACGCAGGAATTGCCGAAGCTGCGCAAACGTGCTGCCTTGCGCGTAGTTCGACATCGAGCTTGGCACCAACCAAGTGCATTGTAGAAATGTGGCATCTTCAGATTCAGACTCAGGGTTGCAAGCTTCTTCAAAACGCGGGCAAAAAAGTCAACGCCAAACAGAAATGCACATAGTCACATAGAAACACACTAACAAGATAGAAAGAAAGGATGGACTAGGAGGGCTCAATGGCGCGGGTAGCGGGCGATGGTAGGCAGCAAGGCGAGGCAGCGCAAGGAAGTGTATCCTGACAGGTAGGAGCAAAACAAAAATGCCAGGCGAACGGATGGTTTTCAGAGCTGGCGGGGGGGGGGGGGGATGCTGGGGGTGTTGCTGGTGCTTTTTCAAGTTGTCATCTTGAAAATGTTGCTGGTGATGCTGGGAGTGTTGCCGGGGCCTGTGCTGGTGATGCTGGGGTTGCTGCTGGTGTTGCTGGGGCAACTTGAAAGAAAGAATGTGAATTTAATTTAAGTGGGGAGGTGCTGAAGTGGACGCAATGGCACCCGGCCCCTGCTCTGGGGGAGGGGGGGGGGGTGGTGGGGTGGGGGGTGGTAATGTTAGACGGGCGGTGGAAACCCTCACACATACCCAGATGAGTACCAAGAGAGTACCATATAAGTACTAAAAGAGTACTAAAAGAGTACTAAAAGAGTAGTAAAAGAGTACTAAAAGAGTATTAAAAGAGTACTACAAGAGTACTAAAAGAGTACTAAAAGAGTACTAAAAGAGTACTAAAGGAGTACTAAAGGAGTACTAAAAGAGTACTGAAAGAGTACTAAAAGAGTACTAAAAGAGTATTAAAAGAGTACTAAAAGAGTACTAAAGGAGTACTAAAGGAGTACTAAAAGAGTACTAAAAGAGTACTAAAAGATTACATCAGAGTACTGAAAGTGCTCTGACAAATACTGACAAATACTGAAAAATACTGAGAGCACGAATACTCAAAGAGAAAGAACAAAACAGTACGATAAATCACCTGCAACTCAATGTTCAAACATTCTGCGGTGACATGACACCCAGTTGACATGACGCTAAATTACTGCAAATTACTACTAACAAAAATGCAACGGGATGCCTGAGCGCCAATAGGTTCCATAAAGATGCCACAGCGACACCAAAGGCGGAGGCTGAGGTGTCGAATCAGTCTTTTCTCAAATCCAATCAAAAAGCCAAATCTCTTTGTTTCAAGATTCACTGGGACCTCAAGGGAACTACTAGCTGGTAGAAACTCAGACCTCCGCAGGTGGGCAAGTGCCTATTTATTTGGCCCTCGAAGGCGTTTTTGTCTTCGGAGTCGTCTTCGCCTTCTTATTTACGGGTGTGCCAGGTTCTGCCGCCCGCTTGGAGGGCGGCGGTGGGATCTGCTTGGTCAAGGCTGGCAATGGTGAAACCGCGCCAGCTTTGCCAGCCGCCGAATCACTCATAGTCTCCTCCTGCAGCTGGGAGCAACGAAAATTGGTAGCGCAAACGAACATGTCAAACACATAGCATGGCAAAGGCTCCTCTTTGTTTTTGGCTTCGGCCTCAACAAGTGACTCGACTTTCACAAAGCGCGTGGCAATGGTCGTGCCCGACGGGCAGGCCTTCTCCAGCAACGCATCCTTCGCGTCACTTTGGCCACCCTCCATGTCAGGATCGAGAACCTGCGGCCAGTATGTTCGTTCCCTATCGCTCTCTCGCTTCCCCATCACTGGCCATGAAAGATTTGGAACATCCTTGCCCCAACAACTGCCACGCAAGCGCCTTTCTTTCGCCATCTGGAACATCTGTCTTGCTCTTTGCTTCTTGGCTGGCCGGCTCCGGTGGGAACAAGTCCAGAACCTTAGCAACAACACTTAAGGTAGCGTGATGCAATGGTGGTGAGGTTGTGCTGGTACAAAAACGCAAGCCAAGTCGCTGTAAGCAATTTACCACTGCTTGGTGAGGAAAAATACTCAACATCATCCTTGCCGACTTCATGCTGCCAATCCTCAACACCAACTGGCAGCCAAGCAGTGCGCCCCTTCAAGTGAACATAGCCGCGAGCAGCCACACCGTCCGCAGGGTTGGTGTAGTACAGCTCGGCCTTCAACGAGTTGACAGCAACAACCGATTGCTTAAAGGCTCACAGGCAAGATAGTAGTTAAGATGGCCCCGCTCCACGCATCGCCCCAAAACGCGTAGCTGTCAAGCCAAGTATTCCCCCCCAAACACTAAGCAAAACTGCGCTGCGCTGTGCCTCCAGGAGTGCGAACGGGGGGGTGAGAGCCGCAGAGTCGTCTGGAGGTGGTGGGGGTGGGATGGCCTTTGCTGGACCGGCGAGGGTCGGCTGACGTGGCTGGTTGCGCTGAGTCTGGGTCTTGGGCGGCGACATTGACTGGTGCATAAACTGGGCAAGGGCGTTGGGCGAACGCCGCAGCGCGTCAATGACTGCTTGCTCGGCCTCTGTCAGTTTGCTGGCTACTGGCTCTGGCTCCAGCTGAAGCTTGTTTGCTGGCACTGGCTCTGGCTCGCGCTGAAGCTTAGGCGGCTTCACGGTGCGGGGAGGGTTGGGCGGCGGCGGCATGTTGACCCTGCTGGGGGGAGGCAGCCGGTCCCGGTCCAGGCTTCGAACCACCGATACGGAGTCGTCAGCAGAGTCCTGGGCAACGCAAGTCTTGGCAAGAAGTAGTCTGATTTGGTCAAGCCACCATGGTCACGCAGGAAGTGTTAGTTGGAGTAAGGACCAATGAGCGAGCCGATTGTGTTAGTAGCACGCCGTCATCATGAAGCTTAGTTGAAGGAACAAACAGTGGGCGAGCTAAAACAGTATTTGTGTGTCAACATGAGGCGAGCCTCGTCATCTTCCTCACCACAGCTTGAACCTTTGCGGCCGAGGAAGGCGTTGCGGGTTGCCTCAGCCTGACTGAGCGCAGGTGGCAATGCGGGCATAGGTGGCGGCTCAACCAACTCATCAACCCAGAGAGCTTCATAGTCCTCTCCTGCATCCTGCTTGGCCACATAGTAGCGGCCACCCTCAGACTGTAGCAGCTTCCAGCCAAGCCCCGACAAAACCTTGGCTTTGAGCGAGCGGCGAGCGAACAAGCTCAAAAAAGCAAGGAAGTAACACCCCGTGAAGCAAAGTAAAGGTCACCTCATGCAGGTTGCCGCGTACTGCTCCCCTTGTTTGATCACCTCCTCACGGTCCTGACTCAAGTAGAGCTCTGGCGCCTCTAAGTCAAAATCACGCCACTGCATCCAGTCCAACGCAAATGGAAGCAAGACATTCACAGGCCGGTCGACGCAAGTCTCCCCTTGCCCAGCGCGCATTGCGTGCTCCGCCCGGCACGTCCGCTTCAAGGTCTTACCTGAGCGAGAAGCATAGAAGAAATTCAGTCGCACAAGCAGCCTGGAGTTAGTGACGCAAGGAAAGCAAACAACTGCGTGCTGAAAAAGCGCGGTTGTGGGATGGGATCTTGGCAGTCTTCCCAAATCCAGTGGCGTACGAGAAAAGAGCCAGAACTTGACTGTGGGTCAGGTCTTGGAGCCGCACTGGGTTGCAAAATGTCTCATGACATTCCCAAAGACACTTTTCCATATCGTCTCTGGGAAGGTCAGCAATCTTGGTCTTGCTCGAGTGAATGGTGTCAGTGGTTGCAGTGCGCGTTTTGCGGGAGGGTGCCGGCGGCGCTAAGTCATTGCCTGCAGCGGCAGCAGGTTCCGAAGCAGCTGCTGCTGGGGCAGCTTTCGGCGCTTTTTTCCCTGGCAGGGCCGGGGCAGTCAGCGCCAGCAAGCTCAATATGAACAAGTAAGATGTCAAGCCCACAAAACAAAACTCACACTACCCAGCTCTTCGCAGTAACTAGCCAGCCTTTCTTTTCAGCCGCCGGTGTCGGAGCTTTCCCAGTGAGCGCCAGCAACTGATCCATAGTGACAGCAATCTGCGGGGGCTGCTGCGGTGTGTCCGCCGCTGCGGCCGTTGCTGCCGGTTCGGCTTTCGGGGGCGGTGCGGCAGCGCGTGCCGGTGGCGGGCGATTGGGACGCATGAGCCCAAGCAACCCTAAGCAAGAAATGGGGTAACTGACTGGCTGCGGCGCTCGACCAATCAATTGACCAACTGCCATGGCCCAAAACAATCGTAAGTAACTGCACGCGTCTGTGGGGCGCATCCGCAAAACCACCCCTTCCTTTTCCTGATCATTCTTACTGAGATTGGTGTCCTTCGCCCGAGGGCGTTGATGGGACGCTCAAGTGAGTTCAGACAAGTGAGTCAACCAAACAAATGGGGGGAGGCGGTGCAAAGCCATCAATCTGGACTGGGCGCAAGTTGGGGTTTCCCGTGGCTGACAACACCGCACAAATTGAAGTTGGATCGATGGCGGCACAGCCTCTCCGGCAACCTGCTTTGCAGATCAATTCTGTCTCGTGCCTTGCCTTGGTCAATTCAGTGAACTCTCAACCAACTCCGTGACAATTCGGTACAGTTTGTTTCAAACTCATCTAGTTTCTAAACTCGCTTGGGCGACCAAGGTAAGAAACGCATGGCGCCTCAAAGCTGCGCGCAGGTCACTCACTTTCCTGAACCTGCAGAGCCCTGATCGTTGGCCTCATCCTCAAACGACACGGTGATCATCTCCAAGAACTGAGCCTGAAATGAAAAGCGAAAACAACCCATTCACCATCATTCACCCGCAACATCTGTGTCAAAAAGCTTAGGTTGAAGCGTGGGAAACGGTAAAGCGAGCCACCATCTGTCAAAAAGTTTGGCTTGAAGCCAGGCGACGCGCGAGCCCAATTTCGTGGCGCTGTGAATTTCACCAATTGGACCCCCCTCAAACTGTTTGACATCTGACCAGTTGTGGTAGAGCCGGTAGGTGATTTTGTACAGGAAACCTGCGTCAATCGTGTCAGGGCTGTTGTCGTTCAAATCCTCATTCCCGCCCTCCAAGAGGCTTACCTTAGCAACGCGAGCCAAGGTTTGCAAAGCATGCTCGGCACCCATCTTCGTTACGCAACCTCAACTCATCAAACCCGCGATTCTTTTCGGCCGAAACACGTTCACCACACCGAAGTCAACTGAAGTGACTGCCACAATCGTCTCTTTCAGCGTGCGCAAGCGAGGGGAAGGTGTGTTGAGCAATTTCGCGGCACGCTTCCCCATAGCTATAGCAAGTATCGCAATTGGAAACTATCGAGGGCCGCCAGAGGTTTGAGCAAGTCAAAAGCTGCAGCCGGCTCCCAAACATAACACATCTTTTGCATGCCCCGAACAAACAGCTTGCTGCGTTGCACTGCCCCGGCCTGCGGTATGCAATAGCCCCCCACTCCGTACTCAGGGAAAGTTCCATAGACGAGCTCAGCCTTATAGTTGCCAATTTGCCCTGCGTCAAAAAGAACCTCGGCAGTGACAACGCAACGTGCGTGCAGAACCTGCAGCGCAACGTAAGAGAAGGCCTGGCTGACTGTGGCCGCCGAGGAGCTTGCACGAAGTTGCTCTGGGCTGCGTATCTCTTGCACTCTTTGATGTAGGCCGCGTTGTAGTCCTGAGTCCGTCTTGCCCTCTCAGCACACGCCTGTTCACACAAACACACACGCCCAAGCATTTTTTTGGGTCTTGCTTAATTCGGACGAGGAGCGGCAGCTATTTTTGGAGCGTGCTCTAAAGCCACGCGTTGAGAGGCGTTGGACCGCAAAGCTCCCCACAGCGTTCGGTGTGATCCCTGGCCACGGCGCGTGTCACATCCCCCCCCTTCTCCCCAAAGCAACAACGAACCCAACAACCTCCAGCACGTCAGCTTTTGGAACCCGCCTGCAGCACTTGATTCACCCATTGTTCTTTCAAATGAGGATCAACTCCCCTTTGTGTTTTGCGTACTCGTCTGTCACTCACCAAGGCCGGAATGAGCCCTGCTTGAGCATGAAGACATGCCCCACGCATGAAGGCCATTGCAAGCGCCTGGAACTCCAGGTTGTTACCTTGAAAGGCTTTGAAAAGCAAAGCTGCTGTTAGCTCTGCCACATGTGGAAAAGCCTCCTCAGAGAAGACGAAGCGAAACCACGGCGAAAAACGACCAGCAAAGTTTCATCCGCTGTGCTTGAAACAGAAAAACCGCGAAAAGACATGACCCCATATTTTGCCGACACATCATCAAGAACAGCGTGGTTAGAAAACAGAGTGTGAAACCCCAATGGGCCATGTCAAAGGAAAATGTCCAACCCAAGCGAGGTGCGCTTGATTGAACCAAGTGCTTGTGCGTCTCAAAGGGCGCCTGGCCTCGTAGAACAAGCGACCACCAGTCCGTGAACTCCTCCCAACAAGGGCACTCATCCAGCACAAGCGCGTCTTCAACCTCGGAATTTGCCAGTAGATGGTAAACGACTTCTGGGCTTGTCTTTTTTACGGGCCCTCGACTTTCCATTTGACCACAAAAACGAATTGACCCGTCTGTTTTTTCAGGCACTAGTTGCAAGGCAAGGTCCAAAAAAGTGAGGCCATGGCAATTCGACTTTAGCGAAGCGGCTCTGACATGGCCCCCCTCAATCTGGATTGCGCTGGGACCAACTTGATAATAGCGCACACCGGGCTGGGAGCACAGCGGTCGAAGAAGATCTCTCAACACAAGGGCAGAAGCTAGCCTCTGCTCCACTGTGAGGGAGCAGGCGATATCCGTCACCAAAACACCCACAGCAGAAAGCCATGGGCCGAAATGCCTCTTCCTAAGCCAACCAAATTGCGTGCAAAAAGAGAAACCGTTTGCAAACAACTGTGATGATTGAAGGGTCAAGTTTGTTTTAAAAAAACACCGCAATGTCTATCACCGAGAGACTGGTATCTGGCAAAATACTGCGCTTGCGCCTCTGTCAGAACAGACCCTCGCTCAGCGGCGTCTGCTCTTTTTGCGTCAACTACCCATGTTGGAAACTCAACTTCTGGAAAAAGCCGGGCGCAGTGATGCATCAATCTCGTCTGATACGTTGAGAGCCACCGCGAAAATGATCGTTTCCCCCGACGATTTTTGAAGGCCAGCCCATGAAGAGATGATAAATCCAGAAAAGGGATTGGTATACCTGGGCCAAATGGCCATGGTTCGCTACAGGGAAAAACCGCGTTTGGTGGGATTCCCGGAAACCAAAAACAAAAGTCAAAAAGGTAAGCCAAGTCTGGTCTGGAAATGATGCCCGCGACCAATGTGACGAGAACTCTGATGAAGCAGCCACTGATCCCCAAACGCGCGACCCGCACGCCATCTTGATTGAAAGCGCCATTGCCGTCTGCTACGTCGGACTCACTACTTGAGCTTTCGGCAGCCACAAGTGTGGCCATGCCTGTGGCATTAGTCTTTGCTACCATTTACCAAGGGGTCATTTGCGTAATTACCTTCTTTGGAGCCACAGCCATGACCACAAGTGCGGCCATTGTGCGCTTGGCCCGCAAACGCTGCGTTGAGCGCCAAGTCTCTTTTTTAATACTCTTTTAAGCCATGCTCCCAAGCCACAAAGCACGCATCCAAACCGTTATCTAGAGCCAAGAGAGGTTTAATACTTTGTCATAAACAGCAGTTTTTTTTCTGGGGTTAAGATTCGCTGGTCCTTTTGGCATGTGAGCTTTTCTTCTGCATACACCTTCTTCGGTTATGTCCCTTTTCCGGGTCCTGCTAGGCAATGATTGTCCAAAAGGCATGCGCAGGGAAAACCGCATTTTTTGCGGGGCTTTCCAAAGCCTGGGAAGTGGAAGTCAAGGACCTTGCTGTTGGAACCTCTTTTGACACCAGGTTGCGGTTAAACAATGAGTGTTAAAACCCTCTAGGCCCCGTGCCGAAATTGGGTAGCTGTTCTGAGGTCCTTGTTGGTGTTGCTTCCCAAGTTCCATTGATCGCCATTTGGCTCAAGACACAATTGAGGTTCAAGATCTGATGTGTGACTGCATACATACGTGATCGGCATTGAGAGCGAAAACACTTCGCTTGCGCTGCATTTGTCAGGACTACTGTTGTAACTATCATTCCTTCTCCCTTACAACGTTTACACGGGTTCGGCTATAACGGCATCGTCCGTATACACCTTTCTACGTGGTTGGTATTACAGCTTGAGGGTTCGGTGCATAGCGTCCCACGGGACGTCACCTTGCCGTCTCTTGACAGGTTATCAGCCGTATCTACAAGCTCTACACTGGACTGGGAGACAGCTGGTTTATTGCGGGTACAGGGACAATAAAGGAACGATAACCTACACAGTACAATGGCGTCTTCGGCGAGCCCAAGTACTGCAACTTTTGGGAACAGCAGCTCAGAGGGATCCAATGGATTGATGGCTCTTCCTGCGGTGATGGATATGATTGCAGATTCACAGGATGAACCTGGGAGCGGAGGTTCCGCGCTATTCAGCGACATATCTACTCCCACAAGATCATGGAAGCAGATCGATGTTCATCAGGAGTCGAAGAAAAGAGAATCCCCACCGAGAAGATCATCATCTTCGCCTGCGACACCACGGACGTCGCAGAAGGGCGTGAGATCGACATCGAAGGGTGGGAGGTCAAAATCACCCACCAGTGCAGATTTTCGCGCCGTGATCAAAGAGAAGAATAAGATGGAGGTGGAGATCGGGGAATATCAGAAGACACTTGATGAAATGTCGGCAGCAATGGCGAATCTTAACCAAGAAGACTATGGAAGCACCATCCGGATCCAGGAGCTGGAAAGACGATGCGAGATTGCCAGCAAGCAGTCGGGACATCTAGTGAGTCACCACCAACACCACATGGCTGAGGCATGGCGCAAGTTTGAGGAAGAAGCCCAACAGATGCGCAAGGTGGAAATGAACGCATTTCAGTACGGGGAGAAGAAAGACATGGAGTCGAATATTATAATGCAACAGATGAGGCAAGCTGAAGGAACTATCATGGAGCAGAAGCGGGAGATTGCATTGATGAAATCCTACATGGCAAGCGAGAAGTCGGCCGCGCAGGAATCAGCTATACGTGCAAATCAGATACACCGTGAGGCTTCACAACAGATATCAGTTTATCAGCAACAGATCAGAGGCATAGAATCTTCTACATCTATCGAGAAGTTCAACGAGGAGGAGATGGTCCAAAGTCTGAAATCACAGTTGGAGCATGCACTCGTCAAGCGCCCCGAGACGTACTCTTTGGAGGACTCCAGGGAACAGCTGATGGCGAGGCTGAATGACGTTACAGTATTTGCGGAACAGGAATCGAAGAGAGCAGATTGCTTGCTTCGCGAAAAAGAAGAGATCGTCAAACAGTATGAGTCCGACGTGTCGATGAAGGACCAGATGATTGCTGTCGAAGGTGGTCATCGTCAGGATGCGATCTTGGAGTTAGCCCAGGTCAAAGAAGAGAAACAAGAGGAACGGTGCACGATGGACGAGAAGTCGAAGGAGGCTGAGTACTGGAGATTGACAGCTAAGGGAATGTACGATGAGTACCTCGAGGAGATGCATGAGCTTCAGAGACAACTGAAAGAAAGAGAGGCGACGCTCAAGCAAGAAGAGAGTTTTGTACGCCAACTCGATGCTGACAACGAGGAACTACGTGCACACAAGAAGCTGGAGACACAGGAAGCCTCCAGCAGCAAAGATGGACATCGTGAACGAGCAGTAGTGAAACGCGCTGAGGGAGGAACCCAGGCTAATTCAAATAGGATAGACAAGAAGGTGGCTGGGTCAGTCCCGTCATCGTCTTCAAATCAAATCCCTAATTCGTCGCTGATGCCAGGTTCGATCCTCTTTCCGTCTTTCGGTGATCCAATGATCGATGTACACCTATCCCAGATGCAAGGGGTTGTTGGGCATGTCCCACAATCCACTACTACGACTGGTGGTGGTGATGGGGGGGGAAACAACGGTACTACGCCCCCATTGGATTACGGTGGATTCCCGCCCAATGGGAATGGGCAGGGAGCGGGTCGACGTCAGTTGAGCCTCGCTGGTGGCGGAGGAGGACCTCCGGATGATCCACCCGATGATGAGGATGAGGATGACGACGACGAAGGAGATGAGGAAGACGAGGAAGAAGAAGAGGAAGAAGACGATCGGACACGGAGGAGACGAAGGAGATCGAGAGATAACCGAGAGATCAAGAATGATCGACCGAGAATCTCGAGGAAAGAGGCCGAGAGAGTATCTATTCCGGCCTGGCCAAAGATCCATCAACTTGACACCTGGAAGATGCAACTGCTGATGAATGTTCTGAGCGCATGTGCAGATCCAGATACCGACGCATGGACGAAATGGCTGGAGCAGGCTCTTGGGTTGAACCCAGACCTGGATTTGCTTAGCGATTCAGGTGGCGACAGATTTGCTACGATAGATATTAAGATGGCCATGGGCATGCAGAACATGCTGAAACAAGCACCTGACGAAGCCAAGGACGTATACCTCGATGCTACACGACACTCTGAACTACGACATCAACAAGGGGTGATCGTGAAGGGACGAGAGTTGGTGGCATTAGTTATGCAATCATTCAGAACTTCCGATAGAACGGATCTTGTCTACCACATCGAGCATTTATTCAACCTTGACTTTCCTGGCGACAAGAACTTGGTCATGTTCAGGAACAAATGGTATGATTTGCTGCTGAAGATGAGGAGCGAGGACAGACCCAGTAAGCTGGCTCTCAGAGACATCCTTTACAGGAAGATCAAAGGGAGCAAGAAGATGGAGTTCGGCCTCAATGCCTACCATAGACTACCGGACAAGCATCCTCAGAAGACGTATGAATTCTTATTGGCGTTGATCGACTATCAGATCAAGGCAGATCGGGAAGACCTGATGCTAGACATGAAGGAGAAATCGGTCAAGTCGATGATGAAGTCAGGCGGGAAGGATGCGGCTCCAGCAACTGGCAAACAGGAGAACCAGGGTGGCAAGGGCAGAAAGGGGAAACCCGGTGGACCTGATGCCGCTCCTGTACTCCCAAAAGCCAAGGCAAAGGGCCACGCTGGCAAGAACGGCAAGTCCGACGGTGCCAGTGACAGAGGCAAGAGTCCGGGCGGAGGCAAGGACAACCCCTGCTGGTACCACTTCAAATCGGCGAAGGGGTGCGTGAAAGGGAATGAATGCACCTTTTCCCACAGCAAGAAGACGGAGCATAAGTTGGAGAGCATGTCCAAGGGGAAAGGAAAGGGCAAATCCAAGTCCAGATCATCGTCACCAAAGAGGGATGATGGAGCATGCTTCGCGTTTCAGAAGGGGAAGTGCGATAGGGGAAGCGCTTGTAAGTACAGGCATGAGCTCATCAAGAACAATTCAGCTCCAGCAACGTCAAATGACAAGGCGCAAGCCAAGTCGAAGGCTGCCGCCAAAGCCGCAGCGCCTGCCATTGCGAGGAGGGCCATCGCAATGCCCGCGATAGTCCTGAAGCAATCGGCTCCTGCAGGGAAGGTAAGCTTCAAGAAGGACGTTGATCAGGTCGAACCGGACGAAGCCGAGACTGTCTACCACGAGCACGATGACGACGCGATGAGCGAATCATCGAGATGGTCTGGCGAGTCCGAGATCCCCGAGAAAATGGTGTGGTTCAAGGAAGTGCTCGACGTCGACGAGAATGGGGAGATCACCTACCTCGAAGACGAGAGAAGGCAATGGGAACGAAAAGGGGAATGGTACGGTTATGAGGACAATGAGAATGAGCCTTATCAGTACGTGTACGTCGACGAGAAGAAGTTCAAAAGCAGTGATCATCGTGAATTGTCAGCCTATCAAGTCCAACGATCATTGATACGTGCGAAGATACTGAGAGAAGTAGTGGATGATGTATATAAGAAGCACTACTTCCCGGTGACCAAGGAGAGCAGCATAATGTTCGAGTATGATCGGAACAAGGACGAGATCAAGGAATCGGCTGTCGACTGGAAGAAGCAGCATGGTATGCCGAAGAACGTTTTCGCCATGTCAACGTGCATCAGCAAACGGGTGAAATGGTTGATGGACACCGGATGTGGTCATGATCTCATTGGAAGAGCCAAGGCGAAGAGCCTGGGTGTCGACATCGTGAAAGATGACGACGAGATCGTGTTCCAGACCGCGAATGGTTCCACTTCCACATCTGATGTGGCCAAGATAGTCGTGGACGAGTTGGACGAGACTGTCGAGCCGCATGTATTGGATGAGACACCCACGGTATTGTCAGTGGGGAGGAGATGCATGAAGATGGGTTATGCATTTCACTGGATGCCTGGTAAACTACCTTTCATGGTTACGCCAAAGCAGGGATTCGTGCACTTGCAGGTCAAGGACGACATCCCGTACCTAGTGAGTGATGGTAAACTTCGGAGTAACAGGCATCGCCCTACGATAGACGACCTCAAGGAGCACTTTTCGGAAGTATTGGCGATGGTAACGAACGACGAGGCAGATCAGGGAGGTGACGATGAGAACGACGTCACACCCGCCGCTGTCGGTGAGTCCGCAGAGGCCGAGGGCGAACACCACGACGGGGCATTCGACTTCGGGCCACCCGGAGGAGCCGGTCCGGTACGTCCGCCTCCCGTGGCTGAGGAAATACCTGTAGATGTTGGGTCAGTCCCGCATCGACATGGTGATGCCGAAGCTCACGAGGAAGAGGCTGACGAAGATGATCCAGATGCCGGAATCGAAGTAGACGTGTACGAAGGATCATCAATAAAGAGGAAAGTGGGAGTCCTCAAGAAGGACGCCAACTCCATAGCTCATTTGCTTACACACAGATACCGAAATCCCTTCTGCGAATCATGCGTCAAGGCAAAGATGAGACACTTCAGATCACGAACGGGAGCATTCAAAAGAGAAGTGAAGACGTTCGGTGACCTGGTGACGTTCGACTTTGTGACGGCATCAGGAGATCATGAAGTGGAAGGCAGGTATGCGCTCATCATCCGGGACATATATACCGGAATTATCATGGCTTATCCCACCGCGAGAAGAGACACTGACTCAGTCGTCAGGGCTATCAAGCACTTCTGCGGGAGGAGGAAAATCAAGCAGGTATATTCGGATGACGGCCCGGAACTGATCAATGCGTGCGTGGAGCTGAAGCTGAACCACGACCTATCGCTGCCTGGACGGCCGCAGAACAATTCCCTTGCTGAAAGAACAAATCAATTCATCATTGACCAGACTTCGGCTTGTCTAGTACATGCCGGTCTACCCACGTGTTATTGGGTGCAGGCCATCACCACTCTGTGCCATCTCATGAACATCGAAGAGGTGAACGGATCGAGTGCATGGATGAGGCTGCATGGCGAGGAGTTCAAGGGCGAGAAGATACCTTTTGGTGCGCTAGTGGACTTCAAGCCGAGCGAAGCACGAGGGGGAAAGAGGGAGAAGTTCGAGCCGAGAGGGGAAACTGGTATATTTGCTGGATATGTGTTGAGCACCGGTATGCATTGGGCAAACAAGTATCGTGCTTGGGCACTTACTGCATTTGCGGGTGCAGAGCTGAACATCAAGAAGGCAAAGGTTCCACCTCGGTTGAGAATGCCACATCAGACGGAGAGGATGATCCTGAAATCTCCTCTGACATTCCCAATACAACAGAAGTACAAGGTTGCCAACGAGACTTTGGAAGGAATAGAGATGTCTATCGATGCAATCGGTCTGGATGCACGTGACCGCCTGATCGAGGATGAGGACTACGAGCCTGAATTGCTGCAGAGTGACGAGAAGCGACTGCTTGACGATGAAGTCGATCAGATCGCTGGTCTACTGCTCGACGATGGCCCGGAAGTAATCGCCGGAGATCGGGGGGATCATGCAGGAGAAGAAGATGCTAGACCGAGCTCCTCAAAAGGGAAAGGAGATGGACACCCTAAGGGCGATGAAAAGGTTGCGAAGTCCGACCTTCCACACGTGTCAGTTGGGCTACCCGGGGATGGTATCACGTACGTCAACGACGATGGCAAGGAGGTTAAGATCGACAAGGCCGGGAGACCGTATCCTGTCGGGAAGGACGGATTCAGGCTAATGAAGACATCGAGACCTCCAGAGTTCACTCCTGAAGAATGGAAGATGATGAGTAAATATTACACCAAGGAAGAGAAGGCCGAAGTGAAGGGCGGTGGCAAAAGGAAAGAGGAAGATCCCAAGAGTAAAGAGTCTGATATTTCCGCGCCGGCAGAGGCACGGACATTACAGATGCCCGGTGGTAAGAGAATTCGAGCGATGCTTCGGAACCGCTGGGGTGGAGTAGAATGGCAGTACAATTGGGGATTGCGGAAGAACATATCAAAGATCAAGAACCCAATGGATGGGAAGCACTTGGCTGAGCTTGAATGGGTCAGGATTGTTGTTAATCCTGTCGACGGGGTGGTTGTTCTCATGGATTCCAAACAGTCCCAAGACGTCATGAGACGAAACGTTCAGCTTGAGAAAGAATTTGAGTGTCTGGTGGTAATTTATGCCTGGAAGTTCAAGTCTGAGGAGCGATCAAAGTCGACTCCAAACTGGACGAAGGCGGTTGCATCAGTCATGGAGAGTCATAAAGACGAAGCTGAGACAGCATCGGGGACGGATCCATCGGTCGACGAATCGACGGACCTCACCTGGTATGAATGGGAGGAGTCTGCTGAGATAGTTTCTGGAAAAGTGCCACTCGCAATGCCTGCGATAGGCGAGGACGGTGAAGCCAAGAAGTACCCATCGATGCCGTGCGTGACTTCTGAGCGAATACAGCACAGAGAGAAGGCTGTGAAAGTTGTACGATTCTTCGACGCTTTAGTATCCAGGCCGGTAGGCCGGAAAGAGATGTTGACCAACCCTGATGCATTGGCATCAATGAAGAAAGAGTGGTCGGGATTAATCGACCAGGGGGTCTTCGATCTTGGCGCGGTGCGTGAATATGACGCTGTAGCCAGAGAAGCAAAAGCGAAGGGGGAGGAAATACACATGGCTCGCGCACATGGCATTTGCGTTGAAAAGCACTCACAGTTGCCTGTTGGTGATCCTAAGAGGAAGTTCAAGGGTAGAGGCGTGTTGCTGGGGAACCAAGTGAAGAACCAAAGCTTTGAGGCTGCGATGTTTCAAGATTTGGGGAACTCCCCTGCTTCATTTGAAGCCTCGCGTTGGGCGGATTTTCTGGGTTGTCATGATGGCTGGGATGTGCAGATGGCCGACGCTGTTCAGGCGTATATACAGGCCACCTTGAGAGGCACGCCGTGTTGGATTGAATTGCCACCGGAGGCCGTGCCAAGTGAATGCAAATGGGATAAGTACAGAAGACCAGTCGTCCCGTTGAGGAAGGCGCTGTACGGACACCCAGATGCGGGAACATTTTGGGAGCAGCACTGCGATGAGTCGGTGCGTGCCGTTGGTTTTGAGCCCATCGGCGAAGAATGGCCTTCAGTGTACATTCACGAAAAGCTCCAGCTTGTTCTGGTTGTGTATGTCGACGACTTCAAAATGGCAGGGCCGCAGAAGAACCTTGCCCAAGGGTGGAGCATGTTGCGTACACGTTTGAAGATTGAGCCCGAGACTGGACTTGACATGTACCTTGGTTGCAATCAAAGCAAGGGAAACGTCACTCTCGGGAACGGACACCGAGTAACAACGGTGACCTATGACATGGAACAGTTCCTACGTTCCTGTGTCGACCGCTATCTTGAAGTGGCGGGCGACGTGAAGTTGAATAAGGTTGTCACCCCTGAGTTGCATGAAGAAACAAAGAATCACGTCTCACGGAAGCCTGCCAGAGAGGGGCCGTCAGTCGTGTGCAATTGGTGTAACAATCTTGTGCCCACCGACGGTTCTGCCACAGTGCCGGACCAACGGGGAGGGACTCCTGAGTTGGCCATGAAGGAGCCCGTGCGTGGACACCTTGCTCCGCATGCCGCTAGCGTACTGATGAAGTTGCTGTACGGTGCGCGGATTGCTCGCTTCGATTTGTTGCGGCAAGTGAATCGCCTAGCACGGAACGTGCATAGGTGGACTGACTCCGATGATCGGGGTTTGCATCACTTGATGTGCTATGTGCATCATACCAAACATTGGCGCATGGTCGGTTGGGTTGGAGACCCTATGGACGATGTGCACTTGGCCTTGTATGCGGACGCTGACTTTGCGGGATGCATTGACTCGCTGCGTTCCACCTCCGGTGGACACTTGAATATACAAGGGCCTAATACCCGGTTTCCGTTGTCTGGCAGCTCTAAAAGACAGGGTTGTGTGAGTCACTCCACTCCCGAGGCCGAGATTGTTGCGGCCGACGTTGCCATGAGATCGATGGGTATGCCCGCTCTCAAGCTGGTAGAGCGGATTCTCAAGAAGTCACCGAACTTTGTGTTCTATGACGATAATAAGGCTATGATCGGTGTCGTGCGATCGGGGAGGAACCCCACGATGCGCCACCTTGAGAGAAGCCATGGTGTTAGCATTTCGTGGATGCATGAGATGTTCACACGTGATTACATGTACTTGGCGTATGAGGTCACCGACAGGATGGCGGCCGATATTTACACCAAGGCGTTCAATGATGGGCGCAAATGGAAACATGCATGTTTGCAGATTGGTCTACTTGACCCGAGCTTGCTGTCTGACCCGGATACCCTCAAGGCGCTCACACCCACGTGTGATCCCATAAAGGGGACCATGCAGACCGCTTCGGGGACAGTTGACGGAGTTCCAACATTTCCGTACACACACATACCGATCATGCCCCCGGACCTATGGTGGTCTGGATTAACATCTAAAGAGGGATTGCATGAGCATGAAGGACATGATCCGGTTGTTGTTGCCAAGGGACCCAGATTGATGCGTGTGAAACCTCCACTCGCGGTTATGACACCGTTTGGGAGCAAGTGGCTTCGTTCCACTTGGTTTCTGAAGAATGGGTCATGGCTCAAAGTTGAGGATAGAGTTGACCCGGGGCTACAATGTGTGCGAATTGATGGTTGGGTTGAACGCGCAGTTTGGCAGTTTCATCCCGTACCGGTCGCTGCACCGGCGCGGGAACGGTCTCCACGACCACGACCAATTCACGTCGGGTCCGGGGATGTTGACATGCAGTCCGTGCTGGCCGCATTTGTTGAAGAACTGTCGAACGAGCGCATAGAGTTGAAGTGTGTTAACGACCTTGCTTTGGAAACGTTGCTCCGATTGAAATTGCTCATGCGTTGTCTGCATATCAATCACGAGCAGCTTGTCCCTGGTCGTTGTTTTGTTCCGTATCGCATTGCGGTGAAGCACAAGCCACAGTTAGCGCCGGGTATTGAACTCGCGATGGTCAAACATGACGGTGGTGTGCTTCGCGCTCCTGTTCATGTCTCGCTTCCTGGTATGAGAACTCGCACAGTCGTCACTCTTTACAGTGTTGACTTGGCTCGGCCTATCGTGCTGATGGCATGTTCCGAACCACGTAACTGGTTCACTGCTCTTGCCCGCCATGACGGGCCGCAGGTTGTCACCATAACCCTGGTTGATGACTTTGACTACGGGGGGAGATCGCAGACAGCTTACGGGGGGGAGAATCGCCAGACATGTGCTTACCAAACCTTCCGATTTGTTGTTCTTCGCCGGGCCTTGCACGGGGGGATCATCATGGGCACGCCTCAACAAGACTCGCGGCATTGACACCGCAGAGAAAATCGAGGCCAAACAAAGAGAATTTTGGAGATTATTTGAACGGTTCGTTGAAATTAAACGGCATGCCATGACAAAACGAGCTGCGATTTTGTTTGAGTTGCCTGGAAGTTGTGATTATTGGAAAGATGAGAGACTGCATGAGGTCGTGCATGATGGGACTAGTCACGAGTTTGATGGGTGTCGCTATGGCTTGAAACAAAGATATGCAAAGAAACCCATGCCAATCAAGAAACCATGGAGAGTTGTCTCATGGAACTTTGAACTTGGTGGCTCGTTGTCTAAGAAATGCAATGGAAACCATGAGCATGGACCTTGTGCTGGTCGTGAAACCAAAGAAACCCAGTTGTACACGTCTATAATTGTGGGTGTGATCCTTCGCCGTTTTCGTGCTCGAGCAAGGTGCCTCAAACCGGCACCGTTGAAACTCGCTCTTGCTTGCATTACGCGAAGGAGATCGCGGAAGCACCAAGCTACTGCGAGCGAAATCTGCACCACCCCAACTGCACAACCGAGGTGCTGGGTCAGTCCCGAACCTCTGGTGCATACGGGGAGCTGGGTCAGTCCCGAACCCCAAGCTTCAAGGAGGAGCTGGACGAGTTCGTCACCTCAATCTGAAGCTGGGATCGTATTGGGACAATTCCGTGGCTTCATTTGCAGCTGCTTATTTTGGGTTTTCCTGGTTCTGGAGAATATCATCAAGATGACTGCCAATCCGACTGTCGTCAATACGAATGAGTTCTTCTGCGTGCCTGTTGGGAAATCTAGGCAAGCAGCAATCTTCTTGGGAAATTTGGTGAAGAACGCCATCGAGGAAGGCAAGAGGATACCCAAGAGGATGGAGATGAGCAGCGACCTGGGTATGTGCGTGAAGTGGATCGAGGACATAGGCGTCCCCGCTATTTATGCATACTCTGCGTACTATTCTGCCAAGGGCCGCGGGATGATGAAAGGTGAAGGGCAGTCTATGAGGGTTGCCTTAGAGTTCATCAGCAAAGTTTTCGGACAGCTTTCTGCCGACGAATGTATGCTTGGATGGAGGGAATTCTGCAGCAAGGGAAAGAAGATCGTGTCGGCGCTGAACCAACTTTGCGGTGAGGCAACGATGCTGGCGAAGAACCCCGAGTTGCTCAACGTAACCAAGTACTGCATGGAAGGGGCGGATATGTTGAGATCAATCGCGAACATCTGGGATCTCGCACTAGGCGTGGCCGAGGACAACGATGAACGGTCGTTCAAAGCAGCATTCCACCAGAACACCCCGGTTGGGGAGGTGTACAAAGAATTCATCAGCGACGAGTCATCTAGGGCATCGTCATCGAGAAGGTGGAGGAGCTCCGAGGAGTTCCAGACGACTGCAGAGTTTGAGAGGCACGATCGGAGAATTGCAAGGTATAGAGATCGGAACTGGGGGAAAGTGTTCACGTTGGGCGTGATCAAGGCTCCCAAGATCGACTCCTACGGTCGTGGTTCCAAGGACGACTACCAGAAGAATTGGGACCTTGGGTTGGTCTACCAGAATGAGCTGCAGGCATCGATGAAGAACCTCGCATATGCACTGAGGAGGGATGAGAATGCCAGCCAGAACAACCTATTGCGCTGGATGATCTGTGGGTCAACCCCCAGTGACATCTCTGACGCGTGCATCGGAGCGGTCAATTCGCTCATGTGCGTCTCTTTCATCATGAGGAGATTGCAGCCATTGCTCGGTGAGAAGGACTCCAAAGATCAGTCGTATACAGCTTATTTCCGTCCAGACAAAAGGGAGCTGAACGATCTCTACCGGGAGATTGAGTACGCCAGGGATTTCCTATGGTGCATCGATATGATCTATGAGTCGAAGCTGCCTGCGATGAACATCAACTCCATCAGTTTGGCACCGCACGCGGCTGACAGGGCCGCTGAGAACCAAGATCGGCGCAAGTGGGTAAGCTGGATGAAGGAGATCGAGAAGAAGGCCGAGAAGGACGTCATGATCGAATTCTTCCAGAATAAATACTGCACGATTCATGAAATCGAGAGGGAACTGGAGAAGTACCCCGAGGATTTCGTGGTTGGGGAAGAGCCGACATGGTGGGTGATGGGCTCATCGAAGACGGAGCCGCCACGGAAGACGGAGCGACAGCAGAAGTCGGCATCAAGCTCCGGGCAAAGGAGTCAAACCGCTGGTGGGTCAGTCCCCCAGCCGGGAGCTCCAAGTGGGGGGTCGCAAGCCAGCGATGCTGTCAAGATCGACAACGAGATCATCGACTCCATTTTCCGAATGAACTCTGGCGGTGACGACGACAGATGGGTAATTATCAACCCAACTGCTGGACACGATACCTACACTTCATTCGAAGGGGGTACCACTTTGGGCGGCGCGACTGTCAATGTGAAATTCAACATAGACAACAATACGGGGTACCCAATCATACAAACTGTATTTGGGCCGTGTCTTGCAGAAGGCAAGAACGCAACATATTGGGAGTGTATGCTGAGATGCCTGACCTCTTCGCTATTGCACTTCGAGGAGAAGACCAGCGCGGAGAAGATCATTCTTTCCTATGTTGGGAAGGGAAATGCGGCATGGCTACAGCTGTATGCTTTCTTGTGTGCCCAAACAGGATGCTTGATTACTGGACGCCTTCCGGGCGCCAAAGCCATCAACGCGTTGATTCAGGCGGAGAAGAACCCGGACAACGCACCTGGACAGTTGAACCGGATTATCAATAGGCAGAAGAGGAGCCCCATTGGCGAGGCGACGATTCGCGACATGATGATCCACAAGAAGAGCTTCTTGGTCCTGGATTGGCCCCTGAGGGCCGTCAACTCGAAAGGGAGCACGAAGACCTTCCAGATGATGGTCAACGAACAGGGATGGACAAACATCGAGGAGAGATCATACTATGGGTCGAGTGAGCAAGTCTCCTCACCCAACGACACGTTGAATATCATCTCCCGATTGCAGAAGCTGGATAAGCTCATCGCTGAACGGCGGAGGCGAGACATGGATGACTCACCAATGTCGGTGCACATCTGGATGTCGCTATATGATTGGGTGTGCATGAGAGGATGCGGATGGCAGGTGACCGCCAACCCCATCATCGACTCCCTGCAGAAGGCGATATCTGACCTCGTCAACACATGCAAGGGCCTGGTCGTGGTGTGCGTGAATCGCGATGTTGCTTTCCATGGTGGAAGAGGGGACTTGGGGACGATCGCCAACAAGGTTAGCGAGATCTGCAAGGCGGCAGGCGCGCTGGTGACCGAGAACGATCGCCTGTGGCGCGTGGTTCATGCGCTCACAGGAAAGAACTACAAGATCCCTGGGAGCTCGAACTTGCAACATTTCCTCCTGAAGCGACTGCTGATTGAGAAATCCATCGATGCGGTCGCACCAAGCAACGCGTTTGTGTGTGAGCTGGAGGGGACGTGCATAAACGAGCCCGACCTTCGATTCAACATCCCGAAGAACATGGAGGAATCGAAGGTGAAATTCGAGTACAAGCCGACCTTCACTGCACAGTCGAAGAGGAAACAAGAGCAGCAAGATGAAGGACACGGCGAGCAGGATGCTTTTGGGAAAGCCGATGTCGGTGATCCACGTCTTCGATGGTATACGGTCACGGAGCTCAGCAAGTTTATCTGCGAACTTTGCGCTAAAGAGATGCAGATGAGCAAGTCGAAGGTGCTCGGACCGAATTCGAAGTACAATCCCTCTTCTTGCGTGAACTGTTGCGCGAACTGGAACGCGGACACGAACGGTATTGCAATGTCTATCGAGGGGAAGAAAATGTACACGCGCCTCTTCGCGGAATGCGTGGTGGCAATCCCCGACCTTCAAAACCTCATGGTGGACGTCAACAACATCCAGGCCATGATCACGATCATACGGGAGCTCGTGTATTCAAGCTGAAGAAGGAGCTTTCTCACGTGGGATTCGTGAGCATGACTGTGGATCAAGCAGCGCAGTTCTACAACAACGGTCACGGGAAGCAATTGTGCGCATCCCGGGATGTGATCGTGTGCAAGAATTCCGAGGGAGTCGAGGAGAGGATGTCCATCTTCTTGATAGGCAAGGATCTTGGCAATGTGGCATATTCGTCCTGGATCAAGAGTGTGCTCGACCAAGGAACGATGTATGAACTCCTGGGACAAACCACGAACGAGGAATCCTTGGGAGACGTCGTCGAGATGGTGTTGGGATTCTTTGAGGTGATGTCGTACTTCCAGCACGAACTGCCACTGTGGAAGGATGCATGGAAGATCAAGAGGGAGTTCGAGCAGTCAATAGTGCGACACCTCGCTGGGAACGTGACCCACACGACGGGCCAGAACAGAAAGCGGAACAGACCGTCCGCACAGCTCGGCGTGCCCACGAAGGAGGTGCTTGACATCATGAACAAGGTCAAGCCCAGACATCCACGATCCCTGATCACCGAGCCCTCTGCACAAGGTTCCAAGAGAAAGGCCACGGAGGGCGAAGATGAGGGTCTTGGTCAAGCACCAGACCCGAGTCGAAGTTCTCAAACCAATACTGAGAAGGAAGACAAGAAGCAGCGAGTGATCGACGGGCGGAGAGCGGCACTAGGATTCCTGGAGTCAATGGAGAAGTGCATGGGAGATATGGGGATCTGTAAGAAGTGCGCGAACCTGGCCCACGACGGCGACTGCAAGGACATTGAGGAGGCTGCTGGAAATGAGAAGGCGATGAAGGTGCTCCGTGAGCTACTCAGCAGTGACCCTGTTTCATCTGATGAAGACATGGGGGATACGGAGGAACCGTCCTCATCAACGTCCAAGGAAAGAAAGAAAGGGGGACAAGCAGGGAAAGAAACAATTGAGATGTACAGCTACACTATTAATTTGGTGGAGATGGCTGACACGGCTGAGGGAGGAGAGCTACAATGTGGTGGCGTCGACCTCACCTACAACCCGTGCGGGGACAACAGGACATTCAAGAAGACGCTTGAGATGGGATGCGACACCATCCCGTGCTACATCCCGAAGTATGGCGATGTGAGTGATGTGCACTTGCCATGGGCGTATGCGTCCATCGTTGACCCCAAATACTTTCCCAAAGGTGCAATCCTTGAGCAAGTGGACGTGATGCAACTTGGCAAGAGTGTCAACTTCTGCATTGCTCCTTTCGACGGTGCTCCACTATGCAGGATTGGTGATGATCGCTCGGTATTTACTACAAGGGACCAAGCAAACCAGCTATCTCACGACCTATGCAGAGTCCTTCGACACAAGATCGGCAATTGCCGAGGAAGTGCTTTCAGGTGCGACGAGGGTGGATGGGTCGACATTGATGCTGTCATTGACGACCGGAACAACGACATATTCCCACCATAACACCTCGAGAGCGAAACGATACATGGGTATCATGGAGGTGATCAAGTGGCAGGAATCTGGACACAGGAAATCAAGATTTCAGGTCCTGGCAGCAAGGTTTCCGAGCATCATGAACCCGAACGACACGAGGGCGGCCAGGGAGGAAATGACCAAAGCTGGCATGGATCGGGACGACATCGACAGGATGTTCAACAGATGCGATGGATGGTACAGACCTTGGTGCATCCGAGTCACAACCGGTCACAGTGATTTTGGATTCATGAGCTCATCCGCACTGGCGAATAGGTATTCCGCAAGAATGGGTGATTCTCTCGGAGGAGCATTCCATGTGACGTATGTGGAAAACCTGCCAAGCATCGTACGCTGTGGGTTAGTCCCCGGCGGAATCGATGGCGGCAACAGGCTAGCACTGCACTTCGGGGCGTTTGCTCCATGGGATGAGATGAACGTGGCGACGAAGACAACGCTACGGAACGTGAGGAGAGGGGATCCGATTGCGATCATCTATATTCCCAGTGCAACCCTCGCGCGGTATGGGGCTGGAGTCGCGGCTAATGGGACTTTCATGGTCTTTGACGTGATCCCGTTCTATGAGGTCAAGTCCATTTGGATTGGCAAAAGCAACGGAGGGAAGCGCCTGGAGTACGCTGACATCAAGAGGGCGTACTCGAAGTGTGTGGAGAACGAGATCTGCCCTGGCTTTGTCAACTCTTCCCAAGAGTCGGCTGCGATGTTCCTCCAGAACGTCGCAAAGATCAGCGAGAGGATGCCGGAGACTGAGACAGGTGCCGATAATCTGCACTACATCGTTGACATGGTTAATCGTGCCTGCGAACTCTATCGAATCAACAAGATGGAAGAGTTCAATGCACAGGTCAACGAGGTCCGGGACGAAATCAGCAAAGTCGTCATCCTGAATGACGAGACATGGGAAGGACTGAGGTGCCGGATATGTCCATCATGTGCGACCGCGATCCCCACCTGCTTCTGCTTATGCCTGGAGTGCGAGGCACAACTGATCTCCATCGGAAGATACTACATTCACATCAAATCCGATGACGAGGAGGACAACCAAAACCCCAACGTCTCTGGAGATGCCAGGCGTGCACAGGAAGAAGCTAACCACGATGCGGCAGCACAGGAGGATGAAGACGAAGCGGAGGAAGTTCCGGGAGAAGATGACGACATGGACACGCAAGGATATACATCCGGCTATGCGTCAGAAGAAGAAGACAGCGGTTGGCATTACCGCGACACCGATCTGGCGTCACGGGACATTATAAGTTCCCAACGGATGGCGATCTGCCTTGACGAGCCGCGTGAGGCTCAGTACATGGCAGGATTTATCGCACTCCAGATGTCCAAGATGTGGGGGATGTTCGAGGGTGGTGAGGAGAGAACGATGAATGCCAAGCTCGAGGGGAGAGAGGGCTGCCCTTACCACAATGATTTCAAGAGGTACCCCAACATCACTGAGCACGATCAGGAAGGTATACTATTGCCATCAACAACTAACGAAGATTTCTCAGTCGGAGAATGTTCGGACAAGAGCCTTCCGATCGGTTGAGGAGCGTGACGAATATATTCGTATGATGGTGTGCAAATGCGAGGGACTATACACATTCTACAAGCTGTGGATTGCAGCAAGAATCCTCGATGTCACCAAGGAAGAAATGAAGCTCCTGGTCAAGGACCGAGTGCACCCGGTGGGTGATATTATTTTCAGATGCTTTGCACTAGCTTTCAATTGTAAGTATATATCATTCGTGAGGGATGGCCTGAACCTTGGCAAACATGTTTACACGGTCAACGTGAGCGCCATCATCTCGGCCGTCGACCCGAACAAATGTGACACACCCCTGCTGGATTGGTGCCTTCGGAAAGGGCACTGGTTGCCAGAGGACTACAACAAGAAGTGTGTCCGGGCACGAGAAGCCCAGAAGAACTTGGACGAGGAGTTCCGCCGACGTACCCATAGGCTGTCCATTGGGGACAGGTATGCTTCGTGAAGATGCTGATTGCGGTACGATGTGGGTCAGTCCCCATCTGTTACTTGCGTCACATCGACACTGTTTCGGTGGAACGACTTATGTCATGATTTATATTCATGTGTCCAAGATGATTGGGTGTGTACATGGTTACATATTCCGATGACTATGACGCTCTGGATATTCATGGATGGAACTATTACCTTATAGATGATATCTTTTCATTATTTATGCATTGTCCATGGTATCTGGAATGGCTATGATTTGCATTGATTACTCACCGATGTTTCTTTGCCGGAATTATGCAGACCGATTGCGAGCAGGCGCCTCTGGTGGTCTTTTTTCGGCCAACCCATTTATGGATGACAGCTGCGCGATGCGCAAATGCGGCAGCTGGATTGTTCATTGGTGGTCAAATGACGCGACGATTGTGTATTATATACACCTGCATATGGATGTGTGCTTCGATTGGAGGATGAATGTTTCACTTTTCGTACAATCGAACCCGGCATGTTTCACAGCGAATGAACGGTGTAGTGATAGCAAGTAAAAGAATGCACGACACGATTTCGTAGTTGAAGCCGTGGCCAGTGGAACGTTTTGTGGTGTTTGGACCGCATGATGAACAATGCGACCCAAATGGGGGATGTTAAAACCCTCTAGGCCCCGTGCCGAAATTGGGTAGCTGTTCTGAGGTCCTTGTTGGTGTTGCTTCCCAAGTTCCATTGATCGCCATTTGGCTCAAGACACAATTGAGGTTCAAGATCTGATGTGTGACTGCATACATACGTGATCGGCATTGAGAGCGAAAACACTTCGCTTGCGCTGCATTTGTCAGGACTACTGTTGTAACTATCATTCCTTCTTCCTTACAACGTTTACACGGGTTCGGCTATAACGGCATCGTCCGTATACACCTTTCTACGTGGTTGGTATTACAGCTTGAGGGTTCGGTGCATAGCGTCCCACGGGACGTCACCTTGCCGTCTCTTGACAATGAGGAACCGGGTGCCCCTGGTGATAGGAGCTGTTCCGGCGCTTCCCGTCGCCGGAGCCGGACCTGGCGATGCACGGGGTTCTGAAAGACCCAGAAGCCGCGCTCTTCGTGGAGTACGACGGGCAGCTTCTCAGAACTTGAAGGTCACCCAGAATGAAGGTCCTCTACAGCGCTTCCCTTATTTCCGACTTTGGAACCGCGGAACCGTAGTAATTTGGCCATATTTGTGCTTGAAGGACGGGCCACGTCAGGCAAGTGGAGTGGTAACAAGACTATGGCCCCTTTTCAGGACTTAAACATGCAGGCGCCAAGAACACTCTTTTAAGGAGCGAAGTCGGCCGTGTGGTCAAAACGGTACCCCCCTGGTCCAGGTGGCAAGCATGACCAATCATGTGTGCAGAGCGTTTGCCCTTTCAACGGTATAGTGCCATGGTCATGGCTTCTGCCCCTGCCTGCCATGGTGATTGCCAGGAACATTTGCAGAAAAGGGGGCTGGCCTCGGTTAAACTGCCATCAACAAATTGCAGTTTTGCAATTGGATTTCCTCTCACATGTTTGTTTGCCGGAACGATTGACTTTGCTGGCCCCGCGTTGTTGTCTATAACTTTCAGTGGCAAGAGCAAGCACCTCGTTTTCGGTATGAGTACCGCACACAAACATATGTGTTTTGGAAAGGGCACAGTGCTTAGCAGGCGATTTAATCCCCACCCCTAGCACTGCTCAGGTATTGGAGGCATGCGGAAGAGGAGGGGGTCGCCTTGGACACTGCAAAAAACGCGGCGCTGCTGGCATACGCGCCTGAGGGATCCTACGTGGTTCGTATCAACCATGCTGCGCTCGAGGAGGTGCAGCCGCAGGAAAACGTGCTGTGGCTCACAGTGGGCACTTGGCGCAGCGGCGACCAAGCGTCGCTCCTGGCGACGCTGGAGGACCTCATACGACAGATATTTGTTGGTATGCGAGGCGTTCTCCGTGTGAGTGTGTTGAGACAGCAAACCCCTGGTGTGGAAAATGGAGGTGGGGCCTTTTCGATCCGGGCACGGGAGTTTTCAATTTCAGCTGCTGCACAGGGCAACAGCACGGAAGAGATAGGACGCTTCCTGGCGATGCGAGGATATGATATTGGAGAACATTGGAACAAAGTGGTCTTGGTGAGTCTGAGCATTGAAGAACAGCTGGATCCGATGCTGCTGTGGTTGGAGGAGCAAGGCTTGAGCAAGGTCCAAATTCAAAAGGTGTTGGCTGGACAACCGCGCATCTTTAGATTAAGCATTGAGGACACCTTAAAGCCCACAGCTGGCTGATTGGTTTGGGCTTGAGCCAGGACCAGCTTGCAAAGGTCATTTTTCGCTTTCCGCAAATCCTGGGTTGCAGCATCGAGCAGAACTTGAAGCCTACAGCTGATTGGATCCTTGGCTTGGGCTTGAGCCAGGACCAGCTTGCAAAGGTCGTGGCAGTTTTCCCTACCATTTTGGGTTATAGCATTGAGCAGAATTTAAAGCCTACAACTGATTGGATTCTTGGCTTGGGCTTGAGCAAGGCCCAGCTTTCAAAGGTCGTGGCTGGCTCTCCGCAAGTCTTGGGTTGCAGCATCGAGCAGAACTTGCAGCCTACAGCTGATTGGATTGTTGGCTTGGGCTTGAACCAGGCCCAGCTTGCAAAGGTCGTGGCTGGCTATCCACAAATCCTGGGTTACAGCATCGAGCAGAACTTGAAGCCTACAGCTGATTGGATCCTTGGCTTGGGCTTGAGTCAGGCCCAGCTGGCAAAGGTTGTGGCCAGCAACCCGCAAATCCTGGGTTGCAGCATCGAGCAGAACTTGAAGCCTACAGCTGATTGGATTCTTGGCTTGGGCTTGAACCAGGCCCAGCTTGCAAAGGTCGTGGCTGGCTATCCACAAATCCTGGGTTACAGCATCGAGCAGAACCTGAAGCCTACAGCTGGTTGGATCCTTGGCTTGGGCTTGAGTCAGGCCCAGCTTGCAAAGGTTGTGGCCAGCAACCCGCAAATCCTGGGTTACAGCATTGAGCAGAACTTGAAGCCTACAGCTGATTGGATCCTTGGCTTGGGCTTGAGTCAGGCCCAGCTGGCAAAGGTTGTGGCCAGCAAGCCGCAAATCCTGGGTTGCAGCATCGAGCAGAACTTGAAGCCTACAGCTGATTGGATTCTTGGCTTGGGCTTGAACCAGGCCCAGCTTGCAAAGGTCGTGGCTGGCTATCCACAAATCCTGGGTTACAGCATCGAGCAGAACTTGAAGCCTACAGCTGATTGGATCCTTGGCTTGGGCTTGAGCAAGGCCCAGCTTGCAAAGGTCGTGGCTGGCTCTCCGCAAGTCTTGGGTTGCAGCATTGAGCAGAACTTGCAGCCTACGACTGATTGGATCCTTGGCTTGGGCTTGAGCCAGGCCCAGCTTGCAAAGATCGTGGCCAGCAAACCGCAAATTCTGGGTTACAGCATCGAGCAGAACTTGAAGCCTACGGCAGACTGGATTCTTGGCTTGGGCTTGAGCCAGGCCCAGCTTGCAAAGGTTGTGGCTGGCTTTCCATCCATTTTGGGATTGAGCATTGAGCAGAACTTGAAGCCCAAACTTAAGTTGCTTGGCTTGCAATTTTCTGAATTGGCTTTCTTAGAGCTGATCGCCAAGTGTCCGTGCGTGTTTGGTTATAGCTATCAACGCCTGACAAGTCGTCTGGCAGTTCTGTCAGCAGCCAACATGACAGCAAAGCTGCCAGCAGCTCTAACGCGGACTGAATCCGAATTTCTTCGACAGTACGGCGGGGATGCCAAAAAGTGTCTGCTTAGCAGGCTGGTGTTGCACGTCATGGGCTGCAGGGCGGGGGGGGGGTGAAATCACAGGACTTTTGGGCGATATCAAGTAGCGCATTCAAAAAGATATCCCCCGAGATGGGGGGTTCTCTTTACCCTTCCAGGGTTCGACGTGTTCTCGCTTGTTTGGCATGTGCTGCGCTCAGTCTTCTGCAAAGTTGGCGCAATGTGTTGGCCAGTGCTGTGGTCAAGGGCCCGTCTGGCTGCTTGATTGCTGAAGGCTTGCTAAAGACTGTGTTTCGCGTACGCTCGGTTGAAGTACGCCATGTTTGCCCACTACGGAGGCTAGAAGCAAACTCTGACAGCACCCTGTCTGCCCCTCGCCATAGTGGCGTGATGTTGCAACATTTTGACACCTTGTTTGCTGCATGTTGGCTGGCTTTGGTGGATTGGCCAGAACGCGAAAACGTTCTTTCGCGCACATCCGGCAGTGGCGTGTCTGGTACTTTGACACATGCGCTCCGAAGAATGTTGCAAGGGCTGCACGCAACTCGGCGGCTTGCCCAGGGAGCTGTCTGAAGGGCGGAAGGAATTCCAAGAGTGTGCAATTTTTCACTGGATCCATTTCATTAGGTCCCCACTAAGAAGATGGTTCACAGTCGCACAGGTGGCTTTGTGTTGAGCCTCATGAGGGTCGTTGGCCCCGTTGGGACTGGGGAGCTGCCCTACGTTTGCCAGCCTGGGCACTTGCCCCCTCAAGGCAGCTGTGAGGCAGGCTCTGGCAGAACGCGAAATGTGGCAATCGATATCGCCCAGTTGTTGAGCCATGAGATGATGGCACTCCGTATATTTGAACCTTTCCTTCTGTTAGTTCGCAGGTTTGCGGGCCAGCCCGAGCCATGCCGCTCCCTCCGCCTTTGCGGAAACGGCGGGCCCCGGCCGTCCTCGCCCTCCTCGCCTGCCTCGGCGCGTCCGTCGCCTCGGCGGCGCCGGCGTGGTGGCGCCGGGGCCGCGCCAAGCGCCCGGGCAGCGTGGCGGAGGCGGAGCTCTTGGCGCAGCTGGCGGTGCGGCTGCAGCCCAAAGCCGAGCTCAAGGAGACGACTTGATGTGCGTCGCCCTCCGTGTTTCGCGACTTGTGCTGTGCCGGATGTTCACAGGGAACACATGAGCAATCGGGTGAGACTCCAAATCACACCAATCGAAGGACCTTCGCTGAATTCGCCGGTGCAGTGTTTTGGGCTGCGCAGCTGCACCCTGTTTTGGATACCTATCTTTGGCGTGCTTCCCATCGTTGCCCTCCAACCAGAAGAGAGAAAAACACACAGCCTGGATGCCCTCAAAGTGCCCAGATTTTCCGCGGGCTTCGTAAGTGGCATTTTGGGTCCCAGTGGTTTCCCATTAAACCACAACTCAGAGGCTGAGTTGAGGATGTCCATTCCCTTTAAACTGCAGCGGTCACATTCTGAAGTGGTCCTTAGAGCAACATATTCTGGGTGGGTCCTTGTGGATCCCTTTCAAAGAGCTTTTGGTGACCTTGTAGAACATGCTGTGCTGCTTAATATGTTGGGGTCCTTGTGGTTTCCCTTGAAACTTTAGGTCACCCATTAGAGGGTCATACTGTGGATGGACGAAATACTACACTTTTGAAACCATTGGAAACCGTTGTTTGTTGGTATTGGCAGGGGCATCATCATTTCACGGTTTCTTAGGTGCGAAATGGATTTTTTCGCAGTGCTCAAGTTGAGGCTTCCTGTCTGCTTCTGCTTCTCTTGAGGCAGCCCAAAGCTGAGCTCAAGGAGACGATTTGATTTGCGCCGCGACGTTTCACGACTGGTGTGGTGTCAGATGGGTTGGGGTTTAATAATATATGGGTGTGTTGAAGGTTGCGTGTCTTTGCATGCTTCTGGGAAAGGCCTCTGGTTAGCCAAGAGAGGTTTAATACTTTGTCATAAACAGCAGTTTTTTCTGGGGTTAAGGGAACTTCTATTGATGCAATAAGCCTTTGATTCGCTGGTCCTTTTGGTATGTGAGCTTTTCTTCTGCATACACCTTCTTCGGTTATGTCCCTTCCCCGGGTCCTGCTAGGCAATGATTGTCCAAAAGGCATGCGCAGGGAAACCGCATTTTTTGCGGGGCTTTCCAAAGCCTGGGAAGTGGAAGTCAAGCCCCAGTTAGGATGCGGCCGCCCTTTTGGCATCCTTACCTTGTTGTTGGAACACCTTTAATGATTTGAATGCCAGGTTGCGGTTTAATGGGACGCCAATGAGGAACCGGGTGCCCGTAGTGATAGGAGCTGTTCCGGCGCTTCCCGTCGCCGGAGAATTGGGGCGGGCACTACCTAGAGCCGGACCTGGCGATGCACGGGGTTCTGAAAGACCCAGAAGCCGCTCTCTTTGTGGAGTACGACGGGCAGCTTCTCAGAACTTGAAGGTCACCCAGAATGAAGGTCCTCTACAGCGCTTCCCTTATTTCCGACTTTGGAACCGCGGAACCGTAGTAATTTGGCCATATTTGTGCTTGAAGGACGGGCCACGTCAGGCAAGTGGAGTGGTAACAAGACTATGGCCCCTTTTCAGGACTTAAACATGCAGGCGCCAAGAGCACTCTTTTAAGGAGCGAAGTCGGCCGTGTGGTCAAAACAGTACCCCCCTGGTCCAGGTGGCAAGCATGACCAATCATGTGTGCAGAGCGTTTGCCCTTTCAACGGTATAGTGCCATGGTCATGGCTTCTGCCCCTGCCTGCCATGGTGATTGCCAGGAACATTTGCAGAAAAGGGGGCTGGCCTCGGTTAAACTGCCATCAACAAATTGCAGTTTTGCAATTCGATTTCCTCTCACATGTTTGTTTGCCGGAACGATTGACTTTGCTGGCCCCGCGGTGTTGTCTATAACTTTCAGTGGCAGAGCAAGCACCTCGTTTTCGGTATGAGTACCGCACACAAACATATGTGTTTTGGAAAGGGCACAGTGCTTAGCAGGCGATTTAATCCCCACCGCTAGCACTGCTCAGGTATTGGAGGCATGCGGAAGAGGAGGGGATCGCCTTGGACACCGCGAAAAACGCGGCGCTGCTGGCATACGCGCCTGAGGGATCCTATGTTGTGCGTATCAACCATGCTGCGCTTGAGGACGTGCAGCCGCAGGAAAACGTGCTGTGGCTCACAGTGGGCACTTGGCGCAGCGGCGACCAAGCGTCGCTCCTGGCGACGCTGGAGGACCTCATACGACAGATATTTGTTGGTATGCGAGGCGTTCTCCGTGTGAGTGTGTTGAGACAGCAAACCCCTGGTGTGGAAAACGGAGGTGGGGCCTTTTCGATCCGGGCACGGGAGTTTTCAATTTCAGCTGCTGCACGGGGCAACAGCACGGAAGAGATAGGACGCTTCCTGGTGATGCGAGGATATGATATTGGAGAACATTGTTGGAACAAAGTGGTCTTGGTGAGTCTGAGCATTGAAGAACAGCTGGATCCGATGCTGCTGTGGTTGGAGGAACAAGGCTTGAGCAAGGTCCAAATTCAAAAGGTGTTGGCTGGAACACCACGCATCTTTAGATTAAGCATTGAGGACACCTTAAGGCCCACAGCAGGTTGGCTGATTGGTTTGGGCTTGAGCCAGGAACAGCTTGCAAAGGTCGTGGCTGGCTATCCACAAATCCTGGGTTACAGCATTGAGCAGAACTTGAAGCCTACAGCTGATTGGATCCTTGGCTTGGGCTTGAGTCAGGCCCAGCTTGCAAAGGTCGTGGCTGGCTCTCCGCAAGTCTTGGGTTGCAGCATTGAGCAGAACTTGCAGCCTACAGCTGATTGGATCCTTGGCTTGGGCTTGAACCAGGCCCAGCTTGCAAAGGTCGTGGCTGGCTCTCCGCAAATCCTGGGTTGCAGCATTGAGCAGAACTTGAAGCCTACAGCTGATTGGATCCTTGGCTTGGGCTTGAGTCAGGCCCAGCTGGCAAAGGTTGTGGCCAGCAACCCGCAAATCCTGGGTTACAGCATCGAGCAGAACTTGAAGCCTACAGCTGATTGGATCCTTGGCTTGGGCTTGAGTCAGGCCCAGCTGGCAAAGGTTGTGGCCAGCAACCCGCAAATCCTGGGTTGCAGCATTGAGCAGAACTTGCAGCCTACAGCTGATTGGATCCTTGGCTTGGGCTTGAGCAAGGCCCAGCTTGCAAAGGTCGTGGCTGTCTCTCCGCAAGTCTTGGGTTGCAGCATTGAGCAGAACTTGCAGCCTACAGCTGATTGGATCCTTGGCTTGGGCTTGAGTCAGGCCCAGCTGGCAAAGGTTGTGGCCAGCAACCCGCAAATCCTGGGTTACAGCATCGAGCAGAACTTGAAGCCTACAGCTGATTGGATCCTTGGCTTGGGCTTGAGCAAGGCCCAGCTTGCAAAGGTCGTGGCTGGCTCTCCGCAAGTCTTGGGTTGCAGCATTGAGCAGAACTTGCAGCCTACGACTGATTGGATGCTTGGCTTGGGCTTGAGCCAGGCCCAGCTTGCAAAGATCGTGGCCAGCAAACCGCAAATTCTGGGTTACAGCATCGAGCAGAACTTGAAGCCTACGACTGACTGGATTCTTGGCTTGGGCTTGAGCAAGGCCCAGCTTGCAAAGGTCGTGGCTGGCTTTCCACCAATTTTGGGATTGAGCATCGAGCAGAACTTGAAGCCTACGGCAGACTGGATTCTTGGCTTGGGCTTGAGCCAGGCCCAGCTTGCAAAGGTTGTAGCTGGCTTTCCACCCAGTTTGGGATTGAGGATTGAGCAGAACTTGAAGCCCAAACTTAAATTGCTTGGCTTGCAATTTTCTGAATTGGCTTTCTTAGAGCTGATCGCCAAGTGTCCGTGCGTGTTTGGTTATAGCTATCAACGCCTGACAAGTCGTCTGGCAGTTCTGTCAGCAGCCAACATGACAGCAAAGCTGCCAGCAGCACTAACGCGGACTGAATCCGAATTTCTTCGACAGTACGGCGGGGATGCCAAAAAGTTGCTGCTTAGCAGGCTGGTGTTGCACGTCATGGGCTGCAGGGGAGGGGTGAAATCACAGGACTTTTGGGCGATATCAAGTAGCGCATTCAATAAAGATATCTGCCGAGATGGGGGGTTCTCTTTACCCTTCCAGGGTTCGACGTGTTCTCGCTTGTTTGGCATGTGCTGCGCTCAGTCTTCCTGCAAAGTTGGCGCAATGTGTTGGCCAGTGCTGTGGTCAAGGGCCCGTCTGGCTGCTTGATTGCTGAAGGCTTGTTGAAGACTGTGTTTCGCGTACGCTCGGTTGAAGTACGCCATGTTTGCCCACTACGGAGGGTAGAAGCAAACTCTGACAGCACCCTGTTTGCCCCTCGCCATAGTGGCGTGATGTTGCAACATGTTGACACCTTGTTTGCTGCATGTTGGCTGGCTTTGGTGGATTGGCCAGAACGTGAAGACGTTCTTTCGCGCACATCAGGCAGTGGCGTGTCTGGTACTTTGACACATGCGCTCCGAAGATGTTGCAAGGGCTGCACGCAACTGGGCGGCTTGCCCAGGGAGCTGTCTGAAGGGCGGTTCCAAGAGTGTGCAATTCTTTTTCACTGGATCCATTTCATTAGGTCCCCACTAAGCACGGTCAACCTGGAAGATGGTTCCTTTTTCACCGTCGCACAGGTGGCTTTTTGTTGAGCCTTATGAGGGCCGTTGGCCCCGTTGGGACTAGGGGAATTCCGCTGCCCTACAGCTTGCCAGCCTGGGCACTTGCCCCCTCAAGGCAGCTGTGAGGCAGGCTCTGGCAGAACGCAAAATGTGGCAATCGATATCGCCCAGTTGTTGAGTCAAATGCCTTGAGATGATGGCACTCCTTACGATTCAACGCTTTCCATCTGTTACTTTGCAGCTTTGCGGGCCTACCCGAGCCATGCCGCTCCCTCCGCCTTTGCGGAAACGGCAAGCCCCGACCGTCCTCGGCTTCCTCGCCCTCTGCCTCGCCTGTCTCGGCGCGTCCGCTGCCGGCTTCGCCTCGCTGGCGCCGGCGTGGTGGCGCCGGGGCCGCGCCAAGCGCCCGGGCAGCGTGGCGGAGGCGGAGCTCTTAGCGCAGCTGGCGGTGCGGCTGCAGCCCAAAGCCGAGCTCAAAAGGAGACGACTTGATGTGCGTTGCCCTGCGTGTTTCGCGACTTGTGCCGCGCCAGATGAGTTGCTTTTTCCCTCTGACGTTGCACGACTTGGTGCAGTGGGTTGGGTCTGGTTGCAGGAGTCTTTAGCATGACTTCCTTTGCGGCACGTGTGGGTTTTCAGGCTTTGAACTTGTTAGGCCACAGGGTGTTTCAAGTTTCAATTGCAAAAGCGCCACTTCAAGGATTTTCCAGCTCTTGAGTTGTGCATTGTTTGGGCGGGAAGATGGGAGACATGGGCTCAAAGGTGTTAGTTTAAGTGGCTGCGGCGAGCAAGTGAGCCACGGATGGACATGTCTCCATGAACCAGGGGGCAGGCGGGAAATCACAGACCAATCGAAGGAGTTCGTTTGAACGGCTGTGCTGGAGGATGTCCAGCAGTTTTTCCTTCAAATCACCACTTCGCTGTAGCAGTCGCATTCTGAATGGGGCTCGGAACCTTGTGGTTCCCTTTAAACTTTTGCTCGCCATTTAGAGGGTCATATTCGGAATGTCACTTCAATGGACCCTGTCAAAATGCCAGGAGCTGTTCCGGCGCTTCCCGTCGCCGGAGAATTGGGGAGGGCACTACCTGGAGCCGGACCTGGCGATGCACGGGGTGCTGAGAGACCCAGAAGCTGCCCTCTTCGTGGAGTACGACGGGCGCCTTGGTCACATATGGCTGTGGCTCAAAAATAGGGACCCAAAATGGCACCTTGGTAAATGGAACCAAAGACTAAAACCTGCGTAACCCTGGCTCTTAAATTTTGAGCCACACCCATATGCGAGGTCGGGCCGTGTTGTCGGAAGGGTCTTTAAGCGTCGTCATATGTCACCCAGAGATTGCACGCTTCTACTTGCTGATTAATTTCTATCCGATTCCATCCCGAGGATGCAACCACGCGGCAACACCACACACAGGTTTTCTAATCAAGATTTAGGGACCACCGGTCGGATCGTTTCCAACATTTACCCACGCTTGCCGTCTCGCCTGCTCTCTTAAAGGGACCTTCTGGTGGGTTCCATCCACGTCAGTTGGTGGATGATATTTCTCGCAGTTTATCACTGGCAGAATGTTGTCTCGGGCGCTCTTCACGCTTGCCCCTTGCTCTTGAGCTTACGCCCCGCTAGCGCTGCCCAGGTATTGGAGGCATGCGGAAGAGGAGGGGATTGCTTTGGACGCTGCAAAGAACGCGGCGCTTCTGGCATACGCGCCTGAGGGATCGTATGTGGTGCGTATAAACCATGCTGCACTCAAGGACGTGCGGCCGCAGGATAACGTGCTGTGGTTGACAGTGAGCACTTGGCGCAGCGGTGACGACTCGTCGCTCCTTGCGATGTTGGAAGAGCTCACGCATCAGATTTCTGCTGGTTTGCAATGCGTGCTGCGCCGGAGCATTAAGAGACGACTGACCCGTGGTACAAGGGAGGAAAGTGGGGCGCTGTCAATCAGGGCGCGAGACTTTGCAAGTTCAGAAGCCACGCAGGGCAACAGTACACAAGAGATAAGACGCTTTCTGGCGATGCGGGGATATGATATTGAAGAACATTGTTGGAACACAGTCTTGGTGAGTCTGAGCATTGAAGAACAGCTGGATCCGATGCTGCTGTGGTTGGAGGGGCGCGGCTTCAGCAAGATGCAGCTTGCAAAGCTCTTGGCTAACAAACCGCACATGTTTAGATCAAGCATTGAGGACACATTAAAGCCAAGAGCAGATTGGCCGCTTAGCTTGGGCTTGAGCCAGGCCCAGCTTGCAAAGGTCGTGGCAGTTTTCCCTGTCATTTTGGGTTGCAGCATCGAGCAGAGCTTGAAGCCTACGACTGACTGGATCCTTGGCTTGGGCTTGAGCCAGGCCCAGCTTGCAAAGGTCGTGGCCAGCAAGCCTCAAATTCTGGGCTACAGCATCGAGCAGAACTTGAAGCCTACAACTGGTTGGATTCTTGGCTTGGGCTTGAGCCAGGCCCAGCTTGCAAAGGTCGTGGCCAGCAAGCCTCAAATTCTGGGCTACAGCATCGAGCAGAACTTGAAGCCTACAACTGGTTGGATTCTTGGCTTGGGCTTGAGCCAGGCCCAGCTTGCAAAGGTCGTGGCCAGCAAGCCTCAAATTCTGGGCTACAGCATCGAGCAGAACTTGAAGCCTACAACTGGTTGGATTCTTGGCTTGGGCTTGAGCCAGGCCCAGCTTGCAAAGGTCGTGGCAGCTTTCCCTCCATTTTGGGTTTACAGCATCGAGCAGAACTTGAAGCCTACGACTGGTTGGATTCTTGGCTTGGGCTTGAGCCAGGCCCAGCTTGCAAAGGTCGTGGCAGCATTGAGCCTTGCAGCCCACATTTTGGCCCAGCTTCAGCATTGAGCAGAACTTGCAGCCTACGACTGATTGGATTCTTGGCTTGGGCTTGAGCCAGGCCCAGCTTGCAAAGGTTGTGGCTGGCCATCCGAAAATTCTGGGTTTAAGCATCGAGCAGAACTTGAGGCCGACTGCTGACTGGATTCGTGGCTTGGGCTTGAGCCAGGCCCAGCTTGCAAAGGTGGTGGCTGACCATCCGCACATTTTGAGTTACAGCGTTGAGCAAAACTTGAAGCCCAAACTTGAGTTGCTTAGCATGGAGTTTTCAGAATTGGCTGTCTTAGAGCTGATCGCCAAGTGTCCGCGCGTGGTTTCTTACAGCTATCAACGCTTGACAAGCCGGCTAGCGGTTCTGTCAGCAGCCAGCATGACAGCAAAGCTGCCATCAGCTCTAACGCGGACTGAAGCCGAATTCCGTGCAAGATATGGCGGGGATGCCAAAAAGTTGCTTCTAGCAGGCTGGTGCTGCACTTTATGGGCGGCAGGGGGTGTGAAATCACAGGACGCCCTTCTTTGTTTGGGACCCTTGGGCGAAATCAAGTGGCGCATTCAAAACAGATATCTCCCCATATGGGGGATTTTCTTTTTACCCTTCCAGGGTTCGACGTGTTGTCGCTTGTTTGCCTTTACCCTTCCAGGGTTCGACGTGTTTTCGCTTGTTTGGCATATGCGGTGTTCGGTCTTTCTGCAAAGTTGGCGCAATGTGTTGGCCAATGCTGCGGTCAAGGGCCCGTCTGGCTGCTTGATTGCTGAAGGCTTGCTGAAGACCGTGTTGCGCTTACGCTCGGTTGAAGTACGCCAAGTTTGCACATGTTTGCCGGAGGGTAGAAGCAAACTCTGACAGTGTCCACTATGGCCGCTCGCCATAGTGGCGTGATGTTGCAACAATTTGACACCTTGTTTGCCGAATGTTTGCTTTGCTTGTGGATTGGCCAGAACGTGAAGACGGTCTCGCACATCCGGCAGTGGCGTGTCTGGTCCAGTACTTTGACAACCGCGCTCCGAAAAATGTTGCACAGGCTGCACGCAACTCAGCGGGCTTGCCCACAGAGCTGGAATCCCAAGAGTTGAGTGGGAACTTTTTGATTTGGTAGGTTCTCATTAGTAAGACACGGGAACCACCCAAGGACTCCAATGTACTGCCGGTGTGTGAAATGTCGCAGTCGATATCACCCAGTTGTTGAGCCAAATGCCTTGAGATGATGGCGCTCCTTAGGTTTCCACCGCTTTCCTTCTGTTAGTTTGCAGCTTTGCGGGCCAGCCCACGCCATGCCGTTCCCTCCGCCTTTGCGGAAACGACGAGCCCCGGCCGTCCTCGTCTTCCTCGCCCTCTGCCTCGCCTGCCTCGGCGCGTCCGCTGCCGGCTTCGCCTCGCTGGCGCCGGCGTGGTGGCGCCGGGGCCGCGCCAAGCGCCCGGGCAGCGTGGCGGAGGCGGAGCTCTTGGCGCAGCTGGCGGCGCGGCTGCAGCCCAAAGCCGAGCTCAAGGAGACGACTTGATTTGCGCCGCGACGTTTCACGACTGGTGTGGTGTCAGATGGGTTGGGGTTTCGTAATATGGGTGTGTTGAAGGTTGCGTAGCGTCTCTGCAGGTTAGCCAAGAGAGGTTTAATACTTTGTCAAAAAAGCAGCAGTTCTCCTGCGCGCTCACACAATTGGGATGCTTCAGATTTCAACTCGCAAGCAGTCCCAATAGTCTCCTTTCTGGACGTGTAACGCCAATGCCGTTCTATGTGCCGTTTCGAGGATTGAACCACCACTCAGGCTCAGTTTGAGGATGTCCAAAAGATGCTGGGTCCTTGTGGTTCCCTTTTATCTTTTGCTCACCATCTGGAGGGTCATATTCGGAATGTCACTTCAATGGACCCTGTCAAAATGCCAGGAGCTGTTCCGGCGCTTCCCGTCGCCGGAGAATTGGGGCGGGAACTACCTGGAGCCGGATCTGGCGATGTACGGGGTGCTGAAAGACCCGGAGGCCGCGCTCTTCGTGGAGTACGACGGGCGCCTCAGAAAGTCAGAAGTGAAGTCGCCTGCTTTTACGGGGGCAACGGAGGGAACCGTGTTGGACCACCTGGTAGATTCCATTCTTTGGGTGGAAGTGAAGGGTATCTTGTACTTTTGCTTTTGCGGAAATTCTGGGGAACCCTGTGCCAAAGGTCCGTCCTGCGTGGTTTATTCCAAAGGATTCCACTCTGTGGATGGCAAGGTATTCGGGCCTTCAGAAATGTGTGGGTCGTTCTCGTGTTCCCTTGAAGCTGGGCATCTGCTTCTTCGGACCCGAGCGCCAATTGCCACTCGGATTTCAGGGTGCGAAGGACATCACGGGCACTTTTCCCCCTTGCAGCCGCATGCTATGCACAGTGACTCCTTGGTCCTTGTGTACTGGCCTTGCCCACCCGCCTTCGATCAGGTATTGGAGGCATGCGGAAGAGGAGGGGGTTGCCTTGGACTCCGCGAAAAACGCCGCGCTGCTGGCATACGCGCCTGAGGGATCCTATGTGGTGCGTATCAACCATGCTGCGCTTGAGGACGTGCAGCCGCAGGAAAGAGTGCTGTGGCTCACAGTGGGCACTTGGCGCAGCGGCGACCAAGCGTCGCTCCTGGCGACGCTGGAAGAGCTCATGCGACAGATCTATGTTGGTATGCGAGGCGTCCTTCGTGGGAGTGTTTGGAGACGGCAAGCGGCGGAACGAGGTGCGGAACTGTCGGTCAGCGCACGGGATTTTGCAAGTTCAGGAGTCACGCAGGGCAACACCACGGAAGAGATAGAATGCTTTCTGGCAGTCCGGGGCTTTGGCATTGGAGAAGATTGTTGGAGCAAAGTCGTGTTGGCGGGTCTCAGCATTGAAGAGCAGCTGGATCCGATGCTGTTGTGGTTGGAGGAGCGAGGCATGAGCAAGGTCCAAATTAAGAAAGTCTTGGCTGGACAACCGCGCATTTTTAGATTAACCCCCGGGGACAGGTTGACACCTAACGCAGACTGGCTGCTTGGCTCGGGTTTGAGCCAGGCCCAGCTTGCAAAGGTCGTGGCTGGCTTTCCGCAAGTTTTGGGTTACAGCATCGAGCAGAACTTGAAGCCCACGGCAGACTGGCTGCTTGGTTTGGGCTTGAGCCAGTCCCAGCTTGCAAAGGTTGTGGCCAGCAAGCCGCAAATTCTGGGTTACAGCATTGAGCAGAACTTGAAGCCTACGACTGATTGGATTCTTGGCTTGGGCTTGAGCCAGGCCCAGCTTGCAAAGGTCGTGGCTGCTTTCCCTTCCATTTTGGGATTGAGCATCGAGCAGAACTTGAAGCCTACAACTGGTTGGATTCTTGGCTTGGGCTTGAGCCAGGCCCAGCTTGCAAAGGTCGTGTCTGCTTTCCCTTCCATTTTGGGTTGCAGCATTGAGCAGAACTTGCAGCTTACAGCTGATTGGATCCTTGGCTTGGGCTTGAGTCAGGCCCAGCTGGCAAAGGTTGTGGCCAGCAACCCGCAAATCCTGGGTTACAGCATCGAGCAGAACTTGAAGCCTACAGCTGATTGGATCCTTGGCTTGGGCTTGAGCAAGGCCCAGCTTGCAAAGGTCGTGGCTGGCTCTCCGCAAGTCTTGGGTTGCAGCATTGAGCAGAACTTGCAGCCTACAGCTGATTGGATTCTTGGCTTGGGCTTGAGCCAGGCCCAGCTTGCAAAGGTCGTGGCTGCTTTCCCTTCCATTTTGGGATTGAGCATCGAGCAGAACTTGAAGCCTACAACTGGTTGGATTCTTGGCTTGGGCTTGAGCCAGGCCCAGCTTGCAAAGGTCGTGTCTGCTTTCCCTTCCATTTTGGGTTGCAGCATTGAGCAGAACTTGCAGCCTACGACTGATTGGATTCTTGGCTTGGGCTTGAGCCAGGCCCAGCTTGCAAAGGTCGTGGCCAGCAAGCCGCAAATTCTGGGTTGCAGCATCGAGCAGAACTTGAAGCCTACAACTGATTGGATTCTTGGCTTGGGCTTGAGCCAGTCCCAACTGGCAAAGGTCGTGGCTGGCCATCCGCAAGTTTTGGGTTACAGCATCGAGCAGAATTTGAAGCCTACAACTGGTTGGATTCTTGGCTTGGGCTTGAGCCAGGCCCAGCTTGCAAAGGTCGTGTCTGCTTTCCCTTCCATTTTGGGTTGCAGCATTGAGCAGAACTTGCAGCCTACGACTGATTGGATTCTTGGCTTGGGCTTGAGCCAGGCCCAGCTTGCAAAGGTCGTGGCCAGCAAGCCGCAAATTCTGGGTTACAGCATCGAGCAGAACTTGAAGCCTACAACTGATTGGATTCTTGGCTTGGGCTTGAGCCAGTCCCAACTGGCAAAGGTCGTGGCTGGCCATCCGCAAGTTTTGGGTTACAGCATCGAGCAGAACTTGAAGCCTACAACTGATTGGATTCTTGGCTTGGGCTTGAGCCAGGCCCAGCTTGCAAAGGTTGTGTCTGCTTTCCCTTCCATTTTGGGTTGCAGCATTGAGCAGAACTTGCAGCCTACGACTGATTGGATTCTTGGCTTGGGCTTGAGCCAGGCCCAGCTTGCAAGGGTTGTGGCTGGCTTCCCTGCCATTTTGGGTTACAGCATTGAGCAGAACTTGAAGCCCACAGCAGGTTGGCTGCTTGGCTTGGGTTTGAGCCAGGCCAAGCTTGCAAGGGTTGTGGCTGGCTTCCCGCAGGTTTTGGGCTTAAGCATTGAGCAGAACTTGAAACCCAAACTTAAGTTGCTTGGCTTGAATTTTTCAGAATTGGCCGTCTTAGTGCTGATTGCCAACTGTCCGCGCGTATTCTCTTACAGCTATGAACGCCTGGCAAGGCGGCTGGCAGTTCTGTCAGCAGTCAACATGACGGCAAAGCTGCCATCAGCCTTATCGCGGACCGAATCCGAATTCCTTCGACAATATGGCGGGGATGCCAAACAGTTGCTGCTCGCAGGCTTTGTGGAGCACTTCATGGGGGCTGGGGATTTGAAACTCAGGTGTTGGGGACGCTTGGTAAAATCAAGCGACGCATTCAAAAGAGATCCCGCAAGTGGGGGCCTTTGCCCTCCCATGTATTGTTTTTGTTTTTTTTGCATGGTTGCTGTTTTTTTGTCGCGTGTGGTGGGGCAGTCTTTCCTTCCGCAAATTCGACGCCATGTGTTGGCATAGCCAGCGCTGTGGTCAAGGGCCGAGGGAGCGCAGCAGCCTGGAAGGGCGAAAGGCTCAAGAGCTCAGTTTGGTGGATACCCCGGAAGTTCTTGAGCTCAGTTTGCTACCCCCCAGTTTGTTGGTAGTTTGTTGGTATGCTACCCCCGGGGGTAGCAACACGGGGTAGTTTGTTGGTAGCTCAGTTTGGTTTGGTCGGTTCAACCCTGATGGTTCCACTCAAAATCGAGTCGACTCAAGGGCTCCCATTCCTTTTCAACTGGGATGGGAGAGGGGCCCAAAAAGGATGGCGTGTTGGGCCTTGTGGAGCTGCTAGTCTAAATGAGTGATTGTCAAATGCGGCGTGCGTCACTGCATTGCATTGGTGGGTGCCGGAGAATGCCTCGCACAGCTGCCTGAAGGGTGCAAAGGCTTAGGCTGGCGTTGGTTCGGATTTTATCACTACTGCACATTTTGTTTTTATATTTTCCAGGGGTCTTAACCAAATGGAATCGGGTGAGCGGGTGGTTCGTCAGCCTGCTGCGAGGTCCTCACGCAGCACCAGGAGGCGGAGGTCGGCTTTCGCACCGCCGTGGCTTTGTCGGGCCGGGAGTCCGTGATCTGCTGGGACTCGGGAGGCGGGGTGGGGTGGGGTGGGGTGGTGGGGGTTTGGGTGGGGGTCGGGGTTGGGTGGTGGTGGGGCCGTGGGGGTGGGAGATGTGGGGGGAAGGTGGGGGGTGGGAGATGGTTTTGGGTGTGGGGCGGCTTGCGGGGAAGGCTTTTTTTTTGGGAGTTGGCGGTTTATGCCAGACTCAACTGGCAATTTTTGGCTTCGTGCCTTTGTAGTTTCCGTTTTTTCGCCCTTGCAACCAGCCGACAGTTAAGCTCGGTGAGGGTGGGGTGAAATGTCATACTGTACAATGGCTGAGTGCAAGTTCTGCATAACAGTAATAATAATGAGGGGGTTGAGCAGGCACGCTGTGAATTGCACAACTTCAAGCCTCCGCCAGCAGCCGACTCTGATCAACTCACTTCTCTAGCCATGCGCCCTGCGCGTCAGGGAGCAACATAGGCACAGTTTGCAGGTGGCACTTCAGACCAAAGACATGTTCCTTTGTTCATGTTTTCTCTGTTCATGCCGCACAAGACTTGACTGCTAATGGGTTGGATCTTAGACTTTTTCACTTTTTGGTTGAAATCAAGTTGGGTTTTCCACTAAACCCACAAACAGTTTTTTTTAGTATAAAAACAAAAACACTTTTTGCCGAGGGGTCGTTGCAACACAGAGAACCAAGTCATGCACCGGGTCCGGCCCCCCCCCCCCCCCCGCGTTTTGCTTCCGCCTCCTTTCCAGGCGCCAGCTTCCAGATCACCGCGCGGGGGGAGGAGGGGCTGCGGGGCTACCTGGGGAACCTGGGCACCGGGGTGGTCACCTCCATGCTGGCGCCTGGGCCGAGACGTGGGGATGGGGTTGGTGGGGGCCTTGGGATGGTGGACGTGGGGTGGGTCGGTGGGTCGGGGGGGTGGGTGGCATAAATATTGACCGTGATATTTTTTCCCCAGCTGAAAACTATATATGGGTTCTGACGGGGCATGGGGGGGGCCTTGGGGGCCTTGGGGCGATGGATTCGGTACGTCGGGTGAGTGGTTAGAAAGCCTGGTGGAAGGAAACAAAACACAAAAGCCATGGTGATAAGTCTCCGTTCAGTGCTTGTTTTTCTCACCAGGCTTACTAACCTTACTAAGTACCCGATCGCGCCTTGAGGTAGGTCCGTGGGGTGGGTGGGTCGCATAGTGTTGACCTTGCGCTGTTCAAAGCAGCTGAATGAAGGGTGGGTAAGCGATTCTCGCCATTAGCACGGATCAAACTCAGAGTTGATGTGGCCTTCCGGATTTCCAGCTTTGCCAGGTTCCTTCGCAGCAGCAGGGCCAAGTTCAATATTGCATCTAATCAGAACCCAGGCGGATTCGCTGTTTAACAAGAGATGTCCCCATAGTGAAACTGTTCTTTTTTGCCAGGGCCCCCCTATGAATCTGCCAGCTTGATTCATTTGGAGTTTCACATGAGGCCTCTCCAGGACGTCTCAGGCTTACTTCCCAAGTGTCTGCACTTCCTACTCTCTTCTTTTGCAAAGACCGATTTAGTGGTACACCAACAGCTTGGACCAGTGTTGGCCAAATCGCCAAGGCAACCGAGCTTCCGATTTCGGAAGCGCCCGTGGCGCCAAAGGAGTCTATTTCCCAGACCCGACAACTCGAAGACACCTTGCCAGGGTTCCATTTTGCGACTAAAGGTCGACACCTCTACCCCGGGTTTCAGTCCACCTTGGTTCCAAAAAACGGAAGTTTTTGTTCCCACCCATTGACCGCCGGCTCGACTTCGAGTCTTCGAGTGGACGCCTCCAGGTGGAGGTCCAGGGCCACAGCTTGTCGACGAAGAGCTCCCCCAACCCCGTCACCTCCCAGGAGGCAGCGCCTCGGCTCGGGCGAAACCCGTCGAAAGCGCCCGGGGGGCGCAGGGCATTTTTGTTGGTACTTGCCGTGGGCATAGGTGTCCAGTTGTGTTTTTTTTTGCTTGAAGATGGAGGGGGATTCCTGGTTGACCTGGACCCTACCAGGGAAATCCATCGATTTCGGCCAAAGCTGACCCATATGTTTGTGGGCTCAGGGCGATGCTTTCGCCGGCTGGCTTGTGCTGTGTTGATTTCCTGCCAGCAGCTCCGATGAGACACCGAGGATGAGCTGCTGGTGCAGCTGAAGGAGAAGCTCTCTGAGACCCCCAGCTGGCTCCAGGGAGGCGCTTGGGGTGCCCGGGTACCGGTCTCAATGGGCAACATCCCCAGCCCCCTCAAACATGAATTCCATGTGCGGTTCCATTTTCCCCGTGCGGAATACTAGGAAAAATGAATTGGGGGACTTTCCCCGAAGGAAGGGATAGGGAGACACTGTTTGCCCGCAGGGTACTTGGATGTTCACCCAGCTGTTGGAAGGGAGCCGGACTCGGAGCTGAGGGTATCCAAATTTGCTTTTAAACAGGCTGTAAGATGCTGTAAGGACCGTTTCCGCGAATTAGTACGTGGTTATATAGCCAACCTGGGTTATAGCCCGCCAATAACAAGCTCAACTCCACTTGGGGAGACTAGCAAAGCGGAAGGTTGCCAATAGCTTACTAACTTGGCCGAACATGCAAATATGCCTTTTTGGGTTCTTGTCCCAGTCCTCCTCGCGCGCTGTGTGCAGAAGAATCACCTAACTCGCAATGACAGCTTCGGAAGAATAGCCAGGGGGGACTGAATGGGACTGACTCTGCGCCAGGCGAGGTGACGGCCATCGGGGGCCCCAACTCCATGTTCTGTGTCGCTTCCGAGGCCTGGTCACAGGGCCGAGGTGACAAGAGTGGAGGCCGCTCGGACTAGCTAAGGCAGGGTATGCCATGCGCTCACGTCCTGAGTTTCTGGAGATTTGGGCTTTTTTTTGGGTTTGGAGTATTTTGGTACTTCCAAGCCACTCAGGAAGTGAGCATGGTTACAACGCTCTTTGGGACTTAAACAACCATGGATTGTAGAACCATCTGTTTGACTAGGTGGAATCAAAGGGTTGTTATTTGAAGATGTCTTTTTCGGAGTCTTGGTTGAGGCAACCCACACGAAGCAACCCATATGGGTCCCCAGGCTTGAGGAAGCTATGAACCCACTATGTTGGAGGGGAGCTTGCCCACCTTTGCACATGTGTGTTGATGATCCCCCAACCGGTGCCCATTTTTTTCAGTGAGCAACGCCGTATAGCAAGCTGACCAAAACATGGTGAGGTACAGGGTTTGCAACTTGTGTGCAACTCAACCTACACTCAGCTTCTCCTGCTTGGGCAACAGTTTGGGGTTTTTGACCCAGGTGCCTCCACACACCTCCGGCCGCCAGGCGCTGGAGAGGCGCAGCTACCAGGCCCACGACATCCGCGCGGTGCTGGGGGAGCTGCTGGGTCTCACGGACGAGGAGCTGATGACGCGGGCCTTCTGCCAAGGAGAAGCGGGTGCACTTGCGGTGCGGGGCTGGTGGTTTCCTTCGTGTTTCTTTTCCCCCTCCACGTTGGTTTCAAAGGGAATGCTATAAATATTTTCGCCTTTTCCGCAACATGTTGTTTGTCAGTTGGTTTTAAACGGAATCCATCACTACTGGACATATCTCGATTTTATATACTTTCATGCACCTTCAAGAGCAGCTAGTAGCGGCTACCGTGGATGGTTTCGAAATCCGTTTGCTTCTCGCACCACGAAATGCGTCCATGGCAGAGAACCCAACGATGGTTGGTGAAGGGGAGGCTATGAACTACTGTGGATGGACGAAATCCTGCACCACTTAGAAACCATAGAAAACCTGCACCACTGTGGTGGTTGGTATTTACAAGGGAATCATGATTCCCGGGTTTCTCAGGTGGTGCGAAATGGATTTCGTCCATCCACAGTATCAACCCTTCACAAGAATTTAAGAGCTTTATCCCGACAAACAGGCCTCCCTCGTCCAAAGGCCTCCGCTTTTTTTTTCTTCTCCTTTTTCTGGACGGGGTGGGCCCCTTAAGCAATGGAATCTCCTTCTTGGGCTAATTCGAAAGGGGGACATACATGCCCCTTTTCAACTAGTTTGTAGAGCTACGTCTAATATCCATAAAGCTGGTCGAAGCTACTTCGAAGGGAGAAACCTTGAGTCTTGAGTGAAGTCCCCCTTCGTCGCCAGTCTGACCCTTGCCTTATTTTTTCAAGGCAAGCCTTTAAGCTGCTTAAAGCTCTGAGAAGAAGGGGTATGTGGTTCGTCAGGAATGTGGGAAAGGGGGTCAAGAAAGCTTCTTGTGTACTTGCGCACTATGGCAGGGGCGGCCACCGGATTCAACATCACTTTTTGAGCCAATTGTAGCTGAGTTTCCTTTTGGCCGGGGTGGGCGAAGATATTAGGCTAGGTCCCCCAGTAGGGCCTTTTTACCCTTTTTGTGGAGAGGGCTCCCTACTAAAATAGACTACAGAAAAAGGGTACCCTTATTCTATCCTCTCGACTGGAGGACCTAGTAGGAGCCTTGTCAGTGGATTCCATCCTTCTCGCTGTTTGGCATCCACCGTGGCTGCCGAAACCGTTTGCCTCCCAGCCCAACCGCAGGGGAGCTGCGTGAGCCCCCGGGCTTCATCATCCCCAAGCTGGCGCTGCTGCTGGCGGTCATGGAGCGAGCGGGTTCGTGTCGATGTGGCTTCCCTGAGCGTTGGCTTGCAGCGGGGCAACTGGCCGAGGTCTCCCCCAAAAGTAGCAGAGGTGCATTTTGCCAAAAGGGATGTTAGGACTTTAACTTTTTGCCAACTAATGTGTGTTTCCATTAAACCACTAAAAAATAAACTTTTAGCAGGGGAGCAGAAAGCAACCGAGGTAGAGTAAGTAGGAAGCAGAATCAGAGTAGAGTATGGGAGACCTCAATCTACTATGTATGAATCAGGATGGCAAGTATAAAACAGAATCTCTTTTGTTCAGAATAGACTAAATACGAAGCAGAATCAGACAGTCTTAGTCTCTGTGTACTTCAGGTGTGGGTCAAATCTTAGTTTCAGATGTCGACTCCGTATTGATCAACCTGGTGCATGATAAGGAGAGTTGGGAGGGGTTTTCTTTGGAATCGTCACCACCCTATTCATGAATGAATCGATTAATCCTGCTCCTGGGGTCTTCCTTCTTCACATTTGCAGATGGTTGATCAACCAAAATTGCCCACCACGGCCAAGGTCGCCTTGCGGAGCCGTCCAGTTTGCCGGCCACTCATCCCTGTACTGCACCTGTGGCAGCTGAGGGAATCATCCCATTTTAAGTTTCATGTTTTTGGCAACGTGGCTTCGACTCTAAAGTGCGGGACCTTTGGCGTAGGGAAGCAAGTCTCGTTGGAGTGTGGATCCAGTTTTTTCAGATGAGGATTCTTCCAGTCTAGTCTAGTTCCAGACAGAGTGAAATTCAACCCTCGTCAACGGTGTTTTTCTTAGTGTTGCGCTTCCCTGGAGGGTGAGGGTCACTACCTTCAAGATGTCCCATTTTTTGTTGGTGGATTCAGCTCGCTTTTGGAGGGGCCGCAACCCCCCTATTAACAGAAACGGTTTGTGAATGCGCGGTCGGCATCACCAAGGCTTGGGGGATGCCCTAAATATTTCAAGGACACAAAGGAAACCTATAAACTCAATCGGTCTGTCGGGCTTCCGGTGAGGAGCACTGCCAGCTGAAGGAGGTTCAGTTCTGCGCGGCCATCGGGTCCTGCCCGGGTCTGCTCATCGGAGACGGCTGGGAGTGAGCGAGCGCCGGCTGTTGGCGCGGCTTTGACTCACCAATGAGCAGCAGAGCACTACCAAGCTATTCCAAGCCAGACCACAAGCGGGGTATGAGCATCTAGGTTTACCCTGTATCTGCACTTTTTGTATGAAGGCCGCAAAAACATGACCACCACTACCAAAAACTACCCCCCCCCCCCCCCCGGAGAAGGGAAGCAGGGGAAAATAATCGCGCAACATTTGCAATATAAAGGACCAAACAACATTATTATCCCTCTTGATCAGGGCCTTAATAGTTTGAACATGCTCCACAACACTACGCTGCTTATTGCAGAGCCTTTATTCATGATACCTACCCAGACTGGGTAGAAATGGCACTTCTCGTTTGGTAATGTTAAAACCCTCTAGGCCCCGTGCCGAAATTGGGTAGCTGTTCTGAGGTCCTTGTTGGTGTTGCTTCCCAAGTTCCATTGATCGCCATTTGGCTCAAGACACAATTGAGGTTCAAGATCTGATGTGTGACTGCATACATACGTGATCGGCATTGAGAGCGAAAACTTTGCTTGCGCTGCATTTGTCAGGACCACTGTTGTAACTATCATTCCTTCTCCCTTACAACGTTTACACGGGTTCGGCTATAACGGCATCGTCCGTATACACCTTTCTACGTGGTTGGTATTACAGCTTGAGGGTTCGGTGCATAGCGTCCCACGGGACGTCACCTTGCCGTCTCTTGACAGGTTATCAGCCGTAACTACAAGCTCTACACTGGACTGGGAGACAGCTGGTTTATTGCGGGTACAGGGACAATAAAGGAACGATAACCTACACAGTACAATGGCGTCTTCGGCGAGCCCAAGTACTGCAACTTTTGGGAACAGCAGCTCAGAGGGATCCAATGGATTGATGGCTCTTCCTGCGGTGATGGATATGGTTGCAGATTCACAGGACGAACCTGGGAGCGGAGGTTCCGCGCTATTCAGCGACATATCTACTCCCACAAGATCATGGAAGCAGATCGATGTTCATCAGGAGTCGAAGAAAAGAGAATCCCCACCGAGAAGATCATCATCTTCGCCTGCGACACCACGGACGTCGCAGAAGGGCGTGAGATCGACATCGAAGGGTGGGAGGTCAAAATCACCCACCAGTGCAGATTTTCGCGCCGTGATCAAAGAGAAGAATAAGATGGAGGTGGAGATCGGGGAATATCAGAAGACACTTGATGAAATGTCGGCAGCAATGGCGAATCTTAACCAAGAAGACTATGGAAGCACCATCCGGATCCAGGAGCTGGAAAGACGATGCGAGATTGCCAGCAAGCAGTCGGGACATCTAGTGAGTCACCACCAACACCACATGGCTGAGGCATGGCGCAAGTTTGAGGAAGAAGCCCAACAGATGCGCAAGGTAGAAATGAACGCATTCCAGTACGGGGAGAAGAAAGACATGGAGTCGAATATTATAATGCAACAGATGAGACAAGCTGAAGGAACTATCATGGAGCAGACGCGGGAAATTGCATTGATGAAATCCTACATGGCAAGCGAGAAGTCGGCCGCGCAGGAATCAGCTATACGTGCAAATCAGATACACCGTGAGGCTTCACAACAGATATCAGTTTATCAGCAACAGATCAGAGGCATAGAATCTTCTACATCTATCGAGAAGTTCAACGAGGAGGAGATGGTCCAAAGTCTGAAATCACAGTTGGAGCATGCACTCGTCAAGCGCCCCGAGACGTACTCTTTGGAGGACTCCAGGGAACAGCTGATGGCGAGGCTGAATGACGTTACAGTATTTGCGGAACAGGAATCGAAGAGAGCAGATTGCTTGCTTCGCGAAAAGGAAGAGATCGTCAAACAGTATGAGTCCGACGTGTCGATGAAGGACCAGATGATTGCTGTCGAAGGTGGTCATCGTCAGGATGCGATCTTGGAGTTAGCCCAGGTCAAAGAAGAGAAACAAGAGGAACGGTGCACGATGGACGAGAAGTCGAAGGAGGCTGAGTACTGGAGATTGACAGCTAAGGGAATGTACGATGAGTACCTCGAGGAGATGCATGAGCTTCAGAGACAACTGAAGGAAAGAGAGGCGACGCTCAAGCAAGAAGAGAGTTTTGTACGCCAACTCGATGCTGACAACGAGGAACTACGTGCACACAAGAAGCTGGAGACACAGGAAGCCTCCAGCAGCAAAGATGGACATCGTGAACGAGCAGTAGTGAAACGCGCTGAGGGAGGAACCCAGGCTAATTCAAATAGGATAGACAAGAAGGTGGCTGGGTCAGTCCCGTCATCGTCTTCAAATCAAATCCCTAATTCGTCGCTGATGCCAGGTTCGATCCTCTTTCCGTCTTTCGGTGATCCAATGATCGATGTACACCTATCCCAGATGCAAGGGGTTGTTGGGCATGTCCCACAATCCACTACTACGACTGGTGGTGGTGATGGGGGGGGAAACAACGGTACTACGCCCCCATTGGATTACGGTGGATTCCCGCCCAATGGGAATGGGCAGGGAGCGGGTCGACGTCAGTTGAGCCTCGCTGGTGGCGGAGGAGGACCTCCGGATGATCCACCCGATGATGAGGATGAGGATGACGACGACGAAGGAGATGAGGAAGACGAGGAAGAAGAAGAGGAAGAAGACGATCGGACACGGAGGAGACGAAGGAGATCGAGAGATAACCGAGAGATCAAGAATGATCGACCGAGAATCTCGAGGAAAGAGGCCGAGAGAGTATCTATTCCGGCCTGGCCAAAGATCCATCAACTTGACACCTGGAAGATGCAACTGCTGATGAATGTTCTGAGCGCATGTGCAGATCCAGATACCGACGCATGGACGAAATGGCTGGAGCAGGCTCTTGGGTTGAACCCAGACCTGGATTTGCTTAGCGATTCAGGTGGCGACAGATTTGCTACGATAGATATTAAGATGGCCATGGGCATGCAGAACATGCTGAAACAAGCACCTGACGAAGCCAAGGACGTATACCTCGATGCTACACGACACTCTGAACTACGACATCAACAAGGGGTGATCGTGAAGGGACGAGAGTTGGTGGCATTAGTTATGCAATCATTCAGAACTTCCGATAGAACGGATCTTGTCTACCACATCGAGCATTTATTCAACCTTGACTTTCCTGGCGACAAGAACTTGGTCATGTTCAGGAACAAATGGTATGATTTGCTGCTGAAGATGAGGAGCGAGGACAGACCCAGTAAGCTGGCTCTCAGAGACATCCTTTACAGGAAGATCAAAGGGAGCAAGAAGATGGAGTTCGGCCTCAATGCCTACCATAGACTACCGGACAAGCATCCTCAGAAGACGTATGAATTCTTATTGGCGTTGATCGACTATCAGATCAAGGCAGATCGGGAAGACCTGATGCTCGACATGAAGGAGAAATCGGTCAAGTCGATGATGAAGTCAGGCGGGAAGGATGCGGCTCCAGCAACTGGCAAACAGGAGAACCAGGGTGGCAAGGGCAGAAAGGGGAAACCCGGTGGACCTGATGCCGCTCCTGTGCTCCCAAAAGCCAAGGCAAAGGGCCACGCTGGCAAGAACGGCAAGTCCGACGGTGCCAGCGACAGAGGCAAGAGTCCGGGCGGAAGCAAGGATAACCCCTGCTGGTACCACTTCAAATCGGCGAAGGGGTGCGTGAAAGGGAATGAATGCACTTTTTCCCACAGCAAGAAGACGGAGCATAAGTTGGAGAGCATGTCCAAGGGGAAAGGAAAGGGCAAATCCAAGTCCAGATCATCGTCACCAAAGAGGGATGATGGAGCATGCTTCGCGTTTCAGAAGGGGAAGTGCGATAGGGGAAGCGCTTGCAAGTACAGGCATGAGCTCATCAAGAACAATTCAGCTCCAGCAACGTCAAATGACAAGGCGCAAGCCAAGTCGAAGGCTGCCGCCAAAGCCGCAGCGCCAGCCATTGCGAGGAGGGCCATCGCAATGCCCGCGATAGTCCTGAAGCAATCGGCTCCTGCAGGGAAGGTAAGCTTCAAGAAGGACGTTGATCAGGTCGAACCGGACGAAGCCGAGACTGTCTACCACGAGCACGATGACGACGCGATGAGCGAATCATCGAGATGGTCTGGCGAGTCCGAGATCCCCGAGAAAATGGTGTGGTTCAAGGAAGTGCTCGACGTCGACGAGAATGGGGAGATCACCTACCTCGAAGACGAGAGAAGGCAATGGGAACGAAAAGGGGAATGGTACGGTTATGAGGACAATGAGAATGAGCCTTATCAGTACGTGTACGTCGACGAGAAGAAGTTCAAAAGCAGTGATCATCGTGAATTATCAGCCTACCAAGTCCAACGATCATTGATACGTGCGAAGATACTGAGAGAAGTGGTGGATGATGTATATAAGAAGCACTACTTCCCGGTGACCAAGGAGAGCAGCATAATGTTCGAGTATGATCGGAACAAGGACGAGATCAAGGAATCGGCTGTCGACTGGAAGAAGCAGCATGGTATGCCGAAGAACGTTTTCGCCATGTCAACGTGCATCAGCAAACGGGTGAAATGGTTGATGGACACCGGATGTGGTCATGATCTCATTGGAAGAGCCAAGGCGAAGAGCCTGGGTGTCGACATCGTGAAAGATGACGACGAGATCGTGTTCCAGACCGCGAATGGTTCCACTTCCACATCTGATGTGGCCAAGATAGTCGTGGACGAGTTGGACGAGACTGTCGAGCCGCATGTATTGGATGAGACACCCACGGTATTGTCAGTGGGGAGGAGATGCATGAAGATGGGTTATGCATTTCACTGGATGCCTGGTAAACTACCTTTCATGGTTACGCCAAAGCAGGGATTCGTGCACTTGCAGGTCAAGGACGACATCCCGTACCTAGTGAGTGATGGTAAACTTCGGAGTAACAGGCATCGCCCTACGATAGACGACCTCAAGGAGCACTTTTCGGAAGTATTGGCGATGGTAACGAACGACGAGGCAGATCAGGGAGGTGACGATGAGAACGACGTCACACCCGCCGCTGTCGGTGAGTCCGCAGAGGCCGAGGGCGAACACCACGACGGGGCATTCGACTTCGGGCCACCCGGAGGAGCCGGTCCGGTACGTCCGCCTCCCGTGGCTGAGGAAATACCTGTAGATGTTGGGTCAGTCCCGCATCGACATGGTGATGCCGAAGCTCACGAGGAAGAGGTTGATGAAGATGATCCAGATGCCGGAATCGAAGTAGACGTGTACGAAGGATCATCAATAAAGAGGAAAGTGGGAGTCCTCAAGAAGGACGCCAACTCCATAGCTCATTTGCTTACACACAGATACCGAAATCCCTTCTGCGAATCATGCGTCAAGGCAAAGATGAGACACTTCAGATCACGAACGGGAGCATTCAAAAGAGAAGTGAAGACGTTCGGTGACCTGGTGACGTTCGACTTTGTGACGGCATCAGGAGATCATGAAGTGGAAGGCAGGTATGCGCTCATCATCCGGGACATATATACCGGAATTATCATGGCTTATCCCACCGCGAGAAGAGACACTGACTCAGTCGTCAGGGCTATCAAGCACTTCTGCGGGAGGAGGAAAATCAAGCAGGTATATTCGGATGACGGCCCGGAACTGATCAATGCGTGCGTGGAGCTGAAGCTGAACCACGACCTATCGCTGCCTGGACGGCCGCAGAACAATTCCCTTGCTGAAAGAACAAATCAATTCATCATTGACCAGACTTCGGCTTGTCTAGTACATGCCGGTCTACCCACGTGTTATTGGGTGCAGGCCATCACCACTCTGTGCCATCTCATGAACATCGAAGAGGTGAACGGATCGAGTGCATGGATGAGGCTGCATGGCGAGGAGTTCAAGGGCGAGAAGATACCTTTTGGTGCGCTAGTGGACTTCAAGCCGAGCGAAGCACGAGGGGGAAAGAGGGAGAAGTTCGAGCCGAGAGGGGAAACTGGTATATTTGCTGGATATGTGTTGAGCACCGGTATGCATTGGGCAAACAAGTATCGTGCTTGGGCACTTACTGCATTTGCGGGTGCAGAGCTGAACATCAAGAAGGCAAAGGTTCCACCTCGGTTGAGAATGCCACATCAGACGGAGAGGATGATCCTGAAATCTCCTCTGACATTCCCAATACAACAGAAGTACAAGGTTGCCAACGAGACTTTGGAAGGAATAGAGATGTCTATCGATGCAATCGGTCTGGATGCACGTGACCGCCTGATCGAGGATGAGGACTACGAGCCTGAATTGCTGCAGAGTGACGAGAAGCGACTGCTTGACGATGAAGTCGATCAGATCGCTGGTCTACTGCTCGACGATGGCCCGGAGGTAATCGCCGGAGATCGGGGGGATCATGCAGGAGAAGAAGATGCTAGACCGAGCTCCTCGAAAGGGAAAGGAGATGGACACTCTAAGGGCGATGAGAAGGTTGCGAAGTCCGACCTTCCACACGTGTCAGTTGGGCTACCCGGGGATGGTATCACGTACGTCAACGACGATGGCAAGGAGGTTAAGATCGACAAGGCCGGGAGACCGTATCCTGTCGGGAAGGACGGATTCAGGCTAATGAAGACATCGAGACCTCCAGAGTTCACTCCTGAAGAATGGAAGATGATGAGTAAATATTACACCAAGGAAGAGAAGGCCGAGGTGAAGGGCGGTGGCAAAAGAAAGAAGAAGATCCCAAGAGTAAAGAGTCTGATATTTCCGCGCCGGCAGAGGCACGGACATTACAGATGCCCGGTGGTAAGAGAATTCGAGCGATGCTTCGGAACCGCTGGGGTGGAGTAGAATGGCAGTACAATTGGGGATTGCGGAAGAACATATCAAAGATCAAGAACCCAATGGATGGGAAGCACTTGGCTGAGCTTGAATGGGTCAGGATTGTTGTTAATCCTGTCGACGGGGTGGTTGTTCTCATGGATTCCAAACAGTCCCAAGACGTCATGAGACGAAACGTTCAGCTTGAGAAAGAATTTGAGTGTCTGGTGGTAATTTATGCCTGGAAGTTCAAGTCTGAGGAGCGATCAAAGTCGACTCCAAACTGGACGAAGGCGGTTGCATCAGTCATGGAGAGTCATAAAGACGAAGCTGAGACGGCATCGGGGACGGATCCATCGGTCGACGAATCGACGGATCTTACCTGGTATGAATGGGAGGAGTCTGCTGAGATAGTTTCTGGAAAAGTGCCACTCGCAATGCCTGCGATAGGCGAGGACGGTGAAGCCAAGAAGTACCCATCGATGCCGTGCGTGACTTCTGAGCGAATACAGCACAGAGAGAAAGCTGTGAAAGTTGTACGATTCTTCGACGCTTTAGTATCCAGGCCGGTAGGCCGGAAAGAGATGTTGACCAACCCTGATGCATTAGCATCAATGAAGAAAGAGTGGTCGGGATTAATCGACCAGGGGGTCTTCGATCTTGGCGCGGTGCGTGAATATGACGCTGTAGCCAGAGAAGCAAAAGCGAAGGGGGAGGAAATACACATGGCTCGCGCACATGGCATTTGCGTTGAAAAGCACTCACAGTTGCCTGTTGGTGATCCTAAGAGGAAGTTCAAGGGTAGAGGCGTGTTGCTGGGGAACCAAGTGAAGAACCAAAGCTTTGAGGCTGCGATGTTTCAAGATTTGGGGAACTCCCCTGCTTCATTTGAAGCCTCGCGTTGGGCGGATTTTCTGGGTTGTCATGATGGCTGGGATGTGCAGATGGCCGACGCTGTTCAGGCGTATATACAGGCCACCTTGAGAGGCACGCCGTGTTGGATTGAATTGCCACCGGAGGCCGTGCCAAGTGAATGCAAATGGGATAAGTACAGAAGACCAGTCGTCCCGTTGAGGAAGGCGCTGTACGGACACCCAGATGCGGGAACATTTTGGGAGCAGCACTGCGATGAGTCGGTGCGTGCCGTTGGTTTTGAGCCCATCGGCGAAGAATGGCCTTCAGTGTACATTCACGAAAAGCTCCAGCTTGTTCTGGTTGTGTATGTCGACGACTTCAAAATGGCAGGGCCGCAGAAGAACCTTGCCCAAGGGTGGAGCATGTTGCGTACACGTTTGAAGATTGAGCCCGAGACTGGACTTGACATGTACCTTGGTTGCAATCAAAGCAAGGGAAACGTCACTCTCGGGAACGGACACCGAGTAACAACGGTGACCTATGACATGGAACAGTTCCTACGTTCCTGTGTCGACCGCTATCTTGAAGTGGCGGGCGACGTGAAGTTGAATAAGGTTGTCACCCCTGAGTTGCATGAAGAAACAAAGAATCACGTCTCACGGAAGCCTGCCAGAGAGGGGCCGTCAGTCGTGTGCAATTGGTGTAACAATCTTGTGCCCACCGACGGTTCTGCCACAGTGCCGGACCAACGGGGAGGGACTCCTGAGTTGGCCATGAAGGAGCCCGTGCGTGGACACCTTGCTCCGCATGCCGCTAGCGTACTGATGAAGTTGCTGTACGGTGCGCGGATTGCTCGCTTCGATTTGTTGCGGCAAGTGAATCGCCTAGCACGGAACGTGCATAGGTGGACTGACTCCGATGATCGGGGTTTGCATCACTTGATGTGCTATGTGCATCATACCAAACATTGGCGCATGGTCGGTTGGGTTGGAGACCCTATGGACGATGTGCACTTGGCCTTGTATGCGGACGCTGACTTTGCGGGATGCATTGACTCGCTGCGTTCCACCTCCGGTGGACACTTGAATATACAAGGGCCTAATACCCGGTTTCCGTTGTCTGGCAGCTCTAAAAGACAGGGTTGTGTGAGTCACTCCACTCCCGAGGCCGAGATTGTTGCGGCCGATGTTGCCATGAGATCGATGGGTATGCCCGCTCTCAAGCTGGTAGAGCGGATTCTCAAGAAGTCACCGAACTTTGTGTTCTATGACGATAACAAGGCTATGATCGGTGTCGTGCGATCGGGGAGAAACCCCACGATGCGCCACCTTGAGAGAAGCCATGGTGTTAGCATTTCGTGGATGCATGAGATGTTCACACGTGATTACATGTACTTGGCGTATGAGGTCACCGACAGGATGGCGGCCGATATTTACACCAAGGCGTTCAATGATGGGCGCAAATGGAAACATGCATGTTTGCAGATTGGTCTACTTGACCCGAGCTTGCTGTCTGACCCGGATACCCTCAAGGCGCTCACACCTACGTGTGATCCCATAAAGGGGACCATGCAGACCGCTTCGGGGACAGTTGACGGAGTTCCAACATTTCCGTACACACACATTCCGATCATGCCCCCGGACCTATGGTGGTCTGGATTAACATCTAAAGAGGGATTGCATGAGCATGAAGGACATGATCCGGTTGTTGTTGCCAAGGGACCCAGATTGATGCGTGTGAAACCTCCACTCGCGGTTATGACACCGTTTGGGAGCAAGTGGCTTCGTTCCACTTGGTTTCTGAAGAATGGGTCATGGCTCAAAGTTGAGGATAGAGTTGACCCGGGGCTACAATGTGTGCGAATTGATGGTTGGGTTGAACGCGCAGTTTGGCAGTTTCATCCCGTACCGGTCGCTGCACCGGCGCGGGAACGGTCTCCACGACCACGACCAATTCACGTCGGGTCCGGGGATGTTGACATGCAGTCCGTGCTGGCCGCATTTGTTGAAGAACTGTCGAACGAGCGCATAGAGTTGAAGTGTGTTAACGACCTTGCTTTGGAAACGTTGCTCCGATTGAAATTGCTCATGCGTTGTCTGCATATCAATCACGAGCAGCTTGTCCCTGGTCGTTGTTTTGTTCCGTATCGCATTGCGGTGAAGCACAAGCCACAGTTAGCGCCGGGTATTGAACTCGCGATGGTCAAACACGACGGTGGTGTGCTTCGCGCTCCTGTTCATGTCTCGCTTCCTGGTATGAGAACTCGCACAGTCGTCACTCTTTACAGTGTTGACTTGGCTCGGCCCATCGTGCTGATGGCATGTTCCGAACCACGTAACTGGTTCACTGCTCTTGCCCGCCATGACGGGCCGCAGGTTGTCACCATAACTCTGGTTGATGACTTACTGAGCGAGTACGGGGGGAGAATCGCCAGACATGTGCTTACCAAACCTTCCGATTTGTTGTTCTTCGCCGGGCCTTGCACGGGGGGATCATCATGGGCACGCCTCAACAAGACTCGCGGCATTGACACCGCAGAGAAAATCGAGGCCAAACAAAGAGAATTTTGGAGATTATTTGAACGGTTCGTTGAAATTAAACGGCATGCCATGACAAAACGAGCTGCGATTTTGTTTGAGTTGCCTGGAAGTTGTGATTATTGGAAAGATGAGAGACTGCATGAGGTCGTGCATGATGGGACTAGTCACGAGTTTGATGGGTGTCGCTATGGCTTGAAACAAAGATATGCAAAGAAACCCATGCCAATCAAGAAACCATGGAGAGTTGTCTCATGGAACTTTGAACTTGGTGGCTCGTTGTCTAAGAAATGCAATGGAAACCATGAGCATGGACCTTGTGCTGGTCGTGAAACCAAAGAAACCCAGTTGTACACGTCAATAATTGTGGGTGTGATCCTTCGCCGTTTTCGTGCTCGAGCAAGGTGCCTCAAACCGGCACCGTTGAAACTCGCTCTTGCTTGCATTACGCGAAGGAGATCGCGGAAGCACCAAGCTACTGCGAGCGAAATCTGCACCACCCCAACTGCACAACCGAGGTGCTGGGTCAGTCCCGAACCTCTGGTGCATACGGGGAGCTGGGTCAGTCCCGAACCCAAGCTTCAAGGAGGAGCTGGACCTGTTCATCACCTCAATCTGAAACTGGGGTCGTATTGGGACAACTCCGTGGCCTCATTTGCAGCTGCTTATTTTGGGTTTTCCTGGTTCTGGAGAATATCATCAAGATGACTGCCAATCCAACTGTCGTCAACACGAATGAGTTCTTCTGCGTGCCTGTCGGGAAATCTAGGCAAGCGGCAGTCTTCTTGGGAAATTTGGTGAAGAACGCCATCGAGGAAGGCAAGAGGATACCCAAGAGGATGGAGGTGAGCAGCGACCTGGGTATGTGCGTGAAGTGGATCGAGGACATCGGCGTCCCCGCTATTTATGCATACTCTGCGTACTATTCTGCCAAGGGCCGCGGGATGATGAAAGGTGAAGGGCAGTCTATGAGGGTTGCCTTAGAGTTCATCAGCAAAGTTTTCGGACAGCTTTCTGCCGACGAATGTATGCTTGGATGGAGGGAATTCTGCAGCAAGGGAAAGAAGATCGTGTCGGCGCTGAACCAACTTTGCGGTGAGGCAACGATGCTGGCGAAGAACCCCGAGTTGCTCAACGTAACCAAGTACTGCATGGAAGGGGCGGATATGTTGAGATCAATCGCGAACATCTGGGATCTCGCACTAGGCGTGGCCGAGGACAACGATGAACGGTCGTTCAAAGCAGCATTCCACCAGAACACCCCGGTTGGGGAGGTGTACAAAGAATTCATCAGCGACGAGTCATCTAGGGCATCGTCATCGAGAAGGTGGAGGAGCTCCGAGGAGTTCCAGACGACTGCAGAGTTTGAGAGGCACGATCGGAGAATGCAAGTACAGAGATCGAAACTGGGGGAAAGTGTTCACGTTGAGCGTGATCAAGGCTCCCAAGATCGACTCCTACGGTCGTGGTTCCAAGGACGACTACCAGAAGAATTGGGACCTTGGGTTGGTCTACCAGAATGAGCTGCAGGCATCGATGAAGAACCTCGCATATGCACTGAGGAGGGATGAGAATGCCAGCCAGAACAATCTATTGCGCTGGATGATCTGTGGGTCAACCCCCAGTGACATCTCTGACGCGTGCATCGGAGCGGTCAATTCGCTCATGTGCGTCTCTTCATCATGAGGAGATTGCAGCCATTGCTCGGTGAGAAGGACTCCAAAGATCAGTCGTATACAGCTTATTTCCGTCCAGACAAAAGGGAGCTGAACGATCTCTACCGGGAGATTGAGTACGCCAGGGATTTCCTATGGTGCATCGATATGATCTATGAGTCGAAGCTGCCTGCGATGAACATCAACTCCATCAGTTTGGCACCGCACGCGGCTGACAGGGCCGCTGAGAACCAAGATCGGCGCAAGTGGGTAAGCTGGATGAAGGAGATCGAGAAGAAGGCCGAGAAGGACGTCATGATCGAATTCTTCCAGAATAAATACTGCACGATTCATGAAATCGAGAGGGAACTGGAGAAGTACCCCGAGGATTTCGTGGTTGGGGAAGAGCCGACATGGTGGGTGATGGGCTCATCGAAGACGGAGCCGCCACGGAAGACGGAGCGACAGCAGAAGTCGGCATCAAGCTCCGGGCAAAGGAGTCAAACCGCTGGTGGGTCAGTCCCCCAGCCGGGAGCTCCAAGTGGGGGGTCGCAAGCCAGCGATGCTGTCAAGATCGACAACGAGATCATCGACTCCATTTTCCGAATGAACTCTGGCGGTGACGACGACAGATGGGTAATTATCAACCCAACTGCTGGACACGATACCTACACTTCATTCGAAGGGGGTACCACTTTGGGCGGCGCGACTGTCAATGTGAAATTCAACATAGACAACAATACGGGGTACCCAATCATACAAACTGTATTTGGGCCGTGTCTTGCAGAAGGCAAGAACGCAACATATTGGGAGTGTATGCTGAGATGCCTGACCTCTTCGCTATTGCACTTCGAGGAGAAGACCAGCGCGGAGAAGATCATTCTTTCCTATGTTGGGAAGGGAAATGCGGCATGGCTACAGCTGTATGCTTTCTTGTGTGCCCAAACAGGATGCTTGATTACTGGACGCCTTCCGGGCGCCAAAGCCATCAACGCGTTGATTCAGGCGGAGAAGAACCCGGACAACGCACCTGGACAGTTGAACCGGATTATCAATAGGCAGAAGAGGAGCCCCATTGGCGAGGCGACGATTCGCGACATGATGATCCACAAGAAGAGCTTCTTGGTCCTGGATTGGCCCCTGAGGGCCGTCAACTCGAAAGGGAGCACGAAGACCTTCCAGATGATGGTCAACGAACAGGGATGGACAAACATCGAGGAGAGATCATACTATGGGTCGAGTGAGCAAGTCTCCTCACCCAACGACACGTTGAATATCATCTCCCGATTGCAGAAGCTGGATAAGCTCATCGCTGAACGGCGGAGGCGAGACATGGATGACTCACCAATGTCGGTGCACATCTGGATGTCGCTATATGATTGGGTGTGCATGAGAGGATGCGGATGGCAGGTGACCGCCAACCCCATCATCGACTCCCTGCAGAAGGCGATATCTGACCTCGTCAACACATGCAAGGGCCTGGTCGTGGTGTGCGTGAATCGCGATGTTGCTTTCCATGGTGGAAGAGGGGACTTGGGGACGATCGCCAACAAGGTTAGCGAGATCTGCAAGGCGGCAGGCGCGCTGGTGACCGAGAACGATCGCCTGTGGCGCGTGGTCCATGCGCTCACAGGAAAGAACTACAAGATCCCTGGGAGCTCGAACTTGCAACACTTCCTCCTGAAGCGACTGCTGATTGAGAAATCCATCGATGCGGTCGCACCAAGCAACGCGTTTGTGTGTGAGCTGGAGGGGACGTGCATAAACGAGCCCGACCTTCGATTCAACATCCCGAAGAACATGGAGGAATCGAAGGTGAAATTCGAGTACAAGCCGACCTTCACTGCACAGTCGAAGAGGAAACAAGAGCAGCAAGATGAAGGACACGGCGAGCAGGACGCTTTTGGGAAAGCCGATGTCGGTGATCAACGTCTTCGATGGTATACGGTCACGGAGCTCAGCAAGTTTATCTGCGAACTTTGCGCTAAAGAGATGCAGATGAGCAAGTCGAAGGTGCTCGGACCGAATTCGAAGTACAATCCCTCTTCTTGCGTGAACTGTTGCGCGAACTGGAACGCGGACACGAACGGTATTGCAATGTCTATCGAGGGGAAGAAAATGTACACGCGCCTCTTCGCGGAATGCGTGGTGGCAATCCCCGACCTTCAAAACCTCATGGTGGACGTCAACAATATCCAGGCCATGATCACGATCATACGGGAGCTCGTGTATTCAAGGCTGAAGAAGGAGCTTTCTCACGTGGGATTCGTGAGCATGACTGTGGATCAAGCAGCGCAGTTCTACAACAACGGTCACGGGAAGCAATTGTGCGCATCCCGGGATGTGATCGTGTGCAAGAATTCCGAGGGAGTCGAGGAGAGGATGTCCATCTTCTTGATAGGCAAGGATCTTGGCAATGTGGCATATTCGTCCTGGATCAAGAGTGTGCTCGACCAAGGAACGATGTATGAACTCCTGGGACAAACCACGAACGAGGAATCCTTGGGAGACGTCGTCGAGATGGTGTTGGGATTCTTTGAGGTGATGTCGTACTTCCAGCACGAACTGCCACTGTGGAAGGATGCATGGAAGATCAAGAGGGAGTTCGAGCAGTCAATAGTGCGACACCTCGCTGGGAACGTGACCCACACGACGGGCCAGAACAGAAAGCGGAACAGACCGTCCGCACAGCTCGGCGTGCCCACGAAGGAGGTGCTTGACATCATGAACAAGGTCAAGCCCAGACATCCACGATCCCTGATCACCGAGCCCTCTGCACAAGGTTCCAAGAGAAAGGCCACGGAGGGCGAAGATGAGGGTCTTGGTCAAGCACCAGACCCGAGTCGAAGTTCTCAAACCAATACTGAGAAGGAAGACAAGAAGCAGCGAGTGATCGACGGGCGGAGAGCGGCACTAGGATTCCTGGAGTCAATGGAGAAGTGCATGGGAGATATGGGGATCTGTAAGAAGTGCGCGAACCTGGCCCACGACGGCGACTGCAAGGACATTGAGGAGGCTGCTGGAAATGAGAAGGCGATGAAGGTGCTCCGTGAGCTACTCAGCAGTGACCCTGTTTCATCTGATGAAGACATGGGGGATACGGAGGAACCGTCCTCATCAACGTCCAAGGAAAGAAAGAAAGGGGGACAAGCAGGGAAAGAAACAATTGAGATGTACAGCTACACTATTAATTTGGTGGAGATGGCTGACACGGCTGAGGGAGGAGAGCTACAATGTGGTGGCGTCGACCTCACCTACAACCCGTGCGGGGACAGCAGGACATTCAAGAAGACGCTTGAGATGGGATGCGACACCATCCCGTGCTACATCCCGAAGTATGGCGATGTGAGTGATGTGCACTTGCCATGGGCGTATGCGTCCATCGTTGACCCCAAATACTTTCCCAAAGGTGCAATCCTTGAGCAAGTGGACGTGATGCAACTTGGCAAGAGTGTCAACTTCTGCATTGCTCCTTTCGACGGTGCTCCACTATGCAGGATTGGTGATGATCGCTCGGTATTTACTACAAGGGACCAAGCAAACCAGCTATCTCACGACCTATGCAGAGTCCTTCGACACAAGATCGGCAATTGCCGAGGAAGTGCTTTCAGGTGCGACGAGGGTGGATGGGTCGACATTGATGCTGTCATTGACGACCGGAACAACGACATATTCCCACCATACACCACGAGAGCGAAACGATACATGGGCATCATGGAGGTGATCAAGTGGCAGGAATCCGGAAGCAGAAAATCGAGATTCCAGGTTTTGGCAGCAAGGTTTCCGAGCATCATGAACCCGAACGACACGAGGGCAGCCAGGGAGGAAATGACCGAAGCTGGCGTGGATCGGGACGACATCGACAGGATGTTCAACAGATGCGATGGATGGTACAGACCTTGGTGCATCCGAGTCACAACCGGTCACAGTGATTTTGGATTCATGAGCTCATCCGCACTGGCGAATAGGTATTCCGCAAGAATGGGTGATTCTCTCGGAGGAGCATTCCATGTGACGTATGTGGAAAACCTGCCAAGCATCGTACGCTGTGGGTTAGTCCCCGGCGGAATCGATGGCGGCAACAGGCTAGCACTGCACTTCGGGGCGTTTGCTCCATGGGATGAGATGAACGTGGCGACGAAGACAACGCTACGGAACGTGAGGAGAGGGGATCCGATTGCGATCATCTATATTCCCAGTGCAACCCTCGCGCGGTATGGGGCTGGAGTCGCGGCTAATGGGACTTTCATGGTCTTTGACGTGATCCCGTTCTATGAGGTCAAGTCCATTTGGATTGGCAAAAGCAACGGAGGGAAGCGCCTGGAGTACGCTGACATCAAGAGGGCGTACTCGAAGTGTGTGGAGAACGAGATCTGCCCTGGCTTTGTCAACTCTTCCCAAGAGTCGGCTGCGATGTTCCTCCAGAACGTCGCAAAGATCAGCGAGAGGATGCCGGAGACTGAGACAGGTGCCGATAATCTGCACTACATCGTTGACATGGTTAATCGTGCCTGCGAACTCTATCGAATCAACAAGATGGAAGAGTTCAACGCACAGGTCAACGAGGTCCGGGACGAAATCAGCAAAGTCGTCATCCTGAATGATGAGACATGGGAAGGACTGAGGTGCCGGATATGTCCATCATGTGCGACCGCGATCCCCACCTGCTTCTGCTTATGCCTGGAGTGCGAGGCACAACTGATCTCCATCGGAAGATACTACATTCACATCAAATCCGATGACGAGGAGGACAACCAAAACCCCAACGTCTCTGGAGATGCCAGGCGTGCACAGGAAGAAGCTAACCACGATGCGGCAGCACAGGAGGATGAAGACGAAGCGGAGGAAGTTCCGGGAGAAGATGACGACATGGACACGCAAGGATATACATCCGGCTATGCGTCAGAAGAAGAAGACAGCGGTTGGCATTACCGCGACACCGATCTGGCGTCACGGGACATTATAAGTTCCCAACGGATGGCGATCTGCCTTGACGAGCCGCGTGAGGCTCAGTACATGGCAGGATTTATCGCACTCCAGCTGTCCAAGATGTGGGGGATGTTTGAAGGTGGTGAGGAGAGAACGATGAATGCCGGACTCGAAGGGAGGCCGGGCTGCCCTTACCACAATGACTTCAAGAGATACCCCAACATGACCGAGCATGATCAGGAAGGTATACTTTTGCCATCAACAATAACGAAGATTTCTCAATCGGAGAATGTTCGGACAAGAGCCTTCCGATCGGTTGAGGAGCGTGACGAATATATTCGTATGATGGTGTGCAAATGCGAGGGACTTTACACATTCTACAAGCTGTGGATTGCAGCGAGAATCCTCGATGTCACCAAGGAAGAAATGAAGCTCCTGGTCAAGGACCGAGTGCACCCGGTGGGTGATATTATTTTCAGATGTTTTGCACTAGCTTTCAACTGTAAGTATATATCATTCGTGAGGGATGGCCTAAACCTTGGCAAGAATGGTTACACGGTCAACGTGAGCGCCATCATCTCGGCCATCGACCCGAACAAATGCGACACACCCCTGCTGGATTGGTGCCTTCGGAAAGGGCACTGGTTGCCAGAGGACTACAACAAGAAGTGTGTCCGGGCACGAGAAGCCCAGAAGAACTTGGACGAGGAGTTCCGCCGACGTACCCATAGGCTGTCCATTGGGGACAGGTATGCTTCGTGAAGATGCTGATTGCGGTACGATGTGGGTCAGTCCCCATCTGTTACTTGCGTCACATCGACACTGTTTCGGTGGAACAACTTATGTCATGATTTATCTTCATGTGTCCAAGATGATTGGGTGTGTACATGGTTACATATTCCGACGACTATGACGCTCTGGATATTCGTGGATGGGACTATTACCTTATAGATGATATTTTTTCATTATTTATGCATTGTCCATGGTATCTGGAATGGCTATAATTTGCATTGATTACTCACCGATGTTTCTTTGCCGGAAATATGCAGACCGATTGCGAGCAGGCGCCTCTGGTGGACTTTTTCGGCCAACCCATTTATGGATGACAGCTGCGCGATGCGCAAATGCGGCAGCTGGATTGTTCATTGGTGGTCAAATGACGCGACGATTGTGTATTATATACACCTGCATATGGATGTGTGCTTCGATTGGAGGATGAATGTTTCACTTTTCGTACAATCGAACCCGGCATGTTTCACAGCGAATGAACGGTGTAGTGATAGCAAGTAAAAGAATGCACGACACGATTTCGTAGTTGAAGCCGTGGCCAGTGGAACGTTTTGTGGTGTTTGGACCGCATGATGAACAATGCGACCCAAATGGGGGATGTTAAAACCCTCTAGGCCCCGTGCCGAAATTGGGTAGCTGTTCTGAGGTCCTTGTTGGTGTTGCTTCCCAAGTTCCATTGATCGCCATTTGGCTCAAGACACAATTGAGGTTCAAGATCTGATGTGTGACTGCATACATACGTGATCGGCATTGAGAGCGAAAACACTTCGCTTGCGCTGCATTTGTCAGGACCACTGTTGTAACTATCATTCCTTCTCCCTTACAACGTTTACACGGGTTCGGCTATAACGGCATCGTCCGTATACACCTTTCTACGTGGTTGGTATTACAGCTTGAGGGTTCGGTGCATAGCGTCCCACGGGACGTCACCTTGCCGTCTCTTGACAGGTAACATCATTTGCCAGAATTGGCCACTGGCCACCCTTCCATCATTTTGAACAGCCCAAGTGGAACGTGTGAGCCCCAAGACATTGCAGGAGGTGCTTCTACCACTACCCATGACCTGCTTGAAGGAGTTTCAATGTGCATCTTACCATCAAAGGAAGTGGTTTGAGTGGGTCATCGCACCTTGCACCGCTTGCCGCCCCTCCAAGACGGGAGGCGCAGTTCGCGCAGCGCGCGCAAACCGAGCGCGCGGAGCGCGAAGAAGGGGGCGGCGGGGCTTCAGGGCTTCCCACTCTGATCTCAGGGGACTTTCGGAACAGGTCCCAACTGCTCTTGGCATGTTTTCGGTTTTTCGTTGATTGTTGGTTTCGTTAATTTTTGTGTCGTTTGGCAAAGTCCTCACAGTTGCCGTGCCAGGGGTAGGAAGTTTTGGAACAAGTGAGTTTGGTATGTCAACACATGTATTGGCTATTGGGTGTTCTGAGGGTTCCAAAGTCCTGCCCTGAAGAGGTCGTCTCCCTACCTTTGCGCCAGGCTTCATATCGCCCATCCTTTTGATTTTGCAATTTGTAAGACAAAAACTCCGCCCTTGTTTAGGCCTGCTATATATATATATAGTATGCATCTTCTGCTTGGTTTACAGGGGAACTACAACAAAAGCTACTGTTTGTAGAGGCTCCCTGCGCTTGTGCTATGCGATTCATGCGGAGTTTTCTGTTTGGTATGTGCTATGCTTTTGTCAGGCCGCGTCACGGATGACCTCAGTGCTGGCCCGGCAACTCGAGCGCTTGAGGGCGCGCCGGGGGGGGGGGGGGGGGAGGGAGTTGGGCGGAGGGATGGATGCTTAGAGCTGCTTTTGCGGTTGGAAAGGGGGCTTTACATCCATTCTGACATGCGAGCTGAAGAGCCATTCCGGCGGAGGTGTGTTTTTTGTTGCTTTCAATTTGCTCTTCGGTTGAGAATTGGCAGGGCCAAGGCTGAAGAGGGCCGGGCCTGCGCACGTATCGTGGCAAGGGCTGCGCTGCATTGCGCCTAGGCCCTCCAATGGCAAGTGGCCTTGTGACCATTTCAGTTTGCCGTTGCAAGGTGCAACGAACCAGTTGGGTGAGTTGAGTCATTTGTGGCTTGGTTGGCGGCGTCAGCCCATCAACGCGGGAATGTAGATGGTTGTGGGTGAAAGCCCTGCCCCAACGCCAACTTTCATCATTTTGGGAACGCAGGGAAGGCTACATTGAAGGTGTCAAGGACGTTTCCTCCCCATTTCAGTTCCAGGTCCCTGAGACCATGTGTTGGTTGCCATGTCAACTCAGGGGTCGCCTCCAACACATCTAAACAGAAAGTATCATTTCTGCGTGGCCGAAGAAACCACACCATCTTTTAAAGAGACAGAGGCATCCCACGAGGAGATCCTTCGGGCAACTGAGCAGGCAAACAATCAGCCGCGTGGCAGGATCACATACCGGCCTTTGCCCTGCAATGGCAAGCCGCGCCGGGTCACCCAGTAGAACGCTTCGGCTTGGTGAGGGGGTCGGCAAACAAGATGCGCTGGGTTGAGCGATTGCATATTTGAAGGGGTCAAGGCGCAACCCGGTCTAAATGCAGAGATCTAGATGCCCCCCCAACCCACGAACATGAATTTTAGCTCCTTTTTCATGGAGCTTACCTGGAGGAAAAACCAAGATCACCATGATGAAGGTCCTTTTCTTGTGAGGGTTGCAGCTTAGACCGGCACAAGGCGACCCACCTATCAGACATTCGACGAATTGAGCCATGACATTGCAGGTGCTAAGAGACGTCCTGTTGCAACTTGTGCCATTTTGTCCATCTCAGTCGCCTGGATGACAAAAACCTCTTAAAGCGACCTTGTGGCTTGTTTCTCATGGCAATGTGGATTGAGGGCACGCCCTGCGCAAGACCCCCCGCCCCCAAGCGGAAGCTTTCCTGTTTTTGTTGCACACCCATCAACCTGTTGACCTGTTCCTTCACAGGCTTGGCCACGTACAGATCACAGCTTTTTGTCCCTGCCCGCATGTTCAGGTCCTGAGGCCCTCGTGCGCCAATGTGTTGCCCAGTCAACAATGATAGCCTTCGATTGCTTGGGGCCCACCCTGCAATTCATTGATGTGGCAGGTCAATCGTTGGTCCTTTTGTTTGTTGCCGGCGGCGGCGAACTGGATCCGCCGGAGCCGCCCTTCTCGCCTTCCGCCTTCCACCAGGGAGGCTTTCGTAGAGGCGGCGCAGAAGAGGGTGGCTGAGAAGGCCAAAGAGGCGGCGCCTTGTGGGGCGGGGTGTGGAAGGGGTGTGGAAGGGGTGTGGAAGGGGAGGGATGGGGTGAAGGCGGGGTGGGAAGTGGGGGAGGGTGGCCGAATTGGTTCAAAGCAAAGTGTTGCACGTGTTCTGACATGTGGCAACCAGGAGCTGGTATGAGCCAACCTCTGGAAACCTCCCACGCAGCCAAAACACATCGACCTGCATATTGATCTTTTCACTTCCCTTCTTTGGCTTTTTCCCCCCCCCCCCCGGTGCTCCTTATTCTTTCCTGGTCCTTTTGACAAGTGCGAAGACAAGCTTTCCACCTGACTCAAACTTATAGTTCCATGTGCACTTTCAACTGTTTTTGAACGAAAGTAGGATGTGGAACCACCAACGGGCCTGGCTAAATGATCCCAGAAAGGGTACCGTCAACAAAAGGGTTCAACACTGCATGGAATAGAACCAGCGGGGTGGAAAGCTGAGCCACGGTGTGGTCTTGCCGATTTTCCTTAGCTGGACGTTTCGGGTCTCAGGAAAAAACACGTGGCGCTGGCATGTTGACGATTGACGCAAGACTCGTTGGATTTGGGTCCCTTGAATTCCGCTTTCGATGGGCGGGCTCTGACCGCGAGGAGTCCTTGCTTCCATCAGGGATGCAGGGCAACTGGGTGAGGATTCCTTCTTGCACCCAGGGTCCTTCTTGGATTCCTCGATTTAACTGCGCCCAGCGATTGCCGGGGAGTGCGGCCAGGGTTGGGTCTTCGTTTTTCCTTTCCTTCCCGCTGTTTTTGTTTGGCAATGTATTGATGCGCTCCTCTCCCCTCCTGTCGTCTCGGCTTTTTTGACCGCCTTTGCCTCGCAGCTGCGCGCCCCCGACTCCGCCTAATTTTGCGTGCCGCTCGCCATGGCTCGTGTTCAGCGGCGGCTGGCGCTGCTGGTGACAGGAGCCGGGGCGGGGCAGGTGGGGATCTGGTGTCGGGTGGATGTAGTTTCGGGTGACTGGCGAGGCCATTGTGGGGCAGCCAGTGGAAATCTGAAAAAACGGTTTGCTCCCAAATGGACTGTACGAAGGGAGTTTTGCAGCGTCATTAGCTCCAAGGCATAGCGCCAGCACGCTGGGTTGGGAAAACGGTGGGCGCTGAGCTTCAAACCCCACTGTTGCAAATGACAATGATTCCTAGGGAACCCTGGCCAGAGGCTCCGAGAAAAAGTCGGAGGAGCCTTCCTGGCCGCGGCTTTGGACACTGAGTCCTTCGCCCTCTCCCGGCGCCTCGGCGCCGCCTCCGCCGCCGCGGCACTGCTGGCCCCATCCGCAGCGCAAGCGCGGGCCGCTCGTCAGCACCCCGGCCTTCCCCTACCCTCAGAAGGGTTCAACCAGGGGTCACCGCAATGCCAATCGTATCCAAAAATGTACCTGCTCAGGGGTCCTCAGAGGTCACTGCGTGTCAATTTCCAAATAGCATCTTGCAATTTACTTGCTCGTGTCCTTTGAAACCGCAACTTTGGAGGTGTCAAACATAGAAGTCGTTGATTTGAGGAAGCCCGCTTCGATCAGAACCGCTTCGATCAGAAGGAGCCGCTTCTGAGCCTTTTCTGGAAGGGCCTTTGGCTTCCTCAAGTCTGGCATTTCCCAGCGCAGGTTCCACTGCTCAACCGACTGCATGTGGGTGCTACGCTGGGTGCTACGCTGAACCAGGAATGGGGGTTGTGTGTTGGATCTTGAATGATTGATTGGCGTTGATGTGTGTGTGTGTGTGTGTGTCGGTTTCAGTAAGTTCTGCGGAAAGGTGTGCTGACAAGCTTGAACGAGAATGGGCGAAAGTAGGTGGTTGAGACAAAAGACAAGATGGAAGAAGCACTGCCCCGGGAGGAAAGGAACTCCCTGATGATGCTCAGGTGTCAGCAAGAAGATCGAACCCTTGCAAGTTTGGAAGAATCAAGCCTGATGGAAACGACGGAATCAGTCATGGTTACTACTCGCAAAGTTGCAACAAATCTCAAGTTACCCAGACTTGCGTGAGATAGTGGCAATCTAGCTTGCAGAAAATCCCAACTACCCAAATCTGGGTCAGCCACCATTTGAAAGGTAGGTTGGGTCCATTCAAGCGACAGCCTCAAATTACCTCTCAATGGGCTCAAGGGAAACCACCTCTTGACTTTGGTTGCCTTCTTGCTGGCTTAACTCTGTTGTGCCTTTCTTCCCCAGTTTTTTTGGGTTTGGGGTTCCCCTTTAAGCTCAACCCAAAAAAAAGGTGTCCTTTTCTCCCATGGAAATTCACTGGGCATCTGAGTTAATGGCTTGCTTCTTTGCTGGTGTGTGAATCGCACTCAAGTTTTGCGATGGAATTCCAAGCGACTCCTTGCCTGGCTGAGGAGGGGTTTACGGAGACGAGCTCCGGGCTGCAGTACAAGGTGATCACGGAGCCGGGGTGGGGGGGGAGGATGGCGCAGCATTTGTTAGTAGCTTCCATTTGCTTCAGACTAGGCTCACTTGTCCAAAGCCAACCTTTTGACCTTTTGGTTTCCTCTTTTGGGTCCATTTGAAGTCATGGCCCCCAAAAGAATGATGACCTTGTATTTGTGCGTCCTTTGGGAAAGTGAGTATGTCTTGCTTTCCCCTTGTTGGTGTTGGAGGGTGTCTATCACTGGAAGCACTTTATTTATTGCCAGGGGACTTAAGCAAATGGAAGGCGCCAGGGGGCCGTTTTTGTTTGCCCTCGAGTTAGCAACGACCTGGTTTGAGGTTCTCGGGAAACCCGAAACGATACGCTAACAACTTGGATGGCCAGACTTCTTGAGCTGAGCCATCAAAAGTTTACTTTCCAGCTGATGTAGAGGATTCCCTTAGCAACACTGGATTTTGGACCCCCGATGGCCTCAGCGTTCCCAGGAGGGCAGCGGACCTGTGCCCACCAAGGGCGTCCAGATTGCGGCGGACTACACAGGTGCGGCTTGCGGGTGGGGGGGGGGGCCAGGAGACAACGACCCATTTCCCACTTTTTGGGGGGAGCTCGGTTTTGAGACATGCCCCACTGCGCCTTCGCGTCGCTTTCCGTGAGCCCCGGAAACGTCCCCTTGAAAGCGACTCCCTTTCAAAGCAACCAAGAAACCACCAATTTCCAACTTCTTTCGGGGAGCCCGCTTTTGAGATGAACCCCACTGTGTCTTCGGATCGCTGAACTTGGGCGACTCCTCTCGTCCTATCCGATCGACCGATGGCGGCGAGGCTGGCTGGAGGACTTCGAGAGCGAGAAGAAGTTCGACAGCTCCAGGGACCGGCGCCAGCCCTTGCAGTTCCCGGCCCCTTCGCCACGAAAACCCGTGCGCGTGCGACTGCGTCGGTTTGGTTTTGGGTCCATGCTGCGCGGGTCGGCGGGTTTCCCCCCACGGTGTACGGGTTTGTCTCGGTTTTAGGGGGCCCCCTTTAACCCCTTCGGGGTGGTGAGTGTTTTTTCCATTGAACGGGGGGACCCAACCAGACGACCGAGCGCTGCCAGGTACTGTACATAGTAAGTTAGTAAGTAACCAGGGGACACCATCACGAAAAAGCTGGAGGAAAACCCCGGTGACTTGCAAACGTAGCGGAGGATGCAAAACCTAGAGGTAAGACCCCCCCTGCCAATCCACAGCTAGCACTCTTTGGGCGCGCCTTGGGGCGCCAGCGATTTGCCACCTTCAGTGAAACATGACACCCAGAAATGTCAAGGGGGCCCAAGCTGAACAAGCGCGGACCCCGGCCTTTGCCATCCCCAAGGTGTTGTTTTGTATCTTTCCTGGCGTTTAGGGGATCTTACATGTTCAAGTTTACAAGAGGGGCTGCCAAAGGGGGGGTGTTTTCAACCAGATGGCTGTCAGGGGACGTTGAACGGATCTAACGTGTTCAACTTTACCAGAGGGGCTGCCACGGGTTTTGTTTCAATCAGATCTTTCATGGCTGTCAGGGCATGTTGAACGGATCTCACATGTTCAACTTTACAAGAGGGGCTGCAAAAAGGGGCCTCAAGGCCAAGCAAATCCCATGCCTGGCGCCACCAAATTCCACAGCATTCAAGAACCCTTCCTAGATCCCCAACAATGCCCCTTTACCCTTTGCTTTACTCTTTCTAGTGGAGGGTTTCCCTATTCAAATAGACTACAGAAAAAAGGTACCCTTATTCTAACCTCTCTACTGGAGGACGCAGCTTCCCTCCAAGCCGAATCATTCGCCGACTGCGCATAGGTGTCCTTTTTGGTTGTTTTGCTAGAGAAATAGATGGCGATTCCTGGTTTACCTGGTGGGAAACCCATCTATGTCCCCTAAACGGACTCGAGGCCGCCGTTTGGTGCGTGTCAACGAAACCCGCCGAGGTCGGGGTGGGCAAGGTGATCAAGGGATGGGACGAGGCCCTGCTGGACATGAAGGCGCCGCCGAGACGGTTTTGGCTGATCTTCGGAGAGCGGGGGGGGGGGGAGGGGCGAGGGGCTGGTGGCTCTTTTGGAGCGTGTTTTGGTGGGCCCCCCCCGAGGTTCGGAGAAAAACACAAGAGGAAGGCAACCACCGAAGTGTAGAATCCCTTTTTGGAGTTTCAAGGGAGTGCCCTAATTCGCAAGTCTAGGGCAACGACACTTGTCATATGGAGATTCTGTTGATGGGCGAAATCCTGCACCACCTACGAATCCCTGAAATGTTTCGATTCTCCTGCAAATACCAACAAGCCTTATGGCTTCCAACGGGTTCTTAACTGGTGCGAAATGGATTTGTTCCATCCACAGTAAGGCAACCATATTCTTGCGATCATGTGGGCAGCCTTGCCACTGGAACCTTGTGACGGAGCAAACCAGGTGCCTCCATGTCCGCCTTCTTCACCTTTTGCTTCAGGCTCTTGGAACGAGGGTTGCTACCACTGGCCAGTGAGTTCCCCATAAGTGTCCTTTGTGGTTGACTTGGTCGAAAAATAGAGGGCGATTCCTGGTTTACCTGGTGGTTCAATCAACTACCAGGGCCATCTATTTTTCTAAAACGGACACCTATGGGGGTCCCTATATTCTTGGGTTGGGCCATTTGAAAAATCACTTCTGAACTCCTCTTGGTGGGGTGACTTGGGCATCTCGGGAGGCCTGCAGATGCCCCAAACAAGTGAACATCTCGATTGATTCCCCTTTAAACCACCAGATGGCTTGGGTCGTTGGAGGATGTCACTAGAAACTGAACCCAGCTCCGTGTCAAGATTTGGGCACCAATCCCCCCCAAAAAAAGATATATATATATATATATATGTGATTTTCCCCTAAACCAACCCCCGGCATGTTCTCGAGCCTTAAACAAACATGTTTATTTGGTGCATGGGGTGGCTCACCCCATTTCCCATGTCCCGATGTTCACCCCATCCAGCGACCCAGCGGCGCTAACTGGTTGTGGTTCAAAACCTAAGGTGCCATTTTTGGACTTTTAGCAATCTATTTCTTTTAGATATAAGCACTGAGAAGGAAATATGCATTTCTCAATGCTATCACAACTGTTGCCTGTATAGAGGTTTTGGCACTTTTCCTTTTGTGAATGCAACAAGCAAGCACACTCTCTGAAACACTTATAACACCAGATTTAGTGATCATTTCTAAAGGAGAATCACCAATCAACTTTCTTAATCATGCCGGAAAAGTAAAATGCAGGCGCACTGTTGTCTTTTTAGAAGGCGTTCTGGGTGTTCACCGGGGTACCGGGGTTTTGACCCATAGCCAATTCACTCGGCAGGTCGGGGAGCGGCGCCAGATCGTGGTGCCTCCCAGCTTGGGCTACGGCAGCCGGAGCATCGGCCCCATCCCCGCCGGCTCCACGCGGGGAAGCCCCAGCCTTCCGAGTCGCGCGCGTGCGCGCGCGAGAAACGAAACCAGCGCCGCGCAGAAAAATAACACGGACTAGGTCCCCCAGTAGTGCCCTTTTACCAGCCTGTTTGGGGGAGGGTTCCCCTACCAAAATAGACTACGGAAAAAAGGGGTACACTTATTCCAACCTTTCTGCTGGAGGACCTAGCAAAGGCAGTAGACGGTCGAAGGCGGAAAAGGGAGGGAAAACGCTCTCGTCGGAAGCCAGAGAAAGTCAGTCAGGGAAGGGTGCCAGAGGATCGCCGGTGTTTGTTTCTTCTTTTGTTGGGGGGCCGGGGTTCTCCCCTCTTTTTGCTTGGGTGGGTGGATTCACAATCTCATTGCCTCAATCGAAATTCGCAGTGTCCTACTTTAGAGGGCCAACTTTTTCGGTTTTGGGGCACCACCCGATTCGTCCAGGTGGACGCACCCGCAGTCAACATGGGTGACTGGTGGCCCTAACAGTGGGTCCTTTTGCGTACCTTTGTCTCTCGCGATTGGAAGGGACCAGCTCCTGTCAAAACCTACCTGCCCCTCAGAACTTGCATGCCAACCCTGCAATTTCAGCCTCACCCCCGAAAATGAAACTAGTGGAGCTGGACGACCCCTGCATTTCGATTTGCCCTCCCCCCCGCACCTGACCGAGGGTCCCTTCAAAAGGGAATTGATCTTCCACGCGCCCTCCCACAAATACCGTCTTTTGGTAGGAGGATTGGTACTTGTCCGTTTTCTCCCTGCGGGGTGAAAGAAATCATCGAGGCGCCCCCTTCTTTCGGCCCAACCTGGGGCCCTGGACCCAGCGCTGCCGAGGCTCTACTTTGACGTGGAGCTGAAGTCTATTGGCCGCTGATGGGCTGAATGCCCGGCGTCCGGCGTTCGGAACGAAAATTTTCGGCCGAGAAAAGGCGTGCTTCTCTCGCAATCGCGGGGGCGATCGCTCGCGGGCCTTGGGGAGAACACGCGTTTATCTTCCCTACCCAATCCAAGAATTATTTGGTTCACGTCGCGGTTTTAGATCTCTTTTGGAGATCTCCTATGCGGTTTTTTCTCCCGCGTCTGAGGGCCTGGGCTTTTGACGCCAGGAGATGTGTGGGTTGTCCCATGGGCATTTCTAAACCGCACTCCTGGCCAATTTGTTATTTTTGACAGAAGCTGGGACTCGCAACTTGCAGGAATTTTGCCGGAATGGGGAGGAAACTATGGCTGTGTCATTATTTTGAGGGCGCCCCCCTTTTGTGGCTTTCAGACGGAAACCAACAGGAAACCATCATTTTTGAGGGGTCCCCCCAACAAACCAACACACCCAAGTATCTTCCTGTGGGGGGGCGGGTGGGTGTTAGATGCTTTGCGGCGGCCCGTTGGTGTAGGGGGATTCAATCGAGCGGAACCGCCGTTAGAAACAAGGGTTTCCTTTCGAACTATGTGTTTGCTAGTTTGCTATTGATTGGCTTAACTTTTGTAGATTCATGGATTTCCCCTGCAGTTTCTTTCAAAGAAGCCTTATTAAGACCTAAGGCCTGGTCGTGTCTGCATTTTGAGCAGCATGGGCTTAGGGGTGGGGGGGGGGGGGTGAATCCTATGACAGGTGTGTTAAAGGTATGGGGGGTTTCCAACGCTTGGTATCTTGCTGTTTTCACCTGATCCGCTTCTTGATTCCCGAAAACCCTAGGTGTTGAGGCGTTTAGTCGGTTTAGTGGTTGAGTTTCCATTTCGCCCACTATTTTTTTATTTTCCACCTGTTGGTTTTAAAGGGAATCTGTCACTGCTGGAGGAAGATAGTTACACTTGCAGGGGATCAGAAAACGGACGGCCCAGGTTTCTAAGCACCTCCACGTTTGTCTGTCTCCCCGTGCGTCTGCCTGGTAGCCGTGCGTTTTTGTGTTCAAACGCCACGTGTCCCGGAGCTCCGGTTCTGGTGGAAAGCCGTGTCACAGATTTGTTCTGGTTTGGCCGGCCGTGGCTCGCAGCTGCGCATTCCACAACGCGCAGAGAGAGAGAGAGAGAGAGGTTTAAAATTTAGATAGATGCATGTACACAACTATACACATGTACAATAAGGCAGAGGACAGAGATATAGAATTATAGGCATAATGCATGCATAGCGTGTGGGGTTTCACAAGCTGCGACTTTGTGGGGCCCAAAGCCAGCCAGGTGCGAAAGTCAAGCCTTGCGCAGGCGGAAGCAACAGCCTGAGAGTTGGGGTTGGCCTGTGGGGCTTGGTACGCCTGAGGTTGGCGACAGCCAGGTGTAGATGAGCCACAACGAGAACCTGGGTACAATGAAAAACCTGGGTAGATACAGAACGGACAGATGGATAGATAGGTAGATGGATAGAGACTAACAAATACATATGCATATATATATATATATATATATGTACATGGCAGCTAGTAGGAAGCAGCCCCAGCCAGAAATAAGGCGACTCCATGGTCTTTGTGTCCCTTGACTCGGCCCGGCTGGGTCCAAAGTCTGACCCAAGCTGCCCGGACTCTCCGTCCGGGAGGTTAGGTTCCGCGTCCGATGGAGTTGGAGTGGAAGCCCTTGGCGCTGCTTCTGCTCTTCTGGGCCTTGGAGGCTTGGGCTGGGGAGCCATGGGCGCCCTAAAACCACCGAGCTGGTGAAACACTGAAACTCCAGCCTTAAACCGCCATGGCTTACAGCACCAAGCTGTTGACACACGCTCTCGCCTTTTGGCTTCCCTTCAAAGAAAGGGTATGGTTGCGACCACCGAATTTTTTGGAGGTTCTGCTACATGGGGCCGGGGTTCGGATTCAACCGCGAGCGGTTTGGATGTTTGAGGGGAACCAGGGGCGCTCTTGCCTTTCTTCACGAATATATCTATTTTGAATGGTTTCCAACACATTCTGCCCAACCCCGAGTTTTCGGGGTGGCCGCTTCGGAAAAACGGGCTTCGCTCTAGGGCGGCAACGTGTGGCTCTGCCTGCGGTGGCCAGACTTCGCCTATGGCGCGCTGGTGGCTCGGACGGATCTTCAGCGGGGGGAGCCGTCGTTTCGTCGTTTCGATGAAGGAAAGCCGATGGGTGTTCTAATTAAGTTGCCCCTTTGGCGCGTTTCAAGCATTGTTACATGGCTGTGCCTGAAGTACAGATGGAGTCCAGCACCAAAGTGTCCTTTGAAAGGGAAAACATGGGGAACCTTGACCCATGCGGTTGGGTTGCGCCAGCCCAACACCAGTGTTGTTCAAACACCTCCTTTGGGGTTCCCTACGCGAGTCTTGCGCAATCCTGATGGGCGTGCTAAGAAGCTGCCCCAAGCGTGGACGCAGGCTGGGGTCCTTTTGGAGGTGTGACGCAACAACTCACTCCCCAATTTTCGGCACATGACTCATATGGGTCTTTCTCAAAATTGGGGACCCCTCCAAGTAGGTGGTTTGCTGTTGGCTTCCCTGTAAACGATTCCAAAAGGAGGTCCGATTCTTATTTTGCGAACCCCCCCTCACATACCACGAGAAGAACTCAGAAACTTTGTTCAGGGCCCTATCCTTAGGGCCCTATCCTTCCAAAGGCCCTCAAACCGTCATTTGGCCTCAGGCGGTTTCTTCGCCTTAAGGAGTCTTCTTCTATTATTTTTTTTTTTTGGGGGGGTCTTATTTGGCCTTGTGCTTATTTGGCCTCACCGCTTTTTTTGGTTGTCTTGGACTCTTGGGGGAGCTCCGCGCCGTCCGCGCGCTCGCTCGCTCGCTCGCTCTGAGGCGCTCTATGTGGGCACCTGTCTGCTCTGCATCTTCGCCTCTTTCGGCCTGGGGGTGCCCACCATCCCCAGGTCCCGGAAGCCCTGGATGCAGGCGAGGGCAAGGAAGCGGCGGACGCGTCCGCGGCTTCGCCCCGAAAAAACAAGTTGGTCTGCGGGTGTTCGGCGTTTGTTTTGGGAGATGGCCTGGTTTGGCTTTCGTTTTTTGATTTGTATTTGTGTGGTGGGTTAAACTAGTGAACAAACAACTCGATGTGTTTACCTTTCCGCGCCTGACCCGTGGCGGACAAGCTCGGCGTCAAGGTATGGGTGGAGGTACCGAGTGGTATAGGACCTCCACACCTCCAAACCACCACACGTGAAAAAGCGCTTGATCATGTGAATCAACCACTCAGGGTTTCATGCTACCCTCCTACAGATCTCCTTGTTGGGGAACCTCCCGGGCTTTAAAAAGACACCCTTTGGTTTCCTGCTGGTTTCGCATAAACAAAAAAAAAAAAAAAACAATCAAAAGGGTGTGTTTGCCTTGTTTATGTTCCATGTTGCTCTCCCAGCGGAACCTGACGTTGAGGAGTTCCTTCAAAAAGAAACTCCAAACCAGGGCCCAGCTGTCAGGTTCCATGTTAGTTGGTGGGAGGATCATTTGTTAGGGGAGCATATTTCCCACGCCAAGAAAGCCTCAAGACCTTCGCAGGTCTACCGCGCTGAAACTTTCGTTTGCCGCGCAGCCTTTGTCCGTTCAGAGCCAAAAGCACCGCCACTATCAAATCAATTTTGTTTTCAAGACCCCAGACGACCCGCCCTGTCAGGTTCCATGGTTAATTGGTGGGAGCAGTCGACACCAGACGCCCCGACGGAAAAAGCTCGACCCCAAACCCCGACGCCGACGCCCCGAAAGCGAAAGCCGACGGCAGAGGCCCTCTGGTACCTCGCGCTCGCCGGCGCGCTTCCGGCGGCCTTGGCCTTTGCGCTGCTCGACTACCGCGACGGGGAGATGGAGGAGCCGGTGGCGGACTTCTTTGAGACGCCCGGCCGTGAATGGGCCGTAAACCTTCCATTTGCTGAAATGAATATCTTTATACATATGTATATATATATATTAAATATTATATATAACATATATTACAAACAGATGTACATATATATACTTCTTTAATTTCCCCAGTTGGTTTTAAAGGGAATCGATTTCACAAATTTAGACATTGCTGAAAACAATACATATGCTTTATTTTCCCCTGTTGGTTTAAAGGGAATCGATTTCACTAATGGACATTTGCTCTCATTTTTCCGGGGGGCTTAAGCAAATGAAAGAATGTCAATGGGGGACCCTTTGGTGGACATTCTTTAGGAGTGGGGGGGGGGCATATCCACTAGCCACTTTTCAGGTTGTTCCTCATTAAAAACATAGCGATATGGGTGTGTCATTTGTTGAAGGCACCCTTTTATTGGTTGGTTGTACAGTGCGACCAAAAGGAAAATACTGAGACAGTCTGTGGTCCGCTTAACATTGAGGACATGGGTGACCTTCCATTTTGCAATTTCTTTCGGCAACTTAAACAAATGGACCAAGTGTGGGGTGTCCAACAATAGGGGATCCCCCTTTTGGATGCTGCCGGAATCCAAAAGAACAACATAGGAAACCCACCCCGTTAAAAATGGAATGAGGGAAGAGGGGACACCTAAAGATTCCTGTTTATGGTGCCATTTTCCCTATGGAAAAGACTGCACAAATGGAATTGGGGACTTTAAGCTTCACCCCCAATTCTCTTGGAGCAACACCCAGGGACCTGAGTCCCCAGGCGCGAAACCCTGCTGGCTGCATGTGCCATGTTGCCCAAAAACGAGTCTCCAAAGACTTTTGGAGAAAAATATCGCAGGCTACTCTCTCTCTCTCTCCCCTCTCTCTCTCCCCTCTCTCTCTCTCGCTCTCCCTCTCCCTCTCCCTCTCCCTCTCCCTCTCCCTCTCTCTACACACATGCGCATGTACATACATGTTTATGCGCAATGTTACCTAGCGTTCCACACATTTGGGAAACTAGGCGCTTTTCTGCACGGATTCTGATTCTGTTTTCACGCTTTGTTGGTTGCCCAAAGCCAACCTCCTGGGCTCTCCTAGTTGCCAATAGGCGGTTAAGGACGGTCCTCCAAGCAAGTGAGTATATTCTAAGGGTGGAAGTACATACCCCTGGTTCATACCCCTTGGCTTCCGTGGTCTCCAACCCACTTGAAAAGGGGTATGTACCCCTTTTGGGGAGAGGGGTATGAACATTCGCAGGCCTTTCGGGTTCATTTGTCCAAGGGGTATGTAAAAGGGGTATGTACAAGCACCCTGGATATATGGATGCAGGCGCATTGCCTTTCTGTTCCTTTGCTTTTGTTGGCATACGTTTTTCTACATAGACACATCGAATCCCTTCGGCCAAGTACATTCAGCCTACCGGTCACCAAGGAATGTCGCCTTGTGCCTGACCGCAATGACGCTGCTCTTGCTCTGGGTCGGACGCCTGGCTGCATGCTGTGTGTTCACCTGGCATGAAAGGATGTTTCACGGCCGGAGGGGGTGTTGACCGTCTGACCATGCGGGGATCGATTGGGCGCAGGTTGGGGGGTCATACGTGGCCCGACCCACTTGGAGTCGGTCAAAGGCCACCTGAGGGGAAGAGGTGCGGAACCCCTTCTGTGGGTGTGTCTTTTTTTGAGGGTATTGCTTTTCTCCGGTTGCAGAGGGAACTCAAAAGTTAAGGGTCCTATCGTTTCCCTTGGTGGGTAAAGCGGGCATGATGAAACATGGGAATCCGATTTTGGATACGTGGTCTTCACGAGAATGCCCATTTTGCTTGAACGCGTCCAGCGGCAAAGCCCCGTTTCCTTGGCAAGATCCGGTTGAACAACGCCCTGTCATTCCCAAATATTTTCAAGGCTCCGGGCCTCTAAAGGCGATGCGCACACAGAATGGCAGAACATGGGAGCAAGTCGTGGGCTTGCTGGTTCGCAGGGAAGCACACGTGTGAAGCTGGGAATGAAGCTGGGGATCTCCCTCAAAGTAACTCTGGGATGGCTCAGTTCACGATCTTCCACCCCCCCCAAAAAAGAAACAATATGAAAAACAACAGAAAGAAGAAAGAAGAGAAACACAAGAAAAAGAGAGAACCCGATATATACCCCCACTCAAATCAGAGAGAAAAGCCAACCGACCACCAAACGCGGGGCGGGCGAGCTTTGTAGATGAAAGGCGCGGCGGACTTCGTGGGCACCTTGGGGCTGCAGCCCTTGGCGGAGGCGGGGGCCAAGAGCTGGGCGCCCCCGGCGTTTCTGCTGGCCTCCATCCTGCGCCTTGGTTTGGTCGCGGCGTTGGTCGGCGTTGGTCGACGTTGGTCGGCGTTGGTCGCGGCGTTGGTCGGCGTTGGTCGGCGTTGGTCGGCGGGGGGTTTGAGGGGAAGCGAGGCGAGGCGTGAGGAGGGCGGCGAGTCGGTGAGGCGGTGGCGCGTTGGGGTGGCGTGAGGAGGGCGGTGAGGCGCGTTGGTCCCTTAAAAGAGGCAGGGCCGGGAAGTATCCGAGGATCCCAAACTGCCCAAACCGGGTAGGGTGTTTTTTTTTTTAGGCAGTACAAGGAAAGCTACAAGGAAGGCTTTTTTGTTGGCTGGGGGGGGGTTGTCATCTTGAAAACAGACACACCCAGATACAAGAATCGTTGTACAGCCCTCGGGAAACAACATAGCATGGCTCAGCCAGGATTGTTCCCGGCTCAACGGATGAAACAAGGGAAGATTGCGTCCAGCACCCCCATCGGCGAGATGGTCCTTCCTGGCTTCATGGTGGTGTGTGAACCTTTGTAGGCCAGGTCGCACAACCGAAAGTGAAGACGTGGGCGGTTCTCAAACTATTGCCCTTGTCAGCTTTTCCATACCTTTGGGTCCATGATCCTACTGGCTGCTGGATTCCTCCGGAAGAAAGCCAATAAGCTAAAGTGACGGGAAGCCTGACTCTCTTTTGTCCAATGTAAGGGCCCCACAGTCTGGTTTCCACTGATTGGTGGTTTGGATTTGTGGTTTAGAGTTTGATTTGAGCCCCTGGTTCTTGTAGACGGTAACTGGGGCTTACCACCCTCCGGAAGACCTCCAAACCACCGATTCGGCTCTAAACATATCTAAACCACCAAACCATGAGGGAAGCTGAAGCAGGGGATGGATCACGCCCCCGAGCCCATGATAAATCTGCCCATGGCGAGCGCACTGTGGTGATCTGGGGGTCCCTCAATTCAGTTTCAGGCTTCGCTCATTTGATGAAAGGAAGATATCTTTTGCATTTTCCCTTGTTGGTTCCAAAGGATCGCTTTTACTACTGGACATAATTTCGCATTTTTAAGTGCGCTGGGTCGACCATTCTCGAACCATTCTTTTCAACCATGCTTCTTTTCAAAAAGAAGAAAACAGGCGGCCCAAGGGTGGCCTCAAAAAAGCAAGAACGAAACCGCCAAGCCACCAAACCAACCATGCAGGGTGCCAAAAAACGGGGATTCGACGGGTCCAACACAAAAACTGACCCCCAGGCGAGGTTCCCATTGTATGGCTATTGCATGGTTTGGTTTGGCTTGCTTTGCCGGAATTCGAGCCTGTTTCTTCTCCCAAAGAACCCCCAGGTGGATCGTGGTGGTCTACAACCTCACCCACGTCATCGGCTCCGTGGAGGCCTCCGTGGCGCAGGACCTCCCATCCCCGCGCCTCGGACGCCTCGGCCCTCGGGCGCTGCCTCTCGCGCGGGGAGCGGTGGGGAGGGGAAGGCCTCCGTGCAGAAAAAGAGACAGGGCATGGGGGGGGGGGGGGTAGGAAACATGATGATCTCGGGAAAATCTGTGGGGCGGGTTTTCCAAGAGCGCTTGTGTCCATTTAAAAGTGGGTTCCAACAACAGGTGTTGTGCTCATTTGAAGGGAGTTTTCTCTGGGGGTGACGTGATGAATTTCAGGGTGCCCTGTAGTTTCCAAAAAGGATTTGAATGTGCGAAGGACGTCTGTGTCTGTTGAGTGCCCAAAAATCCTCAGGGCGCTTGCAAACGAAGGTGGTTGAACAGGAAGTTAAAGGACATGAGCCCCGAAAGCCCTTCCTCTTGCGGCCACGATCAAACGGGCAAAATTCGGGAAGTTTGTCCGAAACTCGGGACCCGATCCCCAAAACTCGATCCTGACGGGCATGTCTTGCTGATTCTCAGCAGGGAATGAGACATGGAAGGACCCCAAGAAAAACCATCCCCGATTTGGTTTCCTCTATTTGGAGATTTTCCAGATCTGGTGTCCTTCAAGGGAGTCCCCAAATGGTTCATTCCGATTCAACACCCGGACTCGCTAAGTCATTCCCTAACGATATTTTTGGCAAGGAATGGGCCATCCAACCTCTGGTTTGCTTTAAAAGAAACCCAAACCAACACCGTTTCATTCCGCTTCACCCGGAAGCTCCGCGACTGGGTCATTCCCTACCCAGACGCTCCTGGCTTTTGAATGGAAGACCCAGACCCTCCTTTGGACCCCCAAAAATCGGGGGTTTTGGGGGTCTCAAAACCTGGCAGTTGGGCCCAAAATCAATCCTAGGTCCCCCAGCTAGGCGCTCTTTCTCACCGGGTTTTGGGTTCCCCCCTACTAAAATAGACTAGAAAGAAAGCAGTTGGTACCACCTTATTCCAACTTCTCAAATCTGGACCTCGAATCGTGAGCGTCTGGGAACTGCGCTGGCGCGAGGTATGGCCTGGGGGTCTACGTGGCGGCGGTGGCTTTGTGGCTGGCCTCCTTCGCCCGGGTGCTGATCACCAGGCCGGGGGAAGCGGCGGCCAAAAGGCCGCCGAGCGAGGGAAGCGAGCTTCCCGTGTTTTTTTGGTGGCTGTGTGGCTCCCCTTTTCTTGGGCGCCTTTTTTTTTTCCCTCCGGGGTTGGTGGTTTGTAGGAAAATACAGGGAAACCAAAGGGAAAACACAGAGCACCACGTTTTGGAGGTTCCACGTTTTTGTGACACACCATGTGTCCCTGTTTGGTTTGGAGGTTCTAAACATCATAGGCGAGTGCTGTTTGTGCGCATCGTCTCTGGTTCACATTCAACAAGCTTGTTCATCCGTCTCATTTCTCAAGGGAGCTGCAAAGGAGCATAGCTTGTGGCTGAGTTGCATCTTGGAGTGGTGATGTTTACGGGGCAAACGCGGGAAGCCCTGTCTATGGCAAGCTGAATGCCTGACATCTCCTAGGTGTTGCCGGCATTTGGCAGCAGTACATACCCTTTTCATACCATATTCGCATGAGATAGTGGCATGGTCAATCTGGGCAAGTGTCAAAACAGGGGGTTGTCATTTCCCTTTTGCCTTCCTTTACACCAACAGCAAAAGGAGAAAGTAAGGGGCTCAACAGATTGCACTGCACACATTAGCAAAAATCACGGTCATGACTACGTTTATTTGTTTCAAAGTTACCCGGCAAACGCATTCTCTTTACTGAGGCCTCTATGTTGCCCTCAAAAACATGGCAGCAGGTCTTTGAACCCAAAAAGGCCTCGATCCAGAATGGACGCAGCTGGCTTGTCCAATGGACAGAAGGGAGCTATCCTACATTTGCTCAAGAATATGTGTTATTTCCCCCTTTTGGAAATAAAAAAGGAATCTATCACCTCCCTTGTTGGATTTTTTGATGGGAGCTTATCTCTACTGGATTGGTTTTTGATGGGAATCTATCACCTCCCTGGTTGGTTTCAAAGAATCTGTCACCTCCCTTGTTGGGTTTAAAGAATCTATCACCTCTCATTAAAAAAGACAAAGAAAGGGAAAAAACAAAAAAAAACACGAGAATGGACGCTGATTGTCTGGATGTTTGTCTCATTTGAACATTGCGCAGATGCATGCCCCGAGGCCCGGGCAGCCGAAGGACTTCCAGGCGCGGTCCGCAGGTTTTTGAACGGAAGGAAGCCGGGGGAATCCCTAAGGGGCCGGGTCCCGAAGGTCGGGTACGTCGGGTTCCAGGTGAAAAAGGGGGTGGTTTAACAGGGAGGCCGAAAAGGAAAACCACCAAGATAGGGTGGGGGGGGGGGGAGAAATAAAAGGCACACCCCAAATAAATATACAGGGCTCCATAGAGGATTCATCCAAAAACAGCTTGACAAGCTGTCCTATTAAGTCAGCCGGGAAAAACGATGTGTAAGATGTATTCGATAGAGTAGGGTTTGTCGCAAATACAGTTCCTGGCAAGGATAATACAAATGAAGGTTCATGGTCGAGTGTCGATGGGCACACATATATATACATATATATAGATCACACATACACATATAGCAGACTCCATGCAAGGTATGCGGTACAGGGGAAAAGGAAAAGGACCTCCTGGGGGCCCCGCCCTGGAAGAAGCCGCTACTCATGCACTTGCTGGTGTGAACCCCAGCTCCTTTAGAAGTCGAATGGGGGTGGTACCCCCTTGAAAAAATCCACGAAGCCAACTCACCAATCCGTCTCAGGGGTTGATTCCCCACTCTCACCCATCCGCCCATCTTTCAGACACCCACCAACACGTGTTCCGAGGCCTTGGCCCGCTTAAAGAGAAGGATCCTTGAAGCACATGGTAAAGGTACGGCTAGAAGTGTGTTATACACATATGTATATATACACACATATATATATATATATATTGTAATGGTTTCTTTTCATATAGAAATTACACACATACATATATATATATATATATATATATATTTTCACACACACATAAGCATATCCACCTGGACATGACTTCCCCCCCCCCCCCTCCTCCACCTGGTCGTTCCGCTGACAAGCCGCACGCCGACCGATCCGGCCCGGTCGAGGACTCCCTGCAGCACCGGGGCGGCGGGATGTGCCTCTACTGCCAGGCCCAGCGCCTTGGCAAAAACCAGAAACCGAGCCGCCGCCTGGAGCTTCCCCCGGGATCGTGGGGAGGGGGTGGGATTGATTTCTGAGGAGGAGGGGTCCCGGGTCCCTAAGGCGGGAAACAGGGGCGGGTGTGAATCCTGTGAACTTAGTTGGGTACTGGGTTCCAACAAATGGGTTCCTTTCGGACGCTACGAGTGACAGTCAGAGCAAGTTTGTTAGAGGGTCCCCTTACTTCGTCTTGGCAACTACTGGGTTAGATTTTGATCCTTTAATTTGTTGGGATGTGTGCTGTTCCACTGGCCAACCACATGTATATTTCCCACTTACCTTCCATTTGCCTAAGCACATTTGTTATTTTCCTTGTGGGGCTCAAAGGAGATCTAGCACTACTGGAGTATATGAACAATTTTCCAAAAAGACGTATAACGCAAATGGAGGTCACCAAGAACTTACCTTTTTCCCCCTTGCTCAAAACCGACCTTTGAACCTTTTGGTTTCCTAGATTTGGTCCATTTTTTGGTAGACGTGCCAAAAGCTCATCACCTTCTTACGTCTGGGTCCAAACTGGGCAAGCGAGTTATTCGGGTTGTCTAGGTCCCCCAGCAGTGCTCTTTTACAAACTTTTAACTTTTTGGGGGGGTTTTGGGTTCCCCCACTAAAATAGACAACAAAGAGAAAAGTTGGTACCCTTATCCTAACCTCTCTACTGGACCACCTAGTGATGGTTTGGGCATGACTTAGGGGTTTTGGGCTGCCCTTCTAACCTCTCTCTACTCTGGAGGAGCTAGTTGTGGTTGGACACCGGGTCCAACTCCTGCAAGTCACTGCGACCTTCTTGGGTTTAAGGCCACGGCAGAGGCACCCCCGGCAGAGGCGCCCCCACCTCCTGAACCTCCTCAAGGCTTCCCTCGGCCATGGCCCCGCTCTGAGTCATCGCTGAGGAAGCCCCAGCGCTGCCGGCACTGCACCAAGTGCGGGGCCTGCGTGCTGCGCATGGACCACCACTGCCCCTGGCTCCGGCAATGCATCGGCGCCTCGGAGCACGGAGGGAAGGAGCGAAGGAGCGGGAGGAGCGGGAGGAAGGCGGAAGGGTTGCGGAAGGTGCACCACCTGGGTTTGAGAACTTCACTCACGGTTCTTGGATTAAGTTAATATATATCTATAGATATTCTTGTTGTTTTTCTGGTTCTTTTTTTTCAAGTTGTTCTTTTTGGGGTTCTGTTCATGTTAGGCAGGGGGCCGCAAACAAATAGCCAGTTTGTTGTGACTCCATACCAAGGCTTGTGAAGTTGACCGGAAGGGAGCCGGACTCGGAGCTGGGGGGTTCTAACTTTGCTTTTAAAGAGGGAGCCTTGCGGAGCTACCAGGAGTTCTGTAAGGACATGGTAGCCGAGATGGTACAACAGGACAGCCTGCGCCTTTCCAAAGCGCGCCGACATGAGGCGGAAAACTGAGAATCATGATCTGTCTGCGGTGGAATGCTCCCCATGCTAGGCTCAGCTGTCCATTTGGTAAAGAAGAAGCAAAAACATCTTCCAGAAAATCCATTGTTTGCATTGTAAACATACGAATTATAAGGTACAGCTCTTCCAAGATGTACAAATATAAAGAACGATGCCTCATACACCATGGGAAAGAAAATAACGTAAACTCAGCCCATATATGTTTCCCATATTAAAAGTAAACTACTAAGTCTTGCTGAACTAAAGTAACATGGTTTATGATCAGAAGACAAGGGGATGAGTACAGTATATATATATATATATATATATATAAGATTTCGCTGCTACTGCAACTTTAATTTTCAACATGATAGTAGTAAAGCAAAGTAAGGGAAGGATATGATATGTAGAAAGTAAGCCGATACTATGACGACTACCAAGTATTCTTTAAATGACCAAGAGGTAGAAAGGGCACCATCTTCTAATGCATAACCTGGAAATAACAGACTTGTTAAGTTGCTCAGCATCTCTTCTATCTCTTCCTCATATTCCACTCCTGGCTAAATCGCCACCCTTGAAAAAGGCGGGTATTTGGAGTAGGGGGTACTGGCCGCCCGTTCTTTTGCCAGCTCTTTCGCCAGTGTCTTTGTGGCTTCTGGTTTGAGCCACCAGTTCTTTTTGCCCGCGGGTTCTTATCTTCGAAGGCTACGGGAACTACAAGTACTTTGTGATGTTCATCTTCTACTCGGCGGTGGCTCTGGGCTTCAAGGCCGTCACCATGATGATCTTCATCCTCAAGGCAGGGGCCCCGCCCTGGAGGATGCGGCAAAAAACGGGCGGCTGGTCGATTTTTTTCGGGGGGGGGGAGGTCCAAAAAATGTGGCTTTTCCCTTAAAACCTACAAAAGGGTACCCTCAAAAAAAAAGACAGACCCAAATCCTTCTGGGTTGAGGAAATGGGAGCCAGGAGGAGGATGGAACGCACTTGTGTTTGGGGGAGTCTTCTTTGACAACTCGTTTGGGCACTGGGTTGTCCTTTCTAGTCCAACTTATTGGATACTTCCCCAGAATTAGTTCCCCTTTTTCATTTTTTTTGGTTTTTTGGGGTTCCCTTTGTTTTCCACTAACCAGGCAAAAAATACTTTTTGCTGGGTCCTAATTCCAGCCAAGGATAAACGTATGGTTTCCTCCTAAGAGTGCGCAGGGTTTGCGCGCGCCGTGCCCGATAGCTGGGCAAACCTCAAGGATGGACATTTGTTTTGGCTTTGGTTCTGTCTGACCAGGGGCCGATTTCTCCTTTCAGGGTGAGACCAAACGCAGGAAATGCGCGCCTCTTGGACCCAGCCAAACAGGGCCTGCACTTGATTCAAAGAACGCCTTTCTGGGCTGCCATGCAAAGTGAGTTCCCTTTTGGGGTTTGGGGGAGTCAACGCCAACGAGCGTTGCTTTACCAGGCATCCCTCAGATTTTATGGTTGCCATAGCCTGAAGCCTCTTTGAAGGGGCCGAAAACATCAATGCCCAAGTGCGCCGCAACACGACCTGGGTAGTTTGGGCCGAAAAACCGGCCGATAGGAGTGCTCTTCCCTCCTCTTCCTGGCTGGAAAGGGTCCGTTCTGAGACCCGCTAGCGGAAACTTGCCCCGCTGGGCCTTTACCGCGCCTGCTGTAGGGATTCCTGATGCCAAGAGCACGGCTTGGAGTCATGTCCTTGGAGGGATCTGCGCATGTAGCCGAGTTTTCTTTGCCGAGTAGCCGGAACTCATATCCAGACTCTGCACACGGAGGAGGGCAATGGCAAACTTGTTTCCATGGTTAAAAGGGCTGTGGGATCTTCCATTGAGCCTCTAATCGCCCATCCTTATACCTGCCAGATGGCATCGGTTTGCGCTGTGTTGGTGTCTTAGGGTACTTAAGTGGGGAGTAACCGTGGCTATGACCTGGTTGTACGTTGGATGCCCTGCGTAGTGCAAGGGAACAATAAACTCAACCACGGAATTTCTTGCATTCACCGTAAGCCTCCTTTCCATGGCCAAAAGCGGAAATGACCGAATCCGGGTTTTTCATGTTGGATTCCCATTCTTAGTGGCCCCAAAAGGTGGTCACTGATGTCTCGAGGGCAAGCGAGCCTTCCCAACAAAGGAGACAACAGGCGCCATCTACTTTCACCGTGGTACCTGACATCTGCCTTGCGAAACGGGTTTTGGTGGCCCCCAAAGGTGATCGCCTATGATGTCTCGTGGGCAAGCGAGCCTTACCAACAAAACAGACAACATCCCTGACATCTGGCCCGAGAGACCCAGCGGCAGGCCTTTCAGACGGAGATCACCTTCTGCACCCGCCTCTGGCTGGTCTCCTGTGACTTCGGCCGCATGCGACCGGCCGAGGCTCCGAGGCTCAGCACCCAAGGGCTCCCACGAACTTTTGCCCATCGCCCGCTGGGAGGCGTTCACCAACTAGGTCCTCCAGTAGTGCCCTTCTCTCCCCGCCTTTTTTTGGGGGGTTTGGGTTCCCCTACTAAAATAGACCAAAAAGAAAGTTGGTAGCCTTATTCTATCCTCTCTACTGGAGGACCTCGCCAACTGTGCGTGGAATGGTTCCCCCAAAGGAACCCCTGAAGTTGCGGTTTGCCACCAAATCAAAGGGGAATCATATGATCGCCACTGTTTACCGTTCGGGAATTCATCCGGTGCCAAGGCCATTGTTTTAATAGATTCTTGCACCCTAGCGGCACCCAAAGGGGGATGGGTAAGTCTTCAATTTTGCAAGACCCTGGGTTTCGCGCGAGTATTTGTGCCGCTGCAGTTGGTCATCTGGTTAGGTTCTTTCTTCTTGCTCCTCGTCTCTGTTTCTAGGGGTGGTCATTTATTAGGGGTGACCTTTTTCATGGTAATAACACAATGGGGCGTTTATGGCCCTTGGCCCTTTCAAGCGCATGGGGCCATACACGCCCTTCTCCCTACCTTGTCCCCGGTGCTTTGCATGGGGCCTTCAGGGGCTGTTTTGCCTTGAGGGTAACATAAGGGGGGGAGTTGCCGGTTTCCTCCAATGGCTGAATTTGGTCTCAACATGTTTTTTGGTCTCAGCAATTGGCGATCCAGGCAACGGCATTCGCGCCCTGCGAAAGTCGAGTGCTTCTCGCCCGAGGCGAGGCGCTGGTTCTGGCGCTGGGCGTCACCATGATAGCCTTCGCCTCCTTCCACCTGTTGCTGGCGCCTCGCTTGGCGCGACTTTTTTTTCCCCTCCCTCCTCTCCACAAGACTTCACCCACCTCACCCGGCCAAGCGTTGAAAAACAAGCTCCGGTTGGTTGCCCTGGAAGGAGTGGCCTGATTTCCCTTTCGACTTACGTCCGCCCATTTTTTTTCCGGGAGGCTTGGAGTCGAGCTGCAATTCAAACCTGGAGACTTGGTCTCATTCTCTGATTCTCGCTTCTCCAAACCGAAATTTACCCTCCAGAAAGACACACCCAGGTCTCACTTGCCCAAAGCCGACTATATAATCTGTTGGTTTCCCCTGTTGGGCTCCCATTTTTAGTAATGGCCACAAATGGTCCCCCTAGCATTTCCAGGTCCCTTAGGGGCAAGTGAGTTTTTTCCTTGTTGTGCAGTACAGTAACGATTGGTCACCCACAGTCGCATGTGAAGACTTTTTTAATTCAAAAGCTAGTTGCCCTTCCTCCCACCTTGCCATGGCATTCGTGGCAGGGTACTGGAAGATCAGTTTCCTCTTGGAGGGGTCCTTGTCTGTACCCAAAGTAGCAGCCTGGCAAATGGAAGCAAATACCAACACCTGCGTAACTCCAGCTCTCAAATTCTGAGGCATACCCAGGTGCCATGTTGGTGGGGAGGGGGCGAAGGGCTTCCCACTCACCCCACCACACACCCCGCACACACACACCCCACACACCCCCCACACCCCACACACCCCACACACCCCACACACCCCACACACCCCACACACCCCACACACCCCACACACCCCACACACCCCACACACCCCACACACCCCACACACCCCACACACCCCACACACACACACCACACACCCCACACACCCCACACACCCCACACACCCCACACACCCCACACACCCCACACACCCCACACACCCCACACACCCCACACACCCCACTACACCCACACACACCCCACCCCACACCCCACACCCCACACCCCACACCCCACACCCCACACCCCACACCCCCACACCCACACTCCACACCCCACACCCCACCCCACACCACCCACCCCGCCCCCTCCCCCAACAGCGAAAGAGTCTTGGGGCCCAAAGAGGCCAAAGAGGCCAAAACAGGTCCGGGTGGTTTGGGGTTAGGGAGGGTTCGCTGTGACTGGGTCCCCATTCCCTTTTTCAGGTGGCAAAGGGCATGACCACCATCGAGTTCCTCACGAGGCGCCGGCAGGAATGGGATGGACCGTCGAATGGAAGGAAGAAGGCGGTGCTTGGATTTTATACATATATATATATATGTGTGTGTGTATGTATATATATATATATGTATATATATGTTTTTTTTTTGGGAGGGTAGCCATGCTGAGTTGAACTCAAAGGGAAAGCGATCAGGAAAGCCACGGCCCGCCCATTTTGAGACCATCCCGTTTCGTGTGGATTCCTTTTGCCGGTTTCGGGATGATTATGACAGTGGTTCATGGGGGAGATGCTTTACAAATGTCTTCCTCTTTTCGATGGTTCATGTTGTTCGATGACTGGAGCAGCGCAACAAAGCGGTCCCAAAAAAGGCTTGCCTGACCTCCCTGAGGCTGGCAAGCCGAAGATTTCAGGGCTCTCCCCACTGTTCCTGGGTCAAGTCTTTTGTTTGCGGGGGGTTCTGTTCATTTTCTAGGCTCGGGGGGCTGGAGAGGAAAAAAAAAAAAGGGCTCGGTTTTTTCTTCTTTTCTTCGCCCAGACCGTTTGGGTTGTGAAGACTTTCCGGGATATCCTCCTGGCCCCTGTGCAGCCTGGCTCAAGCAGTCTGACTTAGACCTGGTACCGAACCAACTCCTTCATATGTCGCCGGCATTTTGGGCGCTCGCGGTCCCTGTGGCGGTTGCTGCAGTGCCGCGCTTCGATATCAACCTGGACCTTCCGCCGGAGCTGCGGTACAAGGAGGTCTCGGAGCATTATGCCGAGGAGATCCTTGCGATGGTCCAGCAGTTTCTTTACTGTTTGGTACCTGGCTTTGGCTATTTAAAACTTGTTGGCAGAACAGGTGGGATTTTCTGTATTGGACCCAGTGTTTTTCTTTTTTTTCTTTCTTTTTTCTGTTTGGTAACGGGTCTTGGGTTACTTGCACTTTTTCAGTGGACATGATCGATGTTCCGATTTGGAGCAACAAGGGAAACATGAACTTGTTAATGCAGTTTCTTTACAGCTGTTTGGTAGCGAACTTTTGGTTGCTTGAACTCTTAGTGGACGTGATCAAGTGAATCTCTTTTTGCAGAGGGGCCTCGCCGGCAGCCAAGGTTCCGAGGGACCTTGAATAACAAGTTCACCAACGAGGAGCAGGCGCAGTGGCTCCAGGTGGGGGCAGCCCACGGCGAGGAGTTTCTAGGAGAGCTCCGTGGGGTTGCGCAGGCGGTGAACATGACCAACGACATGAACCTGTTGCTTGATTGCTATTTGGTCCAGGATCTATAAATATGCTTGTTTGAAACAGGTGAGATGTTCCGTTTTAGATTTTGCAGAGGGGTGACATGAACCAGTTTAAACAGGGGCCCGAAATGGTGGACTCGACTTTTTGGTCAACCAACTAGAACAGAATGCCCTTTTTTCACTGGTCATCTGCGTGTTTCTTGATGGCTATTTGGTAACGGATCTATTTGGTTGTTTTCGAAACAGGTCAGATTTTCCGTTTTGGACCCACAACAACTTAACACTTTTGCAGAGGGGTGACATGAACCCCAGTTTATTAATATGGGGGTGTTCTCCTCCAAAAGTGATGAATTCCGACTAACACCCGGGACACCCCCGTATTAATATTCAGGGGTTGTTCCCAGTTGCCCTGTGGGTTGCTCCCCTGTTTCAACTTTCGTTGGGGTTTTGGGTTCCCTTCAAAGTCAACCAAGCAGGAAAGGATGCCCTTTTTTCTCCTGGCTACTTGGTGGACCCAAAAAGATAAACACTTTCTGCAAAGAGGTCGTTTCAGCCTGCAAGTTCAATGGCGTTTTGATGAGCGTCGCTGCTTCTTGAATCTAGGGCCCCGGGCTTCCCTATTCATAGATCTTGATTAATCCGGGGTCGTTGCAGCGACCAAGGTTCGTACTCTTCAACATGCTCTACGAGCTGGAGTCCCCCACGATGTGCTCCGGCTTCCTTGCCGCGGACGCCACTGGCAAGGTGGTTCATGGCCGGAACATGGACTACCAGTTCTTCTTCACCATGCCGGATGGATCGAAGAAGGACTGGCCCGACGTCACCTACGAGGGCATCTATTGGAAGGGCGGCCAGAGGATCTTTACCACCATCAACTGGCCACTTTGGATGGGCGCCCACACAGCCATGCGCCACTCGGTTGCTGTTGTGCCGCCCTTTTTTTTGTTTTTGTGCCCCGCCCTTTTTTCCAAATATTTTTGTGCTGTTTTGTTTTTGGGTTCCACTTTAAACTCAACCTAAACCAACAAATCGGCGGCCGATCCTTTTCCCCCCCATGGAAAACCAACCACGCAACAGGCTATGACGGCTGGACCTTCGAGCAGAACACGCGGCTCCTGAAGAACGAGCACCACCTCAACCTGCAGTCGGCCCAGAACGGCGGCCGGAAGTTCGGCTGGGTGGCTCGCAAGGCGCTGGAGACCATCCCAGACTTTCGCACGGCGCTGCGCTTGTTCCTTGGTGGCCCCCAGCCATCCGATCACTTGGCTTTTTAGATCCTCTTAGTGTTTAGTGGTTAAACTTCTTAGATCTTTTTAGTGTTTAGTGGTAGTTTCCATGGAACCCACTAAAAGAGTGGTTGAGTGGTAGTTTCCGTATTTAACCCAACGCCCAAGCTGCACTCAATTCAGAGGCCAAGCCGGCTTCTTGTTCGCCTGATGGCCGGCAAGCTCACCGGGCAGCACGGAGGTCACTAAAAGTTAGTCACTTTTAGCGGGGGATCAGAAAACGGGCAGCCCAGGTTCAACGGCACGAAGTTCATGGCGCCGCAGTACTTCATTATGGCCGGCGCGGGGGACCATGAAGGCGCCTTTGGTGACCATTTCGCCGGGATGTTGGGGCATGTCTCTGTTTTTTTTTTTTTTTTTTGGTGCCAACTAATGAACTACAAAAAGTAAAGCTACAAAAAGTCAACCACTGCTTTCCGGCAAACTACCAAAAGGGGAAAACCAGGGGGAGCAGAAAGCAGGGGAGCAGAAACTTTCGTTAGCAGGCAGGGGAGGTGTTCCATTAGACTAAGTTAAACTTTAGCGGGGGAGCAGAAAGCAACCGAGGCGCCATCATCAGCATGGACCGGAACGGTGCACAAATCGACGCAGACACCCCGCCGGTGCGGAGTTTGTCTCGCGAAGGTAACTGGTTTCTTGGTGGTTCCCAGCCGTCCCCTTTGGCTTTGTACTGATTTTACTTGGTTTAGTGGTTGGGTGCCCGTATGTCACCCACAAGTTCGTGACTTTTAGCAGGGCCTTAGGTTTTTGGTGGTTTTTAGTTGGCTTCGTGGTTGGGTTTCCGTATGTCGCCCACGAAAAGTGCTTCACTTCTAGCAGGGGGGGCCTCAGGTTTTTGCTTGTTTTTAGTTGGTTTAGTGGTTGGGTTGCCATATAACCCACTAAAAGTGAGTCACTTTCAGCCGGATCGAAGATCCGCGCAGCTCTGCGGAGGTTTCTCCTCCAGACCAACGACGACGCCAACAAAAAGGCCCTGGACATCCGGCGCCCGCAGGTCATGGAGCGCCTGAGCCAGCGCAGCCCGGAGGAGGTCTCGGTGAACTTCGCCTGGGACGTGGCGCCTTGGCTCGAGGCGACCGGGATGGCGCCATCCCGGTTCCTTAGGCGTTTGAGGGGAGGTTTTGAGTTGGGTGAGTGGGAGTGTCTTTAGCAACCCACTGGTTTTCTTATGGGAAATCAAGGTTTCTTGGGCTTTTCTTCCATGTGTTTAAGAATATTTTTGATTTTCCCCTGTTGGCTTTAGAAGGCATCGAGCACTACTGGAAATATATGTTTCCAGGGGGCCTAAGCAAATGGAAGTTTTAGGGGATTTGTTGAGTTGGGTGAGTGGGAGTGTCCCTTGAACCCACTGGTTTTCTTATGGTTTAGTGGTTGGTTTAGTGGTCTTGTACTTGACTGCTATTGGGCAACGGGTCTTTAGACTTTTTCACTTTTTGGTTGAAATCAAGTTGGGTTTTCCACTAAACCCACAAGTTTAACTTTTTGCTGAGGGATCAGCAGCAACCAAATTTAGGGGAGGTTTTGTGGGTGAGTGGGAGCGTCCCCTTGAACCCACTGGTTTTCTTATGAGTTTGTGGTTGGTTTGGTGGTTGGGTTTCCGAATTTCACCCCGCAAAAGTTGGTCACTTTTTTAGCAGGGTGGCCTGAGGTTTTTGCATATTTTTAGTTGGTTAGGTGGTCGGGTTTAAACCCGAACTTCACCCCACGAGCTGAAAAGTCACTTAGCGGGGGATCTGATGAAGCATCCCCCCATTCCAGAAAAATGCATCGTGTGTGGACCTTAACGCTGCCCTTTTCCAGGGCACGAATCTGAGCGGGGGGACCTCAAGAGTGCATGCTTTTTCCAGATCCCCCAGCCCTGAAGAATGGGGGATGATGACATGGTTGTCGCTGGGAAACATTTGGCAATTTTTGCTTGTTGTGGTTTAGTGGGAAACCCCCACTTAACTACTAATATTTAAAATTTTGCTCCCCTTCCAACGTCTTCAAGAGGAAACGCACCGCTGAGGTGCATAAGTTTCCGCTGTATAACAAATTCACCGCCTTCACATGGGTCGGAGTGCCCAGCACCAACTACTCGCAGGTGGTGGTGCGTGGCCAAGATCCTCAGTTGCCTTGTAGCCTTTTGGTCTTCCAATTTTCGGTTTCCATTTGTAGTCTTTTTGTCCATTTTGGGTTCCAGTTTTGTATTCTCATGTTGGCAAACCCAAAAGGTGATGTAAGTGATCGCCTTCTATTTCTACGTAGGCCCCCCAGTAGTGCCCTTCTCTCCCCTTTTTTGGGGGTTTAGGGTTCCCCTACCAAAACCCCTCCTTCTAACCTCTCAAATCTGGAGGACCTATTTCTAGGTCCCACTTGGTTGCAGGACCCCGTGCTGGAGGAGGCCAACTCTGTTCTGCTCATGGACTCGCCGGACGAAGTGCAGCTGGCGCAACGCTTCCGACGGAAAGGCTCCCTGCGCTACCGCGGCCGCCGGGGGCTGAAGCTGGCCTCATGAGGGCGCGAGCGAGTGATGCGGCCAGAGGCGGCAAAAAAGGGCCTTCCATGTGTTTGAGTGTATGTGTTACTTTACGGGTTGGTTTTGAAGAAAACCTATCACTACTGGACATTTTTTTATTATAATTTTTCAACAGGGACTTAAGAGAATGGAGGAAACGATCAACCAGACAAGGCTATTCCTGCAACTCCCTGCGTTGCCGGAGTGCGCGTGATTGACCCCAAATGATTGGACGGCCCGTTTGGCTTTGGGAGCACGGCCATTCCACCTGCCAGAGGCATGCAAAGGGGAGCCCTGCCAACCGAAATATTGAGGAGAGACGCCATTGCCATTGCGGACTCAGGACCGGCATGGGCGGAATCAATTTTCTGGCTAGAATTCTTCAGAACCCCAATCGGGACACGCACGTACCAGGAAACGGTTGGCCTTTGTGCGTTTCCTTGAAACGGCAGGAATCTGGATCAACACTGCGCTTGTTCCTTGAGGTTTCCCTTGAAACTGACTTGGGAACCCCCTGACGGACCTCGGATGCCTTGGCACCACGGTTGGCTTCCCTGAACCTACGTGGTTCCCAGGCGTCCCCTTAGGTTTTTAGATGCTTAGTCGGCTTACTGGTGGTTTCCACTCGACTAAAAGTTTTCGACCTTTACTGAAAACGGACAGCCCAGTTAGCGCGACCACGCCAACGTTCGAGGCATGAGAAGAGCGACAAGAAGCTGACCTTTGACCAGGGCGCCGCGGTGTATTATTATTTAGACATGTATGTATTTGCGGAGCTTTGAAGGGGGATCCGCAGGGCCAGAATGAAATAGATGATTTGCTTGTTTGGGGGGCGAAGCTGAGGCAGACTATCTTTGGGCAAAGAAGGGTTTTGCCTTGGCTGTTCTTGTGCACTGTAGGGGCTTCTTGTGGCCATGTCCATCAGCCACTTGCAGAGGATGGACGGTTTGCTTCTGTCAGGGGAAGGTTTGTGAAGGGGCCGCCTCAAGTGGTTGATTCATCCGGGGTCGGGCCCTCTCCGTGTCGGACCTGCCGCCCGCGTCCCTGGATTTCCCAGAAGGGATGCGACATTGCAGGGGAAGGGGGGGGTTCTGAATGCTGGGTGCGAGCAGATGTGGAGCTCTTATGGCCATCTTCGGGTTCATGAGGGAGCAAATGGGCAAGCGGTAGGCTTCCAAACAAGCCACCAAGGCGACATGGGCTAGCAAAGCTGGGGTTTGCCCTGGAGTGCCACCCTTCCAACGGTTCACGGAGTTCCTTTTTGCTCCATGTTCCTGGGGTTTTTATCCTCCATTTTGGAGGCTTTTCCTCATCCGCGGAGTTGTGGTGCATCCCTCCCCCATGTTAGCCCCAACCATGGAACTGATATGATACTTAGTGTTTGATTATGTACTCGTTACTAGCAACCTCTCATATCTTTGGCCTACAGTGGTGGCAGACAAGGCACAAATCCTTGGCTCGGGGTTGATTTTTGGCAAAGATGCTGTCCCGTCTTGGTACTCTTCAGGAGTTTCCGAGCCATGCCCCTTTTCCATCGCCTCCAAAAGTTTGGCGAATGGTACGTCGGTCAGCTTTTGACTTGGATGGAAATCCAGTGACTGGTCTGCCCTTTGGGACTGGGCAGTCAGGCTTTTTCGGCAACGTCCAAGCGTCCCTGGGCGACTTCCCGCTCTTCTGGCCCTTGGGACTCGGGGGAAGATCCGGGGAAGATCCGGGGAAGATCGGGGAGCGCCGGAAGCGGAAGGGGACTGCGGGGCCTGCGTGTTTTCTTGTTTTTGTTTTGGGGTGGTGCTCCGGCCCTCGTTTGAAGGTGGTTCTTACCCAGGAGAGCCTTGCCCCCGACCCCTTCCCAGGCCTGGGAGGCTTTCCTGGGAAGCCTAGATCACGTGCAGAAGAGCCTTAGGGTCCGACTTGGGAAGCGAGAGGGATCGAGAGGCAAGCTGATGGACAGATTCTTCAGGGCGAAACAAGTGGGTATGGCTCGTCAAAATAGGGGTGTGCACCTAAAATTATGTAATTTTCCTGTATGCTTCCGATTAAACCCCGCCCCAGAAAGGGCAAGATACCCAAAACCTTTCTGTTGGATTCCCTTTGAACCAACGGGCACCCTCCAAAAGACGCTCGCACACGCACGCAACCAAATGCTGACCTGGCAAGGGCCAGGTTCTGCTTCGGACAGGGTCCTCTGTCCTCGCTCTGATCACGTCCCCGCAGGTGCTTTCCAGCCTGTCCGCCAAGCGGAGATGGCAGGATGGGGTACTGCACAGAGAGAGGCGTGGAGGTTGGTGTACCAGACCCTCCGTTTTTCTGGGATGTTTTTGCATTTTAAAGGGAAATGGTCCTAACTCATGACTGCCAATGTCATTTTGTTGGTGACACCTTGGGCACATGGAAGCTGTTTCAACAACTTGCCGCCCTTGTTTCCCTTTTCACTCGCGTTTGGTGCACAAAGGGAAGCCAACGCAATACGCTTCTTAGGGGCGCGAGGTTGGGCAAAGCCTTTGCTCTGAGACCTGCCTAAAAGATAATCAACACCCAAGGTTAGCAGGTTGGCAAACCCTGTCCTTCGGTTTCTTTTGGGGGCCCAAATGGAGGTGTCTCTTTTAATTTAGGGGACCCCTCCCCCTCCTAAAACATGGTTTCCTTTTAGTTTCCCTGTAAAGCACCTCAACAAGGCTCCCCTCAAAGGAACCACGCCCAAATTGGTTTGTGGAGCAACCGGTTCGAACATTGGCCGAAGCTCCCGCAAACGCTGCAGGAGCTTCAATTACACCGTCCTCCCCCAAGACGAGCAGAAAGAACCCCGCCTGCAGACAGTGCGGGGTCGGGAGACTCAAGCGAAGTGGGTTTGTCTCAAGATCGGGCTCGGAGCCTTTCAAATGGGTGGCGTTCCTTGTGGTTTCCCTTTCCGGTGTCAACTAAAAAAAAAGCTTCCATCGGCAAGAAAGCCTAAGCCCAGGGGGCCTAGAAGCTTTGTTTCCTTAGGCACTTCTGAGTCGGCCTGAGCTGAGCTTTCGGTTTTACAACTTGGGCAACTATGCCTAGGTCCCCCAGCAATTGGTGCCCTTTCTCTCCCCCTTTTTGGGGGAGGGCTCCCCCACCAACAGAGACTACACGAAAAAGTTGGTACCCTTATTCTAACCTCTGTACCGGAAGACCTTGATGCGTTAAGGTTCCCAAAAGTTACAACTCGTTCTGGCTGAAAGCTCGCAAGGCAACCAAGCGCGAGCTGTCGATGTCCAGCAAGGAGAAGGAGATGCAGCAGAGTCTCAATGTACCCAAGGCGGAGGCGACACCGCGGAGGGGACAATTCAATTTGTGATTTCTCGATTCGGAACCAGCTACTGCAGGAATTTCTAAAGGAAATCTTTGGTTTTGGGTGAGTATTTGGCAAAATTCCAGTAGACTGAATTTTCTGGCGGGGGATTCGGGGTTGGGGTTGGCGGAAGGTTGGGTGGTTGCGGGGTTTGGGGGTGGGGTGATTGGACGTTTGATGCTTTGGACATTCGGAGCGACCCTGAACAACTTGGCACATTGGCCAGAAGAAATCTGCTATAGCCGGGCATGTTGAAACCTGCAGGGTTTCATCGGCAAACAAACCGTTCCGAAGGAATCTCCCTGTGGCATATTCCCCAGCCAGCCATTGAATCTGCAATTGTTGCGATACTTCCGAAACCGGAAATGAGAATTGGATCCCCGAGTGCAGGACCCGCCCCAACCTTCCGCCCAACCTTCCGCCCAACCTTCCCCCAACCTTCCGCCTCCCCCCCCCACCCTTCCCCCCCCACCCTTCCCCCCCCACCCCCAAAGGCCTCAACCTCAGCCTCCGCCGAGGCGAACCTCAGCCGCGGCCAGCCCTTCCCACCCTTCTCCACCCACCCTTCCCCACCCACCCTTCCCCACCCACCCTTCCCCCCCTTCCACCCTTCCCCCCCTTCCACCCTTCCCCCCCCACCCTTCCCCCCCCACCCCACCCCCCACCTTCCCCCCCACCCTTCCCCCCCTTCCCCCCCACTCTTCCTCCACCCTTCCCCACCCACCCACCCTTCCCCCCACCTTCCCCCCCCTTCCCCCCACTCTTTCACCCTTACCTCCTTCCCCCCCACCCCCCCCCCCCAACCCCACCCACCCTTCCCACCCCACCCTTCCCCCCCCACCCTTCCCCCACCCTTCCCCCCTACCCTTCCCCCACCCTTTCCCCTCCCACCCTTCCACCCCATCCTTCCCCCCCACCCTTCCCCCCACCCCCCCCCACCCTTCCCTCCCCACCCTTCCCCCCCCCCCACCCACCCTTCCCCCCCACCCTTTCCCCCCTTCCTCCCCCAACCCTTCCCCCCCCAACCCTTCCCCCCCCACCCTTCCCCCCCTTACCCTTCCCCCCCACCCTTCCGCCCCCACCCCTTCCCCCCCAACCTTTCCACCCTTCCCCTCCGTTCCACCCTTCCCCCCACCCCCACCCCCACCCTTCCCCACCCCCACCCTTCCCCCACCCCCACCCCCCACCCTTCCCCCCCCCACCCCCACCCTTCCCCCCACCCTTCCCCACCCTTCCCCTTCCACCCTTCCCCCCCACCCTTTCCCCCCCCACCCTTCCCCCACCCTTCCCCACCCACCCTTCCCCCCCCACCCTTCCCCCCAAAGGCCTCAACGCCCGCAAGGCGAACCTCAGCCGCGGCCAGCCCTGCCTGGAGACCACCGCGGAGCCCACCTGCATCGAGCAGCAGCAGGCGCCCAGCGCCCAGCGCCCGGAAAGCCGTGGGCTCATGGCACCGGGGGGCAATTTCGCTCGACTCCTCGGCCTTTTCTTCTTCTTCTTTTTTTGGATTTTGCAGGGACTTGAAACCAAGCGCCAGCGAAAAGGGGCAAAAGAAGCAAGAACAAAAATGTCCGCAGGTCTGGGATACTAGGTCCCCCAGCTAGGGGCCAACTTGTACCGTCACCTTTTTGGGGGGACTAAAATATACAAGAAAGAACAAAGTCGGTACCCAAGTTCTAACCTCTCTACTGGAGGACCTGGTTGAGTTCCTCGGTAACTCTTTTGGGGTTGGATCATGTTGGCGGCAAAAAGGACAATACTCACCTTTTGGGGTTGGACCATTTTGGTGGTAAATGACAAGTTCCTAGGGACTGACAATCACTTTTGGAGTTCCTCTACTTCAGTCACTTTTTGCATTTTGGTGGTACATAACTAAAGTTCCTAGGGACTTTTTGTTGGGTTTGGACCATTCCAATAGCAACTTTTTCTTGGCCCATCCACTCAGGAAGTGAGATTCGGGAAGCGGGGTGAAGCGCCGTGGAGGGTTTCCTAGCTAGTGGTTGGAGGGGAGCCGGATTCGGAGCTGGGGGTATCCAAATTTTGCTTTTCGAGTCGGAGCTTTTCAAGGCAGGAGCCCTACTTTTTGACTCCATAGACAAACCATGGAACCCTGGTTCACGTGGAGGGGGTTTTCTGGCTTGCTTACCCAGGCATCCGGTTCAACCAGGGGCGTCTGGCTGCTTCTCGCACCGCCGAAATGAAACCATGGTTGAAACCAGAGGTTTGTTGTTGTTTTTTTTTCCCCTTGATCGAATCCTTCCAGGGTTGCTTGGCTGGCGCAGGATCCTTGGGGCGTTCGTTTGTATTTACTCTTGACTGATCCAATCATTGGGTGAACCTGGGTTTCAATTGGATTTCGCCGCCCATGCACCGTATTGCGCGAGTTAGGTGGAGCTCAACACTGTGAAGCCAGGTTCCCGCATTTCCCTTGCTCCATGTTGGTGACATTTCTCCGAGGCCGGTCTTTGGGATTCTTTGGACGCTACGGCTTCTCTGCGAAGCGTCGGGCTCGTTTTGGTTAGGACTCCAGAAGTGGTTTGCAAGCCGGGTTGTAACCCGCTGAACGCATGGCATGGCTTTTGTGAGTAGCAACAAGGCTTGCGAACTACTTACTAGCTGCCCTTCAAGTGAGCCCTTTCCAGTGAGTGCTCGATTTTTGTCCTGGGATCCCAGATGCTCTTGTGAGCCCACCTGCCATCTAAATCCGATCATATCCTTCCATTTGTTTAAGTTTCTTTTCCCCTGATGGTTTTAAAAGGAATCGATCACTACTGGACATATTTTCGTGTTTTTCCAGGGGGCGAAATTGCAAACGGAAGTATCCAGATCCCGGCCAGGACGGTTGCGTCGCGGCGGCCGAGGAAGACGTGTGATGCACCGACCGAGCGGTTCAAAACCATGCCGTGCTGCCCCGGCTGCCCACCGGCCACCAAGGAAACCTAGTCAGTGGGTTGATGCTTTTTTCCTTTCTTAGGCCAAACCCCAAGCTAGGTCCCCCAGCTAGGTGCCCTTTCTCACCCTTTTTTCGGTTGGGTTTCGGGTTCCCCTACCAATATACAAAAAAGAAAAAAGTTGGTACCCGCATTCCAAGCTCTACTGGAGCACCCAGTGCAAGTTCCCCCCCCAAACAAACATGTAGAAGAACTGGAGCACTGCAGCCGGTTCCTTTTCTCCTTGTCATGGACCCCTGTGCAGGTTTTCCTTGGGTTGCTTTTGGAGGGTGTCAGCACCCTTTTGGGGTGTTTGCGCATCATTTTTTCTCCCGGAACTTGGGAACCTCGGCCTAGCATGTGTCAGGGCTTGCCTTGACCTGGCAAAAAATATGCAGGGCCCCCAGAAGTGTAGAAATCCTGGAAAAGGGCTTCCTTTGAATCTTGCTTACTGTTTTCCTGTTTGCCGGTGAGTTTCGGGCTCGGGCCCAAGTACAACGGACCCCTGACACCTCCTTATAAGCTGTTCATAGAGGGCTAGTTGAGGATCCCAACCCTTGGAAAACAGAACGCGGAGGTGAACCAGGGCGCATGCTTTGTCCCACAGCCGTGTACCAGGCACCTTGTGCATTTGGGTGTCTCTTCTTTTTGGGAACCCGCCCTAGTTGTTTTTTGTTACTTCATTTGTTTTATTGTTTTTTTTTTTTTTTGGGGGGGGGGTTCCCTTTAAGACAACCCCAAGACGGGTAGCTAGAAAAGGCGCATGCACAAAGGCAAACCAGTTCCGGGGGTCTCGGAAATAGGGTGAAGTTCCAAAGTAACATTTGTCTTGAACATCTGGGCCTGTGCATTTCCGCAGGTTGCACGGCACGGCAAAATTGCGTTGCCTGCTTTGTCGGGGCTATTCCCGACATTTGTTCGTCTTTCAATCTTTGAAGCCGTGCTTCAAAGAAAGCTGCGAGCTGCATTGACAAAGCCACCCTTGCAGGGTGGTTCAGAATCAATTCTAAGCCTTTTGCCGCATGGTAGTGACTTCCTTTCTTGTAGTAGTGCCCCACTGCAGATCACAGATGAGGATTAGGGAACGCCCCATTTAGAAGAACCTGCCCTTGGAAAGGCCGAGGTGTCGGAGCATGGCCCATCCTTTTGGCGAGATCCTTGGGCGGTACCAAGAGTGGTCAGCCCCCAGTAAATCCTTCCTATGGAATCCCAGAGTTCCTTTAGGAGCCTTAGGGACCCCCCCTCACTTCGCACCAACCCCTTGTCAGCTTCATTTTTTTCGTTCTGTTTGGGGTTGTGCATGTGGTTGCCTGCTGTTTTTTTTTCCGGCACCGTTTTATGTGGGTTTGGAAAACATTTTTGGGGGGTGTCCGGCCCAATTCTGACACATACCCGTGGGGTGAAGTGTTTGTTTGCCTTGCTTGCCCGGGTGTTCATTGAGCTGGGAGTCGTTGCTGCGTTCACCCGCCTCTCAAGTTTTGGCTTGCCAGCGTTGCATCTTTTCATTTCTGGCCGTACGCTTCGCATTCCCGAGCCCTTCAAAGCAGCGTGCAACAGAAGGTACATGCAGCTCGCGTGCACAAGGAACCTCGCTTGCCCAAGAGGAACCGAGCTTCTGCGCCAGTTTTCACCTACTTTGATTCATCGGCCAAGCAAGTCAGTCTCTCAGCTTTCTATCCCTTTTGTTCTGATGCTTTGGGCAAGTGAGGAAACTAGTTGGCGGAACATTCGTCATCTAGTAGCTCCCTTGCAGCTCCAAAAGTTTGAGCGAGAGGGAACATGTGCAGGCTGCGCTGCGCCGCGCAAAAAACAACATGCAGTCTCCTCGTCGGGGTTTCCCGGGGCCAAGATAGCATTGCCAGACTGATATGATTTGCTCTTTCGCCTGTTTGGTGTCCTTCGTTGTTCGTTTTAACCAAAGTTAACTTTTTGCAGGGGGCCTGACTGGCCTGGCCATGATATGCAATGATATGTCACCTCTTTTAGTGGTGGGTTCATCACTTGCAGGGCCCCCCCCCCCCCCGCTATTGTCTGTTGAGGAGGTTTCTCCATGCAAAGTTGGTTGCCATTTTGTCAGATCATCTCATCCTCTCCTCCAACACTATTAGACTTTAGGGTTTTCTCATGTTCAATCAGGCAACTCTCAAATTCAGCCCTCCAAGTGGTGGTTTGGAGCCGAATGGGTGGTTTGGTGGTGTTCCGGAACTTTTTTCCCATTCGCCCTCTGCATGGGGTTTAAATCCCCAAGATCCAAACCACTAGGAGTTGCCATTTGGCGGTGCGGATGGGTATGGGGAGGGATCTTGGTTTTTTTAGAGGGTAAATGGCCACCGGAACACTTCCAAACCACCAATCCAAGCCGCTGGGATGCTGACCAGAGGTGGGCCCAGGTTTTTTCGGCGATGGTTCACTGGACAACGCAGAGCCCTGTGCCTCTCCATGGACTGGACGTGGAAGTTCTCGTCGGGGTGCGGCCTTCGGCTTGCAACTGCCCCCAACTGTTGCAACGAAACTCCAGGAAATTAACAATTTAGGGGTACCTTCCATTTCCATTCTTTCCTGGCATCCTTCTTTCCAAAAAAACACCCACAACCTTGGGAAAACAGTTGGTTTAAACAAAAAACAAACAATGGTTCGGAAGCAACCCCTAGAATCAAGGGAGCTCTCCGAGGCACTGTGTTTTCATCCCTTTGCTTAAGACCTTTTTGTGTTATTATCATTTTTCCTTGCTGGTGTTAAAGGGAATCTATCACCACTGGAAGTATTTGTGTTTTTTCCCTCCTGGGGGCAAAAACGCAAAAGGAAGTTTTGTGGGTGGCCAACTTCCCGGAGATGGTCTCTTGTGCAAGATTTGCCTTTCACGACCCACAAAGGTGGCAGCATGTCGCCTTGAAGGTAGAATTGAGAAGGTGACCCCTGCAGATCTCCACTAGTTACTGGACAAGTGGAACGCCTCTCCCTTCGTTCTATTTGCTTAATAATATTTTGTATTTTTCCCTCTTGGTTTTAAAGGGAATCTATCACTACTGGAAATGTTTTATTTTTTTCCTGGGGGCTTAAGAAAATGGAAGCTTCGTGTAGGGGAGCGCACGGGAACATCACGTTGGGCCCAGTGTGCAACGCTTTGTTCGCCCACCAAGCGAGAGCCACGGGTTGAAATCGGCTCACCCAGGAGAACAGGGAGATTCCATGTAAAAGCGAATCCAGACCTTCTTGGGTTTTTTAAAGCAGTATGGGTTGCTTGAAAGGGGTTGATTATGAACCATTTCGACAAGGACGCCAAGAGGGGATGATTGCAGCAACTGCTTGTTGTTTGAATGTAAAGTGTCAAAGTCGTAGCAGAAGACTAGATAAATATGTTTTTGTTCCTGAAGTGAGGCGTTCAGCTAGTAAAATCATAGGTACTTCTTTAGTGTTTCAAATTTGGATTTGCACCCGTGTTTGCTGAGATTTTGGAGGGCACCTCCAAACCGGGCTCGGCGCCAGGTGACCGCCGTGGAAGAGGAGATCCGGGCGCTGCGACAGTTGCACTCGCAGCAGCGGGGACGCCCAAGGGCCGAGGGCGTGAGGGGCGGAGGAGGGGACTGCGGGGGTGGTGAGGAATGCAAGGGACGGATTCCCTTAAAGGGACTGTTTTTCTTGAGGCAGTCCCTTCAAAAGGAGCATGGTCCAAGCAAGAGACAGTGCCATTCCAGCCTCATTCCCTGACCGAACCAGCAAGACAAGGGCACCGAGTATCCTCCCACCAGTCCCTTCAAAGGGAACATGGTCCAAGCCAGGCCCCCCTTTGTCAGGTGGAGAAATCGCCCCGACTCCTGGGATGGGGCGGGGCATGTTGGGCGTGCTTAGTTCTATGGGGTCAGGGGCAACCAGGGACACCCCCGGCGTAACAAAAAGGGGCTATGAATCCTGGGTTGACATTACAGAAATAGTACTAGGTTACCTATGATTTTAGGGCAGTCTAAGGGTAATATAAGGGTAGTACAAGGGGAGTATAAGGGCAATGTAGACAATTTGTTTGCGTCTCCTATAAATATGGGGCTCCCGACAAACATGGAATTGCACAAACCCCCTTTCCAAACGGAAAGCAGTCTTCCATAAAGGGCGTGTGTACTTCCATGTTTGCTTGGGGGGATGGGGGCAGCTGGCGTCCGAACGCATGATTGCAATGGGGAATGGCCCCCCTTTGTTCTCAATCAATAATGGAGGTTTCTCAGGGCCTTTGGCGCCACCCTGTGCAAGGGAAAGAGTAAAAGAGATAACTGGCCGGCCCTCTTCGGAATTTATGGTTCTCCTTTGGGTCTTGAGCAGAACCTTTTTGTTGCCAATTTAAAGTGAGTTTCCTTTGAGGTGATGTTCAACGGGAAATTTCAAATGCAGCGTTTGGTCTCAAATTGGAACCCGTCTTTTTAACAGCCCTCATGTAGTTTGTGAGGGTCAGTAGCTTTTCCTCAACAGTTGGGTTACTATCAGCCTAGTGGTCAGTGGTTCTTGTTGGGGTGTGTGTGTGTGTGTGGAGGGGAGTGGAGTGCAGGGGAGCGGAAGTGGAAGTGGAGAGAGTGGAGAGAGTGGAGAGAGTGGAGAGAGTGGCAGTTTAAGTCGGGTTCAAGGAAATGTTGTTTCTTAGGGAGGTTATAATGCCTCAAGAATGTTAAAACAGCCCCAATGATTTTCGTTTGGCATTCGGCTTCCAAGCAAAGGGGCAGGGGGGGGGAAGGCAAGAGGCCGCTGCTCCAGGGGTTGTTGGGAGCTCACGCTGGGTGTAGAACGAGCTCACCCTCGATGAAGGTTCCTCATTTTTTTTGAGTCTGGTTGTTGGGTTATGGTACTTTGCGAGATGCTGGTGTGCTTTCACGAGGTCGAAGAATTCTGGTAGAGGTTTGTTGGATTCCTCCATGATTAGTGAATCATGGCGATGGATGCTGTAGGTGTAGTCTGCTGCTGCAGGGCATGCAGCGTCAGATTGAGGACTGGGGGGAGTTGGGGCAGGGGACCTGTGCTTGGATTGCATGTTCCCACTTGCTTATTTTAAAGCTGATATTTTCCCACCTGGATTTCCAGTAAGACACCAAGCTGATAATTGAACCAGTTGGATGTTTGATCAGGAGGCAGTTGATTCGGCGGTTCGCGTTGGATCCTCACTGCTCAGCGGCCTTCCTCCAAGCCTCGGGCGAAGCTCAGGCCCAGCTCTAGCCCTTGACGCCGCGCAGTAGCTTGGTGGTTCCTAGCCATTCGGTTCCTTTAGGTTTCTAGGTATTTGGTTTGTTTAGCGGGGGCTTCCACTTATGAACTTTTAGCAGAGGAGCTGAGGACGGCCTGGGTAAGTAATTAGTAAGAGACGACCCATATTTACCAAGGAAACCATTTAAACCGCTTACTTAGTAGGTTGCAACAATGGTTCTAGGGGAACTTGCCCCAGCTCCATAAGAAGCCATCCCCAGGAATTTCCAACAAAACCAGGGGCGTTGGGCGAACTCACTTGGGAAATGCTTCCTTTTCCAGGGTCGTCTCAATGGTGTGCCCACCCTAGTACTGTAAAAAAACAAGCATCCACTTTTGGCTCGGGGAGTGTCGATTTCTTTTTGTGTGGGGAGATTCCATGGTGGGGTTTCCTGTTGGCTTCCCTTCGAAACCACCCACACCAGGGGGTGCCAACTCCAAACAAAATCCGCCCAGAACTTCCCGGTCGAACCAAAACTCCAAAGAGACGCACCGATTCAGAGCCCGGAGCTTCCCGGAGGATTGCTCCTCGGAGCTTCAGGCTCCCAAGCCCCGAAGGCTACCGGCGCGTTGGTTCCTTCTTCTTTTTTCCGCCGCTTTTTAAATATATATATATATATGATTATTATACATATATATATATATATTATTATTATCATTATTATTGTTATCATTATTATTATGTTTAGTGTTAAACAAACAATGTGGTACAGCCACGAGAAAAGCCATCATATTTATAGGGCCCCTATAGGGGCTCATTCTTTTTGCCCCTGCCTCGGTCTCTTCCTTCCCTTGGGCTGAGCCAAAAAAAAAGGGTAAAGTTTTGCATTCCCCCTCTTGGTTTTAGAGGGGACCGACTTCTCAACTGGACACATCTTCTCCTTCCGCAGCAAATTGAAGCTTGGGAGCCGCGAAGCCCTGCGATGCCCATGTTCCTTGCAAAGGGGCCGTTTTGTTACTGGGGGGGGGGTGTGCCCTATAAATGCGGCGACGGCTTTTTCGTGGTCCCATGAGTTCTGCGTTCCCCGTGGGAACGCTGCCAGGAGGCGAAGGCGGCCTGGCCGGGGGCCCAAGTTCCGCACAACCGGGCGGGTGCTGACGGGGGAACCGGCAGGCGGCCTCGTGTGCCTTTTTTTGGGGAGGGTTGGGCCCCGTTTTTTTTTGGGGGGGTTTTGGTGGGTCTTACAAGGGAAGCCAAAAGAACGTTAAAGAGCCAAAGGTGTTTTTTTTGGTTTGTGGGTGGGCCTTACAAGGGAAACCAACAGAGCTTTAAAGAGCACCACCCCCGTTTTCCGATTGATTCCGGCGGTCGCGAAAGCCGCTTGGTTTCACGTACCGTTAAGAAGCCCAAATTGGAAAGCTTCGACTCCCCGAACGGTAAACACCAAGAAACGTCCATGGTTTCAACCTTTCGTTTCTTGGCTGGTGCGAAAAAAATCGTCACCGCCCTCTCGGAAAGTCTCTCAAATTTTGGGGGGATCCCCTCAAACGGTTGGTTTCCTTTTGGCGCTTTCTTTTCAATGCCAACAAAAACAAGGTCCACTTTGAGAAGCTTACATATGGGTGTGTCTTTTTTTGTGACCCACCAGAATTGGTGGTTTCGGAGTTTTGGCAAGCAAGGTGAAAAGTGGGCACAGAAGACATCAGAAGACACTCATATCCACCCCCTGAAAAACAACGCGTGAAACTGCAAGACTCGCAAAAGCGGCTTTCTCTGCAAATGGTTGTGATTGCTCTTCAGAAGAGCGTCGCAAGCTTCAGGCACACTCTACAGGGATATCACATGGACATGAAATAAGGTCAAACGGAGTAGAGAATGAGAGGGTTGAGCGGGGGAGGGGAGTTTCAGCGTCGTCCCCAACCCTCGACTGTCCAAAAGGGGGGGGCCAGTTTGTGAACAGAATGCCAGAGGAACGGAGGGCTATTCTGCTATAGGCACGATCGAGGGAGCCCCTTGAACAGAAAGAAGAGACTATAATTGGATCCATAGGTGTCCTTTTTGGTTGGTTTGCTTAAAAAATAGAGGGCCCTGGTTTAGATGGGGTTTATTCCCTTGACCAGGGCCATCTATTTTTCCAAAAGGCCACCTATAATTGGATCCCTGATTGAACCACTACCTTGTCATTTTCTTAGTTGGGGTGTCGACATTTTACCAGTAAACCCCCCGTTTTCGAAGACCAGTTTGTCGCAGATCTCCCCAAGTCCCCGCCCCCCTAAACTCTAAGGTGGTTCCCACTACCTCCAAGCCACTACTCCCAGAGTTAGTATGTGGTGGCTACGAAATGGTTACACGTCCCAGTTAAACCCGCCGCAGGTAGTGGTTGCAGGCAATGGAAGCCATTTAGGCCTCAATTCTCCAGGGATCTTGCATTGCCCCAGGCAAGCGAGATGTCGACAAGTAGAGGCATGCACGCAGGAGGCGCGCAGACACCCCCAGATTTCAAGGTTCACCTTTTGACTTGGATTTTTGCATCTTGCAGTGCAAACCCCTTGCAATTTCGCTGTAGGGGTTAACCCATGGTACCTGAGGCAAATTACACGGGGCTTGGCCGCCGCAAGTTCCCGGTTTTGGCGGGGTGATGTTACAGAGGGGGGCATGTAAAAGGATATTTTCTGTATTTCTCTGTTTTTGTTTTAAAGGGAATCGATTCTACTACAGGAAATAATGTCTCGTCTTTCCATGGGGCGAAAACGCAAATGGAAGCTTAGACTTTTGTTGGCTTCTGAAGTGCTCTGTCGGCCGTTGAGGCAAGACACCCCAAAGGGTGGAAAGTGAGACCGTAATCCCGCGTTGGCACTGCGGAAGAAGTGGCTCTGTCTTTCTTGAGGGAACTGTTTTTTGGGTGTTGATGGGAAACCAAGAGGAAAACTACCATTTGGGGGGTCCCCCAAAAGACACACCCAAGTTTCTGTAGTTTTCAACGGCCCTGCCAGCACAAGAGCCGCAAGCTAGAATAATTAAGTGCCCGTGTCCTTTGGGCAAGCTGGGTTGTTCAAAGGCAATCTGCAAGATCCTGGTTTGGGGTGAAGTAGGGACTTGGTCCCCTTGCAGTCGTTTCCTTGGGATGGATTCGGAATCCATGCTGAGCAGCCCACTTGATGTTGGGAGGTCGACCTGGGGCCCGTGGCTGAAGAATTTGGTGCCGCAAGAGGTTTTCGCGCCTGGAATTGAAGATTTAAGATGGTCTCCCAATACAGGGAAGTGCGAAAGCTGCTCAAAGCTTCCAAGTTTTGTATTCTTGGGTTTGTTCAGTGGCGCCTGGGGCCAAAATGAGACTTACCTGAAGGTTGTGTTCTTTCACCTCTGGGATTTGACTCGACTGGTTATTGGCTCCTCACGTTGGCATGATCCTGCCAGCCCCTCGTTTGGAGTCAGGCAGGCCTGCAGGCCAACCCCTCGATCGACCATGCTGAAGCCACCGCAGGTTTCGGAAGATGAGTCCGGTCTCGTTGAAGCAAAGATTGCCCAGCCCGGCTCGCAACCGCGCGAGACTTGCCGTTTTTGCCCCCCCCACCACCCCCACCACGGCTAGGAGTACGAGCTTCATCAGAAGATGGCCGGGGAACCCGGGTGAAAGTGGTCCGGTTTGCGCCGCTCGGAGGCCTCCGGGGGAGTAGTTGGGGAGTGGACGAAGTGGGTTCCCCGACTAAAATAGACTACAGAAAAAAGGGGCATATCCTTATTCTAACCTCTCTACTGGAAAACCTAGCTGAATGTCCGGCCCCGGTATGAAAGGTGATGCTCTGGGATCCGATATGTTTGACCTGGCCTTGCATGTGTGTCGGAGTAGTGCTGAGTTTTCAGCTGCAGTTTTCAGCTCCACCGGGGCATTGCCACGACCGGACCGCTTTTTATGCCAGACCTCCCGCTGCGCCGTGGGCGGCACGCAGGCATGAAGGCGGAAAAGATCAAAGAGGAGAGCGTGACGCAGGTGGGACACGCGGCCAGTGTGAAGCTCGAGTGTCCAATGAAGAAGGAGCAGAGCCACTTTCCGCCTGTGAAGCGTCGACGCCTGCGGCGGCATGATTCGGAGGTGGGCCGGATCGTGGGCTGCATCAAGAGCGAAATGAAAGAGGAGAGCCTTGACTTGCACAGCTTCTGGGCGAAAACAAAAGAAGAGGTGAAGGAGGAAGCGCGGGCAATGGATGCGGAAAGCCTGAAGGGAGGCTTCATGAAGGGAGAAGCTGTTGGATTCTGCAAGGTTGAAGCTGGCACAGTGGCGAAGGTCGAGCTTGCAGAGAGCGGACACCAGGAGTGCTGGGCGCGAATGGATCCAGCCAAAACAGCTAATCTGTGACAGGACATGCATGTTGTTTCTTTGCGCATTCGGCAAGTATTTTGTTTGTTACAGCATAGGCTTTTTTGGGATTAACGCAACAAATTGAGCTGCTGGCACCATGTTTTTTGGGTTGGTTCGTTTTCCAGGGAAACGCCCTCCAAAAACCGAGAAAAAAAGGACCCCCCCCCCTTTTTTTGGTAGACCTCTTTGGTGAACTGGCTTTCTCCAGCTTGACGGCTGGCTGAGTCTCAGCTTGACTTTTGCTGGTGGTTGAGAAATACGTAGCTTCACCTTCAGGGAAAGCCGTGCCCTGAGGTGGTGCCGCTTTTTTTCTTCTTTCTCATTTGCTGTGGCCAACAAAAAGCTTCCCTTTCAAATTCAAATGCTACCAACCAAAGCGCCCGTTCCCTGGCCGGGCGCAAGGAGGTGGCGGAGGGTCTGCCGGACCTGGCTGCTGGCAAGCGGGCGGCGTTCGAGCAGCGGATGGTCGCGTGGGCCCGGCAATGCGCCGAGTTCAAAAGGAGGAGGGCCACTTGGATGCCTACGAGGCCGGGGGGAAAAAGCGTTTCCAGAGGCAGATTATTTTTTGCCAAACAAGTGCCTTGAAGTGGACATGTTGTCCAAGATAATTTTGGGGAGGGTTTCCTTCTTGCAGCTTGGTGCTGCACTTTGAGAACGGCAGATCCACGGTCCGAGCATGCATAATTTGTTTGGCGCATTTGCCAGGCCCTGTTGTCCGGCGAACGTCTTCTTCAGCCACCCGGTGGCGCCACAGGAGGAGGACTCGCCCTGCGTGCAGCGCTTGTCCCAGAAGGAGCTGAGCTGCCTGCGGCGGTTCTTCGACCGCGGGCATCCCGTTGTTTCAGCTCCGCTGGCAACCGGCCCAGCGACGAAGGCCGCAGCACGTCGGGGCCTCGGAACTTGGAATGCGAGCGGTTCACACCACAGTTCTTGGAATTGAGTTCGGTTGCTCAGTTTGGCCGAGATACCCTTCTAGCATGGTGGAACATGGTCGTGTTCGGGACCGCTTTAGTTTGCTGGGTAAAGACCAACCCACCGATGCTGAAAACATTCCGGGCATTTTGGGCCTGGCGAGGCGCTGCGGCGACCGCCGAGGAGGAAGCAGGCTCATGCATGAAGATGTGGCCCTGGATGCGGGACCTACCCAGCCACATCTGGGCTGGTCGCGGCTGGGCCTATGATCAGAGCGGCCCACAGCGCTTGTCCTCAACGGGCGGGGCAGAAGGCATGCAAGGTGTCCAAGTCTGGGAGTCTGCCGGCACTTCTGGGCAACCAGCTGCTCAGTTGCCCACTGCCGCCCCGCAGTCAGCTGCAGCATCTGGGGCTGTTGCAGCGTGGGCTGCGAGCAATGCCGTGAAGCCTGTGCGGGTGCTGTGCAAACAGCAGGAGAAGCAGAGTGGGGTTCCAGGCATCAGCTGGCAAAGGAGCAGGTTTTGTTGGCAGCTCCAATGGACGGAAAGGGACAGCAACGGGGCCAGCACGCGACATATCCGTAGTTACACCATCAGCAGCTTCATGAAGGACGGCTCTGACGAGGCGGCGGCTGAGGCATCCGCGCTAAAAGCCGCCAAGGCCTTCCGCGCAGAGCTGGTGGCTGAGGGCCGCATCAAGGAGAAGGTCCGGGACGAGAGCCTCACCTCCGAGGTGCCCGGAGTCGCGTTTGCCAAGGGGCGGAAGAAGCTTGACTGCTCTCGGGTTGGATCTTTCGACTTTTTCCACTTTTGGTTGAAATCAAGTTGGGTTTTCCACCACCCCCCCTAAAAAGTGGTCAACACTTGTTTTTTTGCAGGGGGGTCGTTGCAGCCAAGGAAGTGGAAAGTCGAAATCTCCGGGTCCGGCGGCCGGAAGATCCAGGGCGGCTACTTCACGCAGAAGGCCGCGGCGGAGGAGCGGGCCCTGGAGCTGCGGGAGCTCCACGGGCTGCAGCGCTCCCTGAAAAGCTGCGCCTCGCGGGCGCGGCTGCCGGTCTTCCGGCCCAAGGCGCCCTTCCCGGGCGTCACTTGGCACGTCCCTTGGCTGCTCTTGGGTTGGATCTTTTAGACTTTTTCACTTTTTGGTTGAAATGAAGAATTGTCCACTGAAGCCGCGAAAAGTGGTCCACGTTTTGGCAGCGGGATCAGCAGCCAGCAAGGTGCGAGATCAAGGCTGGCAGGCGGGCACCCCTGGCAGAAAACATCGGCAGACGCGCGCGTTCAAGCCTCTGGACCACACGGAGCTGGAGCTGGAGAAGGCCTTCAGCCGGGCGGTGGCTTGGCTCAAGAAGCAGCGGCAGGAGATGGCAGCTACGGGCAACGTGGAGGCGAAGGGAAAGAAGGCAAAGAGCAAGAAGAGCTGAGAAGATGGCACGCAAACCTGGGGACTTGCATGCTGAGCCGGTTAGCTGTGAAAAGATCAGGCCTAGCGCGAGCTGTTCTTTTGCGCAGACGTAGCACTTGTTGTGTTCAACGAGCTGTTCCCGCCAAGAGGTATGCATTTCATGTCATTGCGATTCGGAGCGACGTCACGGGTGCAGCACCTTCTATTGGCAATGCTTTTTGTCCTTCACCTTTCAACCTGTTGGACAATTGCCATTCAGCCCTAGTGCCGTTTTGCTTTTCAGGCGGGTAAGATTCGAGTTGCCGCCCACGACTTTGTGAGCAAAGCATTTGCGAACTGAGCAATGTGCAAAACCTCCGTGGGCATGTCTAGGTCCCCCAGTAGTGCCCCTCTCTCCCCTTTTTTGGTTGGGAGGGTTCCCCTACTAAAACAGACAGAAAAGAACAAAGTTACCCTTATTCAAATCTGGAGGACCTAGTTTTTGTGTTTAAACCATGGGTTGGTTAAAAGGGGTACGAACCATTTCGACAAGGAAGCCCAGAGGGGACCAGGTCGCCTCATTTGGCTTCCGGCCTTCCGCTTGTCTGTGGCTGAGGTCCTGCAAGAAGAGCAGCATCTGCCTCGGGGTGGGGGCGAGCCGGCGCTTGGGTGCAAGCTGGGGCCTTCTGCTTTCCCACCCGCACCCCCACACCCCCAGGGCCACTCGCTCGGCGCCTGTGTGTGTGTACGTGTTATTGAGGCTGCCACGTTTTTCACCGTGTTTTACATGGCAGCCAAAAGGAAACCACACCATTTGGATGGGGTCCCGGCCCCCGTCATTTTCACAGCTGCCCACTTCGAGGGCCAGTGCGCTGAAGACGGCCTTGGACAAGACCTGGCAGCAGCCGGGGGCTGAAAGGCTGCAAGAGGCGAGAGGAAGACAGCCGTGCAATTGCACCTGGGACATCCCTGGAGTCACCTGCTAGGTCCCCCAGTAGTGCCCTTCTCTCCCCTTTTTTAGGGAGGCTTCCCTACTTAAAATAGACGGCAGAAAAAGGTTATAGCCGTATTCTAACCTCTCTACTGGAGGACCGAGTCCAGGAGTTTCCACTGAAGGTTTCGGTTTCCCTTTTTCGTTGCTTTGTTTTTTGAGGCCCCCGATTTAGCATGACACCATTTGTGCAGCTGCGGAGAGTCCTTTATCCTCAGGATGGAAGACATGCAGCAGAGCGTGCTGCAGTCACAGGCGGTTCTAGAGGTGAGCGGCGGAAATCGGCCGAAGGTGTGTTTTGTTCGTTCCCACGTGGAGCCTTGTTCTCCTTCCTCCTTTTTCCCCACTAGTGTCTCTGCCCAGATCGGCTCTGGGTTGTTTGGGGCAGCTTTCAGGGAGGGTTCGGGAGAGGTTGGGGTTCCGGGCTGTTGGGGATACCAGCCCCGGGCTACAGGTGGCCTTCTTCAGAGAAACATCTTTGAAACAAGCAACTTCCAAAGGGCAATCCGGAAAGATTATACTTACATGTGACTCATTGACTTTGGACGTCAATGAAGCTTCAGGCTTGTTAGCCCTGGTTGGTTATTGGGGGGGGTCCCAGGTCCCATGTTCAGGTGGAAGGATCGACCAAAAGCTCTTTCTTGCGAACTCCTTGGCAACTTGTCCATATCGCATATTCTCCAGGTCCCCCAGCTAGGTGCCCTTTCTCAACCTTTTTTTGGGTTTTTTTTTGGGTTCCCCTACTAAAATAGACCGCAGAAACAAGTTGGTACCAACTTATTCTAAGCTCTCAAATCTGGAGGACCTAGAGAAGCCGTTCAGAGGGTCTCTTTTCAGCCTCAGGCAGGCCGTTTTTTTTCTCCAGCGAGGCCATTTAGGATCTAGCTGTCCGCCCAAATCATTCTCTACTAAAAAGCTAGTCCTTAACTTGCGTGACATCTTTCCCTCGTTCATGGTTCAGTCGGGGTTTGATGCGTCAGCACTCGCGTGTTGGCTTGAAACTGGAAGCCAACAATGTTGGCTTGCAGACATCCTCCAAACAAGAGCAGTGCAGAGGATTCCTTTCCGAGATGAAGCAAGTAGAAAGGGACAAGTGGGCCTGCGCACCAAGCCACTTCCAGTTGCTTAAGAACATTTTATTTTTTTTTATTTTTTTTAATGTTCCCCTCTTTGTGTTAAATGCGACCTAGCACACATGTCCATCTTCCGGGGGACTTAAGCCGCAAATGGAGGACCAATGTTGCTTGGAAGGGCCCACCTTGAAATCGCGCCATGTTCCGAGTGGAGTGCGGGCACCAACATTCAGGAGTCCCGTTTTGAAGGGGGTGGTTCAGGGGTCAACTGCCCACCCCCCTTGTACCTACCCCCATTAGGGCGTTAGGGGTTCGATGGTCGCACCTTTTCAGGGTTTTTTCTTGTAAACCCATTACTTGATTCTTTGCTTTGTGGCTCCCAGCCGTCCGGTTCAACTTAGGCTTTTAGTTGCTTTGAGGTGGTTTAGCGCCAGGGTGTCCACAAGTTAGTCACTTTCAGCGAGGGATTTGAGGACAGCCCAGTTTACCATCGCGCCCCAACTGCTCGTCTAAAGCCAAAAAGCAGGTCGTTGGGTGCTGGAGGCTGGGGTTGCAACAGGTTGAAACCTGACCCATGCGCCTCCCCACGGGAGAACCCCTCCCCGACCGTCGCCAGGCCCGGGCCCTGGGCAACTGGGGCACCAAAGACCCCAAGGAGGACACATCGCTCAGCAAACAGCCCGGGCACCGATCTTTTTCTCGGATTCGAAGGCTTATACGCGGTATTACGCGGTCGAGTCGCTCGAAGATCGCCTTTTTCTTTGTGGTGCAATACATATATGTATATGTATATGATGTTCTGTAGTTCAACAAACTCCCCAGGTTCCATTTCGGACTTTGGTCACTTTTTGGGTTGGACCGTTCGAGTGGCACATGCAACGTTGTGTTTTTGGCCAATCCACTCAGGAGAAGCGTGTTTCCGGTCAATTTTTGCGGGTCTCCGAAGAAATCCTTCGGTTTTGCGATGAACGAACCGAACCTCGGATTTCTGCTTACAGCCCAAGTGGAGCGAGCTTCGCACCGGCACAACTGCCCCATATGGCAAGTGAGTAGTATCCCCCAGTTGGCTGTGGCTCAAAATGAACCAGGAGGGGCAAACCGCAGGTTTTGGTCCATGTTTCCACTTAATTACCAGGGCACACCATTTTGGAGTTCCGGTTTTTTAAGCCACAGCCACTTGGGAGACCAAGGATCGCCGGAGATGCTTCACAGACCAGGTTGGGAGGTCCCAGTGCCATGCCCGGCGTCTGCGCCCAGGTGCCGTCACATGGACGCAGAGGTGCAGCGGCACATGGAGGCCGGGGAATGAAGCCTTGAGGCAAGCGATGAATCCACACGCTGAAACAGGTTCCCCCCACAAGGAGACACCTCTAAGACGTATTTTTTTTTTTTGTTGGGGGGGGGGGGGCACATGGAGCCCCAAAAAATCAAGAGGGGGTCCCTTTGCCGAAAGGAGATTCATCTTCAGCTGGGAGTTGAATATTGGTGGCCGACTCAAATGCGACTATGCCTCCTGGCTCATCTCCTAAGGGGCCTGAAGGGAAAGAAGCATATGTCAGATTATGTCAGCCATTTGAAGCTTGAGGGGTGTGGTGTGCTCAAGGCAACGCAGCCAGTTGAAGGTTTAGGGCGGTTTCTTTTGCGCAAAAGGGATGGCAACATCGCTACTGCTGTTGTGTTGGATCTTTAGGCTTTAACTTTTTGTGGATTCCCCTCATATTTCCTTTTAACCAGCAAACAGTTAAACTTTTTGCTGGGGGATCTGCAGCACCCAAGGCATGAGGCGCCAGCCATTTTGCAGCTTCGGCCTTTTGCCCTCCCCTGCGGCGGGCTCCGTTGTTCTCCCCCAAGGAAACTCTGATGGCGTCAGGCTTCCCTGTCCTCATGCGGTGGCCTCCAAACTCATGTGCATCTTTCTGGGTGAATTGTGACGACCTCACACGACCTCCCCAAATGGTGGTTTTATGCGGGAACATCCCTCCAACCACCTTATTTCAGGCTGGTGAAGTATTCCAATTCACCCAGATCCTTTGTCTGCCCGCCTGAAGGTGAGTTTCGTTTTGGAGGTTGGGGGTGCTTGTCAGGTTGCTTTTCAGGTTAGGCATGTGGGCGGGTACCTTTGATTCAGAAACGGAAGCCCATGATGGTATGATCCCATATTGAGACACGTGCGTCAGGCAGGGTCAACACGTCAACACACATTGGCGTTGCATATCTAATTGTTTGAGAACCCACTCTTGTGCACTTTTTCGGGTTTCCCAGTTTAGCCACCAGCAAAACCGAGGCAAATGAAGGATAGCAAGGGTCAGTCTCTGGCATAAATAGGTGCTGACATCCGCCCCGATTCTTGCCACATGGTGGGTCGGCCGCTTTGATGCCACAAGTCTATCATGACGCATATGGGTGTTTGTGTTGCTTTACATTCTCCAGAAGTTGGTTCGAAGAAAGGGACGCAAGGAACACCCATTTCCCCGGTCCCTGTACATAACTGCTTCCAAAACCCGCCATTTTAGCATCTTGTGTTTTCCCACGTTGGTCCGTTTTCAGTCCTGGCTTTACAAGGTGAGCGCCTTTTATAGCCCAAGTCCGGGCCCAGAGAGTTCGGGGGCTGTCAGAAACCTTCCAAAGGCGGGTTCAAGAGGGGTGTTCAAAAGTCCAAGGGCGTATTTTTCTTGCTGCCTTCGATAGGCAGGGAATGAGAACTGGGAGGCCCCCTATAAATTCCGTCCAAGCGGTGGTGTCCTTTGAGGGGGCCAAAGCCTGGATCGTGGCCATTTCTCATTCTTGCCTCTCGCAGCAGCAAGTTTTGCATTTTTTTGGGTCCCATGGCCATTCTTTTGCTGGTTGAACCCTCGGGCACATGGTCCCGCCATTTCCCTGCCAAACGCAAATCGAGTTTTGTCAAGGCTCCCTAGAGTTCCGTTTTATTGGGCGGTTTTAGACAACCTCACATTTTGTTCGTTTTCTTGGTGGGGCTGATGTTTTTAGCGGACATCTAGGGAGCCCTTTGGTCGTCCAGTAGCGCCCTTTCTCACCCTTTTTTGTTTTTTTGGGGTTCCCCTTCTAGAATCGACAAGAAAAAGAAAAAAAAAGTGGGTACCAACTCAGTCCAACCTCTCAAATCTGGAGGGCCCAGCTCACCTTTTTGGCCCATGAAGAAGAATTGGGGGTTTTTTGGCGCTGTTAGGGGCTGACGTTGGGGGAACTCTGCGTGTTCTGAGTGGCCGGCCTTCGGGCCTCCTCGCGCCGCGAGGTGTGGCAGCAGGTGGCCGCGAAGCGCCGGGAGCTGGAGGCGGCCGAGGAGGCGCGGCGCGGGGGGGGGGGGGGGGGGGTGGGGTGGGGTGGGGAGGGGTGGGGTGGGGTGGGCCTGCTGTGGATGGACGAAATCAAATTCGCACCACCTGAGAAACCATGGGAAACCATTGCTTGTTGGTATTGACAAAGGAATCATCATTCCAGAATTTCTTAGGTGGTGCAGGATTTCGTCCATCCACAGTATGTGGGGGGGGGGGCCTGTGGACGCAGAGAGAGTTTCTGTTGCGGACGCAAGCCCTACAAAACCAACATCCTGGTAAGTGAAGGAGGTTGCAAAATAGACCTGTTCAGTGTCCAATACTACGGCTGGGGATGGGGAGGGATGGGGGGTGGCGGGTTTTCTCAAGTTCGTTTTGCTCCGTTTCGGACTTGATCGTCACTTTATGGGTTTGGACCATTGTGGTGGTAAACAAAAAGTCCAGACTTTCCAACCCTTTTTATGGCTGCAAAAGACTTTGTGTTTTGCAGGCCCTACTCAAAACGAACAGCCAGAACACCCAAAAACTTAACATGCCAAGAACCGGGGGTGCAACTCAGAATGGCACCGTTCCTGACTCGGAAGTGACCTTGTAGCACCCCCTTTTTGGTCCATGCTCCCACCAAAAGTTTGACCTTTTGACCCCCAGCCACCAATTGACATGGACCTGACGGTCGGGGGGGTGCTGGCTTGGACATTGTTCTCCGAAAGGGACCCCCAACGTCAGGTTCCATGTTAGTTGGTGGGAGGATATGTTTTGTTGGGCAATTGAGTGGAGGCTAATTCCCGCCTGCCCCCTTGCAAATTAGCATGGAGCGGGGTGGGGGGGGGGATTACCCTCAAGCAGGTTCCGCAAAAAAATGATGGTGCTTGGGGTTTTAGAGTTTCCACGTGATTCTGCCGAGGACCTGTTCACTCGTTCCAGTCATCTTTGTTTTAGCCTCATCAATTCAGCAAGTGGTGAGCCAAACCATCCTTCAAATGGTGAGCAGTCGGTGGATCCCCTGAAATTGTGGGTTAGTTGATTTGTCAACTTGTTCCCTGCTTGTTGACTTTGGGTTTTGTCCCCCTTGTCGGTTTGATGGGGAGACAACCCTGCCTTGTGACTTGACTTTTCCTGGCAGCACTGGAAACACAGCAAACATAAGCTGTAAGCGTGGGGGGGGGGTCAATTGGATTGGTGATTTCATTTCCCACAAGTTTTTGGCTGAAGGCCTTTCATCGACCCAACCAGGTTTCCAAACATGCTGCCGCACAAGCTGCTAAACCAAAGAGTTGCCGACAAAAGACTTGGGCAAAGACGAGCTTGGCGATTTGTTCTTCTTAATTTGGAGGAGCTACGGTAACCCGCTACCTTCAGGGGAGGAGGAGTCTTGCAGTTCTTCTTTGACTTAAGCTTTTCTGGAGAAGTTCAATAGACAACCCACCGACCACAGGGCAACCCGGCACAAGTGGCGATGCCAATGGTTGACTTCCTTTGGCTACCCCTTGTTGGACCCTCGTTCGGACTTGCTCCCCAGATGCAACTCAGTATCTTTGTTCTTCTTTTGGATGCTTCATTTTTGTTGGGCTTGTTCAGTACCAGGGTAGCTGAGGATTGTTGCCTATCACCGGAGTGGCGAGAAGCAACGAGCCAAGTTCTTCCGGTCTCCCCCCGCTGCCGAGTCGGGAAGGCCAACTGGAGGTCCGTTCACCCGCCCTCGGCACTGGCACAGAGCTGCGTTTGCAGCTCCTGAAGTTCAAGAGGATAGCGTGGATTTGCTGACTATCCAGGAGGCAGCTCACTTCCCGAATTCCTGGACCTCAAACTTTTTGGGAAGACCATTTGTTAATGGTGAACAGTTTGGACTTTTGCTGGCCAATCCACTTAAGGGGCATCCAGGGAATTCATTTTGAAGTGAGGCAGAGACGTTGAAGCCGTATCTGGAGAAGCTGGATCTCAGTCCCGGCGCAGAGGGGCTGGCAGAGGCAGACTGCGCAGACTGGCAGGCGGAGGCTGCCCCGCGCCTTTGCGAGCGCGAGCCATGTCCAAGATCGAAGTTGCCGCGAGTGAGGCCGACCAATGCGCTGCGCTCGGCTTCCACACCTGACGCTCGAAAGATCAACAGCGCCAGGCAACTGGGGGGCCTTGGCAACTTGGCCCGGGATGCAAGAGCAGCGCGCAGATGTGCAAGACGTAGCAAGAAGCGCGCTCAGCACTTACTTCAGCCTGCCCTGAGGTGGTTTGGATTGGTGATTTAAGGATTTGAGCTATTTGAACCCCTGGTTGTTATGGAGGGCCAAGGGGACATCACATGACATCACCTTTTTTGTCAAACCTGGTTCTTGCAGAGGGCTAATGGGACACCACCCCAATCCGGAAACCACCAAGTGGGGCAATGCCGCGCTTGCGTTCTGGGGGGCTTCTTCCCCGGCTGGGATTCTACATTTGTCTCTCTCCATCAGGTGGTCCTGCGACAACAGGTGCTGCGTGGCGCGTTTCGTTTCGTCGGGAGGGGTGAAGGGCGATCTTGCGGGCAGGTCTCCACAAGAAGCGCATGGCACCAGAGGGAACTTGAAGGAAAAACAAAACACTGCAAATGTGTAGATGTTTTGCTTCTAATTCATCAACCAGGGGTTCATTAGTCCGCCAAGATTTCCTTGAAAGCGATCCAAAAAAGTAAGTCCACCTTTTGAGGTCAGGGGTCTAGTTTTGACACTCGGCCTTTAGTTTTAAGAGTATGACAGTATGACAGGGCCAAGCAGGACAGCAGCCGTGGAAACGGGGGTACAGACAAGTTTGCATAACCTTTGTTTCAAAACAAGAGGGCAAATTTCAGATTTCACTAGGAATTATTGTTTCTTCCTTTCGTGGCGTGGGGCTTTTTTGCATCAGGGGTAACCAATGGCGCCTTTTCCGGCCCCGGTTCGGACCACAATTTGCGCAAACGCCAGTTCTGTGTTGCTAATCCGACACATGAGACATGCACGCTGCCTCTCACTAGCGTTTGTGGGAGGGAGCAACTTCCTCTCAGGTTCCATGCTAGTGGGCGGTAGGGTCAGGTCGGATCCCTCTCTGTGTGTGTGGGTTTCCTAGTGCAAATCGCCAACCGCTTCCGCGGCAGCTGTTTGGCACTGAGATCGGTGCCGAGTACCCGAGTCAGGTCTTGCCCGACCTGACCCCAGTGCATCAAAACAGCTTTGCACAATCGGCGATTATGGCGGTTCAGTGGCCTAGGCGTATGGTAAGCGTGTGCCATGACACCATATCCGTCTTCAAAGGCGCCATTTGACTGGAATCCCAAAACCAGACCACGAAGTCACACACTGCAAGCACCAGAGTTTGAGTCTCGCCGGCAGCTCCCAGACTTCGAAACGGCATATCTGCATATCTGCACGAAGCACTCAATGCCAACCTGAAGTCACGACTCTGAGCGTCCCTTCATTTAACCTGTTCAGTTTCCAGCCACCTTTCTTACTTTCTTACCAGATTGCTTCATGAGTTCAGGGCCGAAAATTGGACAGTCAACTCAGCCAGGTGTGCCACAATCAAAACCCGGGTAGATGAAGGTTAGTAAGGGGCAGTCCCAGCCAGAAATCGTTGCGGCCGCCTTCTTAATTCTTGAAACATGGTTCTGGGTAGACCATTTTAATACTGAGTTGTTGATTACGACTCAGGTGTTCCTCTCGTTTTTCTTTTCCGGTTCGGACACTGCAACCCCTCGCCGGCGGAGTCGGGATGGCATGCTGGGCCCGCCGCTGGAGTTCCTGCCGCAACTGGAGCCGGAGGAGTTACGGGCTTATCGTCAGGACTACCAGGCCAGCTGCGGTCATTACTTTGAAACCATGGGAATGAAACCATGGTTTGTTGGTATTTACAGGGTGGGTCATCAGAAACCAGGGTTTCTGAATTTCTTAGGTGGTGCGTCGGATGGATCAGGTTATGGGCAGATTGCCCGCTCTAGTGGACCCATCCATTCAGCATGTTCATAACCATGGCTACTTGGGTTACTTCCCTTACACCTTCCCATCACAACCCAAGTGACCTTCATGTTGCCATCGCGGGACTGGCCTGGTCAGCGGGGGAAGTCTTTCCCCTCTGGGAAGCCATCGAACCCCCCAAACGCCTTCGGCCAAAAAACATCCGTGAGGCGTTCCGTGCGGGTCACCACGTGGGCGCCCACGGCGAGATCACCGGCCTGCGCCGGGGACGGCAGAAGTCGGAGGTGGATGGCGAGCAGGCAGAGGCGTACTTCAGCGCCTTGCCTTGTTTTTGGTTGTGTTGTGCGCCGCTATTCTTAAGAGTCGGACCCAAATGTGTGTTTATTTTCCCCCTTTTTGCGCATTTTCATTTTTTTGGGTAGCCTCCCAAACTTGTGTTGTTTCCCCTTTTCGCCCGTGGGTTGCATTGTATTCTTGCGTAGCCTTCAAAATGGGATGTGTGAGTCTCCTCCGTTCTGTCTAAGTGGATGGGCGAACTGTGAACCAGAGTCTGGAATTCGCATTTTTGGTGTAGCCTGGGATCAGGCAAAGAAGGATTGTGTTGTGGACCCTAGTGGTTGTTCGATGTTTTTGGCTCTGCAACTTTCTGTGACACCAAGAGCGTCCACTTTGAAGTGAACAAGGACGCGTGGTACTCAATCACTTTGGCGTTGCAGAAAGGAATATGCCAACCACCTACAAGCAAAGGAAGTCCATTTGCACACACCTAGTTTGGTTTGAGGGAAATTACATGTAACCACATGCTGAATCTCCGCCGTTGGCAGTGCTTCCATTTTTCGACATGTGTTGCTGAAGTTACGTCTGTGGACGATTCCATGCTGTGAAGCACGGTACAACGCCACAACCCTTCGCAGTCCATACTCTAAATCAGGTGCGAAGTTCCTCGTTGCCTTTTCGTTGTTTGCTTCACCATCTTCAGCCATGGTTCCACATGGCGACCGTCTTTCATACCCAGGTCGTTTCAACGAGCTCGGTGAGAGTTTTCACATATCGGCTTCTTGAACCTTGAGCGCCACCGAGAGTTTAATCACTCCCCAGGCAAACTTGTAACCTCAGCCGCACAAAGAGCAAAACAGGAAGGTTCCTTTCATAGAAACTTATGCTTTGCGGCAATTTGTGCAAATGGTTGCGATTGATTCTCGCTTGACTTGAGTTGATCTCCCTAATCCTTGTTTCCCTTAAACTACAATTCCAACAAGACCACATGAAGATTTACAGGACACCAGGGGAGGCAAGCCACAACAACCAGGCTCCAAGCCACCGGAAGTTTGTTTGCGTCTTCGGCTCCAACAAGACCTTACCAAGGCCTTTTGTTGGTGGTTTGGGGGGCTTGAACCCCTGGCTCTTGTGGGCAAATTGGAAACCACGCCACTTAACCCGTGAGGTTGGTGGTGGTTTGGATGGGTGGTTTGGGCGGGTTTGGGCATATGAATTCTTGTGGGTAAGTGGCGGTTTCCCAAACTACAATCACCGGGCTCCAAACCAGCGATTAGAAGCTTCCATTTGCCGAAATGAATATTGTTTTCATTTTGCCCTGTTGGCTTCAAAGGGACTGAATCTATCATTATTGGACATACTTCTTCTTCTTCTTTCTCTTTCCCGTGGGCGAACAAATGCCACTGGAAGGTTCCGGGCTAGTGTGAGGCTTTTCCCGGACCGTTTCACGCTCAAAAATATAGTATTTAAGCCGGTTTTCCGCGTTTTTGAAAGTTCCCGTTTTTTTTTTTTTTTTTTTTTTTTCTCGAGGTGCCCCGTTTTGGATTTTGGCTCCACGGAGGGCGAAAAGGCAAATGGCTCTTGAAAAACGAGGCGAGCCGGAGCCCAGGGAGCCGAGCGCGAATCCGCGGGAGGCGGGGGGCGTTTTTGGTTTTCTTCTTCTTTAAAGCAAATAAGATATATATATATATATGTATATATATATATGTATATATATATATATGTATATTTTTTGTCCTGGGGGGGGGGGCGAGGCGAAAAGGAGGAGATCACTTGGCGCAGGTGTCCTTTTTGGTGGTGTTGAAAACTGGAAAAATCGAGGGGGTTCGATTCCTGGTTTGCCTGGTGGTTTCATCATCTAGGAGGGAAACCCATCTATTTCTTCTAAGAGGACACCTATGCCATGCTCACCTGAGTTCGTCTGGCTGGTGCCTTCGATAGACAGGGAATGAGACATGGAATGATCCTTGTGAACCATCCAACGGGTGGTTTTCTGAAAGAATCCCTGGATTCATTCCCACATTTCCTACTGAGCACCTGCAAGTCTTGTACTTTTGGGGTTTGGTTGCCGCTTCAGTGTCATACAAAAAGTTTGGACTTCTTTTTGGTCATCTCGAGAAGTCAGACGAAAGGGCCAGGATGGTTGCTGAATAAAAGTAGATGACACAACCTCCCTATTGAGATATGGTTTTGCAGCCCTCCTACCTGACTGAGATATGGGGAATAGTTCAGGAGAGAAGCTACCCTCCAAAGCCCCCCCCCCAAATGAATAAGCACCATGCGCAGCCAAGCAGCGTGAAGGGGAATAAGCCTTATTAAGCCTTGTTAAGCCTTGTTAAGCCTTATTAAGCCTTATTAAACCTTAATAAACCTTATTTACTGGTTTTCGAATGTGGCTTAATAAGGCTTAATAAGGCTTAATAAAGCCCAAACAAGCCCTGCCATTTCGGCAGCCTAAAGACCGCAGAGCAACTGCTCTGCATAGCGCCATTTAGAGGCCCCCTCTTTTGAAAAGGGGTGAGAGCAGGCGCGGTCCCAAACTTTGGCCCCTGCCTGGTCACGCCGTATTTTTATTTGGGGGGGGAGCTTCAACATTTTTTGCAATTTGCACAATTCTGGAGCTCCCCCAGCAAAAAAAAAGAAGAGCACGATTTACAGGAGCCCCGAAAAAGTGCTGAAACAGGGCCCGAAAAAGAAACCCCGAAGCCTGTGCGCGTGCCCGGAACTCATCTCACTCTCTCATGATTCCTGAAACCTCAGTCAGTTGAGAAGGAGCGTCTAGCCCTTATTTCTTTTGGGGGGAGCTTTGGGGGGGGTACCTCAGCACTACCTGAATAGTGCTGTCTACTTTCACCCTCGTGTCCTTTCCCTTTGCTGCGACCCCCCCCTCCCCCCAAGCGCTTGCTTTTTGGACAGCTCTTGGGTTCGGAGGGTGCTGCTTGGGTCAGTTTTCTTTGACATCCTTTTGAGCACATGAGAGGGAGTTGGGGGAAATGTTTCGAAAGGAAAAGTAGTTTAAACTCTGCAAGGACCACACAAGGGTTCGCTCTCCATGATCGAAGGCATTCATCGCGAGCACCTGAGAAAGTAGCCCTGGCATCAGCGTTGTCAGTTGGCATGTGGGTGGTTCTTGTTAAGGATCCTTCATGTGCCCATTGTGTATGGGTTGCCATTCGCTTTGCTCGCTTCAGGTTGGAGTCCTTGCCAAGTACGTTTCCCCGGGCTTACACCCTCACCTCCCCAAAGCGAATCCACCTTCTGACCTTTTGGTTTCCCCGTTTGTCCTTCTTTGGTGGCCCCACAAGAGGTGACCCACCAAGACCAATCAACATGGACCCGGGGTCCTGGCTTGGACCATGTTCGTTTCAAAGCAACCATTTCCCAGCGTCAGGTTCCAGGTCAATTGCTGGGCCAAGCCTTTTCCAGGTCCAAGGGCAAAACAGCGCGCCACCCCCCTTCCCCCCCTGTGAGAGGGAAGATCATACCCTATGTGTCCTTCTGGCTGGTTCTAGCTTTGGATCAATGATTGGAGTTGAATAATTGAGGCATCGGCCTCAATCTTCCCTGCCAAAAGAAGTTGGTACAAGGGCACTGCTGGGGGACCTGGCTAAAGCCATGCCATGATCTGAGGGTTCTCTGCCGCAAAAATCGACTCCACCCCCCCCCCCCCCCTGAGGCGCCGGCGCTGGCCCTGCGCTTCTGGTCCTGGCTGGGCGGCGAGGCCGCCAGCCGTGCCAAGCCGCCCTCGCTAGAGGCGCTGCCGCGGCGGCCTGGCCTGGGAGGGGGTGGGGTGGGGTTGTGGGGGTCTAGGTCCCCCAGCTAGGTGCCCTTTTGTCGTTTCTTTTTTTGGTTCCCCTGCTAAAATAGACTAGAGAAAAAAGGGTACCCTTATTCTAAGCTCTCAAATCTGGAGGACCTAGGGGTGGGTTGGGGGGGGTGGCTGGACTTGGTTTGAAGCCAAAGACTTCCGAACAGTTAAGCCGGCCTTTCGACCTTTCAGTTTCCCGTTTTCACCCCTTTGTTTTTTTTTTTGGTTTTGGCCTCAGAAGTGTAATTTTATGCTATCGCTATAGTTCCTTGTTATTAACTGTTCTTCTTGTTAGTTTGTTTGTTTCGTATTGAGGGGGGGCGGCGATCCCCCGGTATGAGACAAGTGCAAGGCTCGGCGGTTCGCCGGAACAATACCACGGGAAGGCTCTACGATGCCTCTGGATGCTCCCCAATAGCTCACTTCCTGAGTGGACTGGCCAAAGTCCAAGCTTTTGTTGCTCACTGAAATGGCGGTCTACTCCAAATTCGGCCCAAACTGACAGCAGCCTACCAACAAGTTGCCACTTCATTTCCCGTGCTTCTTCCATGTCAAGGGAATTTGTGAGGAGTCACCCCATGTTCGACTGGCAATTGGGCGAGCATATCCTGTGTCATTCCCCTTCACTGCAGTGGATGCCTCGGCAAAAAGGGTCAGAACATCAACCAGGGGTGCAAAAATCCTGGGTCACTAGCATTGCTTGCCATACTCCTGGTCTGTACAACCAAGTACTGAGCGAACAATTTTCACTTGCCCAAAAGACCTAGAACTTTAGATACGGGCCTTCCTTTGGTTTCCAACCAAAGAAGGGTTCCCAGCAAATGATGTACACCAAGTGGCGCAGTTTTTAATCTCTCGCACCTTGGCCAGCCCAGGAACCACTTGCTGGAGGTGGCAAAGGTTCCACCTCGTCTGGAGCAACCCGGAAAGAGAGTCGCGTGGTGCAGGGAGGTGTGTGTGTGTGTGTGCATAGGTCTCCTTTTCAGGTTAGTTTGGTTAAGAATTGAAGGCACTGGTTCAGATGGGTTTGATTTTTATTTGTGTGTTTTGCGTGTGTGTCTCTCGAAGGTGCAGTTGAAGCTCTCAGATGATAGTTGAAGCAGGTAGAGGAGCAGAAGTGGTCAACTTTCAAAGTTTTTGCCGCCCCATGTCAGTGAGAGCCTTGTTGCGCGTGGTGGGTTTGGAGCGATTCGGGTGGGCTCCTCCTTCTTTTTTTCGGCTTGCCTGTGCGGGCTGGAAGGCCGACCGCTCAACCTACTCGCTTGGGGGCGAATTCAATGAATTCGTGTTGCAAGCTGGCCACTGTCACGGTTGTGAACGATGTGTTCAATAGCATGGGTTTTCCAACTCGCCTTGGAATTGGTTCAACTGATCAGAAGAGTTTGAACTTTAATTCCTACGTTTCGGGTCACGCACGTATCCTTACCAAGACTGATCTGCAAACACACGGCAGCGAAATCATGGGATCCAATCCAAATGGGACCCTAATTCTGCGCAAATTCTGGGCGTGCTGAAGTGAACATGTTTGTGGTTTCTCAAAATTACCTTCGATGGTTGCGATCCTTTAAACAACCATTCAAACCGGACATTTGAGAATGTCACTTCAACGGACCCAGCAATTGACTGCACATTTATTGGGGCTTGTGGCAAGCGGGTTTGATGCCAAAATGGCGCAAAGCTTTTTCTTGCCTTCGCCGCATTTCTCGCTGAAGCTTGGCGGACGCACGCTCGACAAACATCCACTGCTTCGCAGGGAAAGAGGGGGTACATGTGTTCGACGGATCGACCAACAATTGCGACTCTGGTTGATGAGTATGGTGTGTCCCATGGGCAAGGTACTCCCTATCAATCCGCAAAGTGTTTATCAGGGTGTCGACATAGGGGATCATCGGATCATACGCGCAATCCCCCATCAAGTGATTTGCCTAGCGCTTGACACTCTGTTTGAAGCGAGGTGAAAACTGAGTTTCCTCGCCTTTGTTTTGCTCTTACCTCAGAGGTAATCTGGTGAGCAGCCCACGACGAAGGTGCCCTGGCCCCGGATTTCCGGTGAACAATGATGGAAGCTGACCAGGCGATGGCAAGATCACCTCAGCCCATATTGCACAATTGTTGAAAAGAGGTTCATTTGGATCATCCTCAGCAATAGATGCATTTGCCTATCGATGGGAAACCACCAACAAGCTCTACACCACAGATCCTGCCCGATTCGGCTCGCGGCCGAAACGGACGGATGCTTCAGGAAGGTCCTGGCCTTTGGGTTCCTGCTGTGTTTGGACATCTTGCTGCACGAGCTGAGCTTCACGCCGCTGCAGGAAGGGTGGGGGGGATGCGGATGCGGATGCGGAGGGAGGGTGTCGGATTTTTGCAGCCAGGGAACCATCAGATCATGGCATGATATGGCATGGATCTAGGGCGCGCCCCCCCCACCCCCTGAAATCGCCCGCCTCAGGTGTTGCGGGGCCTCGGCGGCCACTGCCGCCGCGCCTGGCGCGGCGCCCGCGGCTCGCTCAGCGCCACGGAGCGGTGCGACGTGCTGCGAGTGGCGCTGTTTGCGCTGAACGTGGTGCTGCTGAAGGCGTGCTTCAGCACCTCGGAGTTTGCAGCGTTTTTTGTTGAGGTGGTTCTCCCCAAAATCAGAGCCCCGGTGACTGGTGGATGTTTTTGTTTTTGTTTTTGTTGTTTTCTTTTTCTGGTGTCCCTGCAACACTTTGTCGGGTTCCTTTGGCTTCAGAACGGAGCTCTCCGATTCGGATAACACGAGCTCGGCATTTTTCAGAAAACCCAAGACCTCAGTTAAGGCCGCAGATTGTTTGGATGAATGCTTCACGGGAGGCCCTAGTGGCAAGCCTAGATGAATCAACCTTGCTGGTTAATGGGGTGCAACATCGAATATTCCTCTTAAACAATACGCAGTCATGCCGACAAGGCGGAATTCCTTAGAACAGGTTTTGGGGGTGTGGGGAAAAACCTCCAGTGGCCTTTCATGGTATCTCAGGGGCCAAGAATTCTTGACCTTTACGATCGGAGGGTTCTGGAAGACGACGGCTTTCTTTTTGGGGCACCCGCACAGCGTCCACTTCCATGGGATTACAACCTAGATAGCTTGCCCAAGGGCGTAATCCCGGGGTGGAGCATTGGTAAAACCCTTGGATTGCACTTCGGTTTCACCCACTGCTAGCATGACCCAATTGGGACACATGTCAACTCTTGCATTGTTGGAGCGAACTTAACTTTGAACACGACTTCCCCGCCTGGTGCCGAGCCGGGTGAGGCAACAGCCGGGTCTACCACTACATCCGAGGCCGGCGTCTTTGGTTCGCGGGGCTTCGGAAAAGGACGTCATGAGAAGGAACCTGGGACCCACGGTGGATGCCAACTCAATATTGCAAGTACTAAGGAAGCCCTGTAACTTGCTGTGGCTTGTGGTTGGGCCCTATGTTGCAAGTACACTAACCACAAACCATGAGGAATTTACTTTGGGTTTCCTTTTGTTCCCTACTTGCAATATTTAAACCATCCACCGCACGTTTTTTCTCACTTGCCCACAAAGTCATCGCTCGTGCGGGACATCATCCAACCAAATCAAATTCCTTGTGCCATTTTGATGGAACCTTTCAACCCAACCTTTCGACCAGAAAGTCCATTCCATTCAATGAGGGGCGGTGTCCATGCAAATTTGCGCTGCTTGACTGGGCCTTTGACCAGCTGCGCTTCCTTGGGGGGTATGGGCGGGGGGGGTACGGGGGAGGGGTATGGGGGGCGGGTATGGGGGGGTATGGGGAGGGGTTCTTTGCTGGGAGTCTTGCATCGGAAACTCACTTGGCCCCTGAGCAAAGCGATCCGAACTGGCTCAGTGTTCTCCCTCGGTTGCTAAGTGAACTAGCTTAGTTCCCGGACCTTCAGGAGGTGCCCGGAAGTTCAGCTTCGATTTCCGGGTCCTTTGAACGCAGAGTTTGAAACGGCAGTGGAACCCCAGTCCCAGTCTCTGCTATATGGTCCCGGGTTTTTCGCTTTACCCGCCAACGTAGGTGAAAGGGAAGAGCGCAGTTCTCCTTTGCAGCTCTTTGGGCTCGCTTGCCCCAAGCCGAGCTCTTCACCTTTGGTTTGCCTGGTTTGGTCCAGAGTTAGTCAAGGCTCCAAAAGGTGAGCCTTTTGTAAGTTGATCATCTCCTGGAAAATTGCTCATTTTTAGTTTGATCCTTGTATGCTGGCGTCAGTGTTAAGTTATGAGCATTCCGCCCCGGGTCAGGCCAGCATTGGATAGGGTTCCTTTTCAGCAGCAGGGATTCTACTCAAGGGGGCTCTCTGACATGAAGCTGGAGCCTCGTTTAAGTCACAATCAGAACCCAGATATGTGAAGACTAGCGATGACAGTCCCCACACTATGAAGAGGTCGCACCAGGCTTGACAATGACATGCGTTTGTTGATGTTGTCGCTAGACACGGGCACCAGTTCCGTTCTGAACAGAAACGGGGTAGCAACCCTTTCAACCCAGTCCGCAGGGAATTTCCGCTGGCTTGTCCGGAGGTGTGGAGGTTATGCATCACTTATTGTAAATGCTTCGCCTTGCCCGCCTTGGCTTGTTTCCCGGCCCTGGGGCCAAGGCGAATTAGAGGGGCTTACGGCAGTATATGCATTTTTCAAGCGGTATTTCTCATCATCTACCAATATGAAGACCGTCAAAATTACTTCTGTTGAGTTTAGCATTCGGCGTTTTATTGATATTGTGAAAATGCACAAAACCATGGCAAACGATAGGGGGCTCTCAAAAAAAATATACCCCTGGAAAGCGATGGAAACCGCTGGCAAACGGTTTCGGAGACTCTCAAACTAAGTAGCGAAACGGCCATAAGTAAGTGGCTTCTCTCCTCTCGCTGGGGCTTCTCTCCTTTTGCTGGGGCTTCTTTCCTCTCGCTGGGGCTCCTCTCCTCTCGCTTCAGGCGAGAGTTTCTTGAAGCTCTACGTGCTCTTCAACATGCCGCCTGCTTTAAACAGACGCCTGTGTCGGGCTCCCCTACAAATTAACATGGAACCCAAGCCAGGGGGTCCCCCGAATGGAGCAGGGTAATAATCCATTTCTTGTTCGGGCCGTTTACAAGCACAGATGAGGTGTGTCCTTGTTCTCTTGGCTTCAAACCCTTTCAGGCGAAAGCAAAAAGCCGATTGGCTTCGGAAGCGTTTGTGTCCTTGGAAGCCTGCCCAAAACGCAAACATGACCCTATCCTTTGTTTCTATTTGTTTTTGCTGCTGATTTGAAAGGAACGGTGCTGCCAAGTGGTTTTATGCACTGGAAAATTCAAGCAAGCGTAGATTCATCCCACCCAACAGCACTTAGGTGCCCCTCATTGCCCCTCCACATCTGCGGCCGGGATGTTCCCAACTTTTGGTCATGGTATTGGAGGGTGAAGTTTGGGGCAGGTTCCTGGAGCCCAGGTACACGCACACCTGTGTGCTTTTTATTTAGAATTCGCAGATCTAGATATGTACATATAGGTATATGCAATGGGTTTGTCTCTGTTTCAGGATCCTCTTCCTTTGTTTGGGTGTGGTTTTGAAGGGACACCAACAGAAACCACATATGTCCAGACAAACCCATCCTCACACATGTATCCATATGTGTACATACATACATGCGTACATCCATCCATCCATCCATCCATCCATCCATCCATCCATCCATCCATCCATCCATACATACATACATACATACACACACACACATACACACACATACACACACACATACATACACACATACATATACACATACATATACACATACATATCCACATACATACACATACACACACATACATACACATACATACACAAACATATACATACATATACATGCATATACATGCATATACATGCATATACATACATATACATGCATATACATACATATACATACATACACATACATACACACACAGACGCACACACACACACACACACATACACACACACACATAGATACATAGATAGATAGATAGATAGATAGATAGATAGATACATGGATAGATAGATAGATAGATAGATAGACATAGATACATAGATACATAGATACATAGATACATAGATACATAGATACATAGATACATAGATACCTACCTACCTACCTACCTACCTACCTACCTACATACATACATACATACATACATACACACACATACACACACATACACACACATACATATACACATACATATACACATACATATACACATACATATACACATACATATACACATACATACACATACACGCACATACATACACATACATACACATACATATACATACATATACATGCATATACATGCATATACATACATATACATACATATACATGCATATACATACATATACATACATACACATACACACACAGATGCACACACACACATACACACACATAGATACATAGATAGATAGATAGATAGATAGATAGATAGATAGATAGATAGATAGATAGATACATGGATACATGGGTACATAGATAGATAGATAGATAGACATCGATACATAGATACATAGATACATAGATACATAGATACATAGATACCTACCTACCTACCTACATACATACATACATACATACATACATACACGCATATATATATATATATACACACCCTCCTCTGGCTTCTTTTTTGGGCCCCCTTGCCTGGTGCCCGGGTCGAAGCATCGCAAGAGACCGCGGAAGGCTGGAGCTAGCGGAGCGCTGGCTCCGCTCGGTGGGGGTGGACTTCTTCGAGCTCCTGGTGGCCTCGGAACGGAGCGGCGGGTTCCCCTGGAAGTTCCTGGCCGCGCCTCGCGCGGGGCGCGCGGGGCGCGCGGGTCGGAGGGGGGGGGGGTCGGGGGGGGGGGCTTTGGGTGGGTCGGTGGTCGGGGACCATAGGTGGCCTTCTGGGGTTGTTTTGCTGGAAAAAAATAGAGGGGTTTCGATTCCTGGCTTGGCCTGGAGGTTTCATCATCTACCAGGGCCCTGGCTATTGCCCCTAAAAGGACACCTATGCCGGTGACCCGCGGTGGTCGGTGGGTAGAGTCTGGGCTGTTTCAAGCATCCGTTTGCCGAGGTGAGGATTTGGTTCAGCATTCAATGAGCATTCGGGTCGGGTGGTCAGGGGTGACTGCAGGTCTCGATTTATTCATGGCAACCCATTTTCCCCGTTGGGGAAGATTTTTCCATAAACGGTGCATTGGGCGCCCCCCCATGCCCCTCAAAGTTATACGTCCATTTGCTGAAAGGAATATGTTCTTGATGTTCCCTTGGTGGCTTTAGGGAGTATGTATCTATCACCACCGGGCATATTTGCTCATTTGTTAGGATATATTAAAATCCAAATCCAAATCTCCCGTCTCACACGTTATATACCTGAGGTTCTGGTCTACTGCTTCCTCCATTCCTCCATGCACATGGTTCGCATCCAGCTCCTCACGGTGGCCATCAACACCTCGTCGCCTCTTGGCTGCGAGCCCTGATCCGAGCTCCCCTCCCCCCCCTGCCCCCGGGCCCGCCCACCCCAGCCCCCCAGCATCCCCCCCCACGACCGTTTCCTCCAAAAACGGCCGCGGCACAAGTTGCTCTTGTTTCGCAATGTGCCAAAGGCTCACTTTGTCAACAGAGAATTTGCAAGGACAGACCAACCGCTCAGACTCAGACTTCCTTTCTTCCTTTTAGGGCGTTTGGGGCTGGGTTTGTGCGGCATCGATCTGACCCGTAAGAGCCGGAACAACCTTTCTCAGGAAGAGTGAACAAAAGAAACCGGAGCAAAGGGCTGGGGGCTTGTCAGGAGCGCAATGTTCCTCATCATCGTCACCAACAACTTTGGTGAGATCAAATCCACCGTCTTCAAGCGTTACGAGGTGCCTGGGAGCCGAGAGAATGTTGGTCTCAGTTTGGCAGTTTGGGTCTGTCTAGTTTGGAGGATACCCCCCTAAACCCTAAACCCTAAACCCCTTTTGGAGTGGACTTTTGGGGTGGCCCCTATTTTAATTAAGACCCCTGAGAGCGGTGCAATGTTCGAGCAGGCTTGGTCAATTCTGGGGACTGGTTGTCTCTTGGAATGACCTGATTGCACAGGCGTGTGGTCACCTCCTAAACACGTAGGCTTCTTCTTGTTTTGTTCACTATGGATCCACGGAGTCTATTCATCCTGAATCTCACGCGGCCCAACGCCCCAACGAACCTTTGGTGCATTTTGCATGGATGTTAGGACTTTAACTTTTTGCCAACTAATGGGTTTTCCATGAAACCACTAAAAGTCAAGCTTTTAGCAGGGGAGCAGAATGAAACCGAGTAACTTTCCTGTTTCCCAAGAATAAGTGGGAGGCGTTCGGAATTCCATGAAGCACGGAGGTCTTGCGGAAGTGTCTGGGACTTCACGCGCCCAGTCGCCGGCGTTCGCGAGGCTAAGTCGTTGTTTCCCATCGTCACCAGCGACATCGTGGAGCGTTTCTACTTGGTGCTGGCGCCCTGGAGTTAAAATATTACTTGGATGTTCAGCCCACTTAGGGTATAAGCACGGTTACAAGTATATAGGGTACTTGACTGCTATTGGGTTGGATCTGTAGACTTTAACTTTTTGGCAAATAAAGGTGTTTTCCACTAAACCCCCAAAAAGTTAAACTGTTTGCAGGGGGGTCAACAGCAGCCAAGGGTAACTGAGGTTGGTGTCCTTATGTCCATGGAACGAACCTACTTACTAAGTGACTGGGTTGAGCATCCAAGTACGTTTACTTTCGCTGTGGATTTGTCTCAACATCGGGGAGCAACCCACGCGATGGGTCCTTTTTTCCTTTGTTTCCCTTCACACCCACCCAAAAATGGGTCGCCCTAAAAAAGACACACCCGTAGCATGCTGCCATCCAAGGCGTTCATGAGCACATGACCCATTTCTGGGTTTCGTCCAATGTGGTGGCAACCAACAAACCGGGGCTCTAAATGGCCCATAATGTGCAATCTGCCAAAGAGAAACCAACATAGGTAATGTTTATGTTACTTTTTCCACTCCCCCTATTTGTTCTGAGGTTGCCTTTTTTTGTGGTTTCAAGTGGAAGCCCCCCCCCCAAATAATAATAATAATAAGTTTAATAATAACTAAATAAGTAACTACATAATAAATAAATAGATAGATACATAAATAAATAAATAACACAGACACCCATTTGGAACCCAGTGATAGGACCTTGGTTTCGGACGGGTGGGAGCTGAGGACATCATCTTTGTGTTACTGCGCCTGGGCGCGTCCACTCGCAGGGCGGCCTATGTGGATATCGCCCAGTGGCTGCTGCTGCTGGCCCCTCGGAAGTTTCCGAGGGCTGAGAATGGCTGCGATGACAGGGCTCCTTAAAAGATACATTTTGCCCGGGCTTTTTCAACACCAACATAGAGGGAAACCACCGTTCAGGTGTATAAGGGAAGGATCCCTGGATGACTTTGCCAAAAGTCGTTGCCTTTGAACCTATTGTGTGACTTGTAAGTTGGTGGGGCTGGAAAGTGGAGTTGCCCACTGGGAAACCCTCTCATTGTTTTTTCGGTTTCCTGTTGGTTTCCATTTCGATCCAAAAGGGACACGTGGGGACCTTCCCTAGAAAGACATCCTAGAAGTCACACTTTTGAGTTTCCATTTTGTCTCAAAAGGCACCCACCTAGAGATTGTTTTTTCATTTGGAAGGCCTTCCATGGCCAGAGTTGCCCGATCATCAGGATTTTTTTGTGATGAGAACCTGCCCCAACACACCAGGGGCCAAGTATCTCACTTTCCAGACCATGTTAGTGGAAACAAGAAATTGGGGACTTTTTCGTGCCAATCCACTCGCGAAGTGAACCTAACTAACACAAAGGCCAAGTATTCCTTCATGGTTTCCTCCTAGAATGACTAAATAAGAACCCAAGAACCCAGTTCCAATTGTTTAGAATGCTCTTTGATGCTGTTCAAATGCAATCCCGAATCCTTCCGTTGGGCGCGGAAGGGGTGTACCTTTGGAGTGGCTTCCAAATGGGGCTGACCGGAAAGAATGGAACCGCGGGGAAAGTTGATTTCCTCTTCACACCAAAGCTGTCAGGCAAAGGTGTTGGTTATGACTCACATCAAGCTTTCGAATTGGGATAGAGTTCAGCTGGCCCTCAGTGATTATTTTCCGTCGAAGTTGTTGAAAGCGAAGCAACCCAATACACTTGGAACATTTGGATGGGGACCTTGCTAACATTCCCAGTTTTTAAGTGCTGTCCGTTTTTCCTTTTAACCGTCATCCCGAGAAGGAATCCCTGTTTCTATAGGGTCACCGGGCCGGGGAATGGACACGTTGATAGGTACACACCTCATTTCTGACCATAATTTCCACTCAAATCTGACCATATGTTTTGTCTCATTTCTGAACATAGGGTGCTACTCATTTGTGACCATGTTTGTCCACTTAGTAGTGACCGTGCTGCGTAGATGCGCGCGCACATGCGTTCAGGTTGCACACAGCGGGTGAGAGGTCGGCATGAAGATGTTTGGTAAGGGCTTTGTCAGGGGGAGCAACCGGCAAGCGCAGCCAGCAAGGTCTTGGGCCCTGTCCGAGCAGAGCCTTGGAGATTGGTGCTGAGCACGCAGTGTGCTTACTGCAAGCGCACTGTGCGCTTCAGCCCAAGTCTTTCCCCCCAGCCTTCCCGGTCTTTCCCCGCAGCCTTCCCGGTCATTGCTCGACACCGTCCCGGTCTTCTCCCGGGCCTTCCCGGTCCTTCCTCGACGCCTTCCCTGTCTTCTCCTGGGGCTTTCCCGGTTTTCCCTCGGGGCCTTCCCGGTCTTCGCGCGACGCCTTCCCGGTCCTTCCTCGACGCCTTCCCGGTCTTCTCCCGGAACCTTCCGGTTATTGCTCGACACCTTCCCGGTCTTTCCCCGCAGCCTTCCCGGTCTTTCCCCGCAGCCCTCCCGGTCTTTCTTCCCGGTCTTTGTTCGATTGCTCGACTCCCGGGGCCTTCCCGGTCTTTCCCGGGACGCCTTCCCGGTCTTTCTCCGGGCTCTTCCCGGTCTTTGCTCGACGCCTTCCCGGTCTTTCCCCCCAGCCTTCCCGGTCTTTCCCCGCAGCCTTCCCGGTCATTGCTCGACACCTTCCCGGTCTTCTCCCGGGGCCTTCCCGGTCCTTCCTCGACGCCTTCCCGGTCTTTCACGGTCATTGCTCGACGTCATTGCTCGACGCCTTCCCCGGTCTTCTCCCGGGTCCTTCCCGGTCTTCCCTCGACGCCATTCCGCTCTTCTCCGTTTTCACGGTCATTGCTCGACGCTTTCCCGGTCATTGTTGGACGCCTTCCCGGTCTGCTCCCGGGGCCTTCCCGGTCTTTCCTCGACGCTCCGACCGAGACCAGGCGTCACAGGTGAGAGGTCGGCATGAAGATGTTTGGTAAGGGCTTTGTCAGGGGGAGCAACCGGCAAGCGCAGCCAGCAAGGTCTTGGGCCCTGTCCGAGCAGAGCCTTGGAGATTGGTGCTGAGCACGCAGTGTGCTTACTGCAAGCGCACTGGTTGGACGCCTTCCCGGTCTGCTCCCGGGGCCTTCCCGGTCTTTCCTCGACGCTCCGACCGAGACCAGGCGTCACAGGTGAGAGGTCGGCATGAAGATGTTTGGTAAGGGCCTTGTCAGGGGGAGCAACCGGCAAGCGCAGCCAGCAAGGTCTTGGGCCCTGTCCGAGCAGAGCCTTGGAGATTGGTGCTGAGCACGCAGTGTGCTTACTGCAAGCGCACTGTGCGCTTCAGCCCAAGTCTTTCCCCCTAGCCTTCCCGGTCTTTCCCCGCAGCCTTCCCGGCCATTGCTCGACACCGTCCCGGTCTTCTCCCGGGCCTTCCCGGTCCTTCCTCGACGCCTTCCCTGTCTTCTCCTGGAGCTTTCCCGGTTGTCCCTCGCGGCCTTCCCGGTCTTTGCTCGACGCCTTCCCGGTCCTTCCTCGACGCCTTCCCGGTCTTCTCCCGGAACCTTCCGGTTATTGCTCGACACCTTCCCGGTCTTTCCCCGCAGCCTTCCCGGTCTTTCCCCGCAGCCCTCCCGGTCTTTCTTCCCGGTCTTTGTTCGACCCCTTGCCGGTCATTGCTCGACGCCTTTCCGGTCTTCTCCCGGGGCCTTTCCGGTCTTTGCTCGACGCCTTCCCGGTCTTTGCTCGACGCCTTCCCGGTCTTTCCCCCCAGCCTTCCCAGTCTTTCCCCGCAGCCTTCCCGGTCATTGCTCGACACCCTCCCGGTCTTCTCCCGGGGCATCCCGGTCCTTCCTCGTCCGTCTTTCCCCTTTTTGCCTTCAGGTCATTGCTCGACGTCATCGCTCGACGCCTTCCCTGTCTTCTCCCGGGGCCTTCCCGGTCTTTGCTCGACGGCCATCCCGGTTCTCTCCGTTTTCACGGTCGGTCCTTCCTCGACGCTTTCCCGGTCATTGTTCGACGCCTTCCCGGTCTGCTCCCGGGGCCTTCCCGGTCTTTCCTCGACGCTCCGACCGAGACCAGGCGTCACAGGTGAGAGGTCGGCATGAAGATGTTTGGTAAGGGCTTTGTCAGGGGGCCCCCAGCCTTCCCGGTCTTTGTTCGACCCCTTGCCGGTCATTGCTCGACACCGTCCCGGTCTTCTCCCGGGCCTTCCCGGTCCTTCCTCGACGCCTTCCCTGTCTTCTCCTAGGGCTTTCCCGGTTTTCCCTCAGGGCCTTCCCGGTCTTCGCGCGACGCCTTCCCGGTCCTTCCTCGACGCCTTCCCGGTCTTCTCCCGGAACCTTCCGGTTATTGCTCGACACCTTCCCGGTCGTTCCCCGCAGCCTTCCCGGTCTTTCCCCGCAGCCCTCCCGGTCTTTCTTCCCGGTCTTTGTTCGACCCCTTGCCGGTCATTGCTCGACGCCTTCCCGGTCTTTGCTCGACGCCTTCCCCGGTCTTCTCCCGGGTCCTTCCCGGTCTTCCCTCGACGCCTTCCCGGTCTTCTCCTCGACGCCTCATTGCTCGACGTCTTCACGGTCATTGCTCGACACCTTCCCGGTCATTGCTCGACGCCATCCCGGTATGCTCCCGGGGCCTTCCCGGTTTCCTCGACGCCTTCCCGGTCCTTCTGGACGCCTTCTTTGTCTTCTCCCGGGGCCTTTCCGGTCTTCCCTCGGGGCCTTCCCGGTCCTTCTGGACGCCTTCTTTGTCTTCTCCCGGGGCCTTTCCGGTCTTCCCTCGGGGCCTTCCCGGTCTTCGCGCGACGCCTTCCCGGTCCTTCCTCGACGCCTTCCCGGTCTTCTCCCGGAACCTTCCGGTCATTGCTCGACACCTTCCCGGTCTTTCCCCGCAGCCTTCCCGGTCTTTCCCCGCAGCCCTCCCGGTCTTTCTTCCCGGTCTTTGTTCGACCCCTTCCCGGTCATTGCTCGACGCCTTCCCGGTCTTTCCCCGCAGCCTTCTTAGTCTTTGCTCGACGCCTGCCCGGTCATTGCTCGACGCCTTTCCGGTCTTCTCCCGACGCCTTCCCGGTCTTTGCTCGATGTTTTCCCGGTCTTTGCTGGACGCCTTCCCGGTCTTGCCTTCCAGCCTTCCCGGTCTTTCCCCGCAGCCTTCCCGGTCATTGCTCGACACCTTCACGGTTTTCTCCCGGGGCCTTCCCGGTCCTTCCTCGACGCCTTCCCGGTCTTTCCCCTTCCTGCCTTCACGGTCATTGCTCGACGCCTTCCTGGTCATTGCTCGACGCCCTCCCCGGTCTTCTCCCGGTCATTGCTCGACGTTTTCACGGTCATTGCTTGACGCTTTCCCGGTCATTGCTCGACGCCTTCCCGGTCTGCTCCCGGGGCCTTCCCGGTCTTTCCTCGACGCCTTCCCGGTCCTTCCTGGACGCCTTCCCTGTCTTCTCCGGGGCCTTCCCGGTCTTCCTTCGGGGCCTTCCCGGTCTTCGCGCAACGCCTTCCCGGTCCTTCCTGGACGCCTTTTTGGTCTTCTCCCAGAACCTTTCGGTTATTGCTCGACACCTTCCGGGTCTTTCCCCGCAGCCTTCCCGGTCTTTCCCCGCAGCCCTCCCGGTCTTTGTCTTTTGTTCGACCCCTTTCCGGTCATTGCTCGGCGCCTTCCCGGTCTTCTCCCGGGGCCTTCCCTGCCTGCCTTTCCGGTCTTTCCCCGCAGCCTGCCCAGTCTTTGCTCGAGGCCTTCCCGGCCATTGCTCCACGCCATCCCGGTTTTGTCCCGGGGCCATCTCGGTCCTTTCTTAACGCCGTCCCGTTTTTTTTTTACGGGGCCTTCCCGGCTCGACACCTTCCCGGTCCTTCCTCGACGCCTTCCATGTCTTCTGTCGGGGCCTTCCCGGTTTGACCCACGCCTATGCGAGCGCGCGCAGGGCCTACGCGGAGCCTACGCGAAAACGGGCCAAGCGCCGGACCCAGTGCGTTCCTGCCCGCCTGCCTGTTTCTCTGCCTCCCCTGCCTGCCCTGCCCTGCCCTGCCTGCCTGCTTGCCTGCCTGCCTGCCTGTCTGTCTACCTGCGTGCCTGCCTGCCTGCCTGCTTGCCTTGCTGCCTGCCTGCTTGCCTTGATGTTGCTGACGTGAGTGGGCAAGCCGTCAGATTCTGCCTACGCAGTGTCTACACAGGAAGCTTCCCAGTCACTTGTGCAACAAATACCTACGCGCGCCTCCGCGCGTGCATTTGTGTGCGTCTGCGGGGCCTGATATGTTCACTCTCCTTTTGGCCCGCTACAACCACGAAAACCTTGTTCATATGAAGCCCTTTTGCACTTGCAGGCAAGCGGGCCCTTGGGAGGTCACCGTTTTCTTTCTTTTAATTGCGGAGGCATCGGGAGGGCCCCGGGAGAAGACCGGGAAGACATCGAGCAATGACCGGGAAGGCTGCGGGGAAAGACCGGGAGGGCAGCGGGGAAACGGGAAGGCTGCGGGGAAAGACCGGGAAGGCGTCGAGCAAACCGGGAAGGCCCCGTGAGAAGACAGGGAAGGCGTCGAGGAAGGACAGGGAAGGTGTCGAGCCGGGAAGGCCCCGTAAAAAAACCGGGACGGCGTTAAGAAAGGACCGGGAAGGCCCCGGGACAAGACCGGGATGGCGTGGAGCAATGACCGGGAAGACTGGGAAGGCTACCGGGAAGGCTGCGGGGAAAGACCGGGAAGGTAACGAGCAATGACCGGAAGGTTCCGGGACAAGACCGGGAAGGCGTCGAGGAAGGACCGGGAAGGCGTCGCGCGAAGACCGGGAAGGCCCCGAGGAAGGCCCTGGGAGAAGACAGGGAAGGCGTCCAGGAAGGACCGGGAAGGCGTCGAGGAAAGACCGGGAAGGCCCCGGGAGCAGACCGGGAAGACGTCGAGCCGGGAAAGCGTCGAGCAATGACCGTGAAGACGTCGAGCAATGACCGGGAAGGCGTCGAGGAGAAGACCGGGAAGGCGTCAGCCATGACCGTGAGGCTGCGGGGAAAGACCGGGAAGGTGTCCAGGAAGGACCGGGAAGGCCCCGGGAGAAGACCGGGAAGACGTCGAGCAATGACCGGCAAGGCTGCGGGGAAAGACCGGAAGGCGTCGAGCAATGACCGGGCAGGCGTCGGGAAGGCGTCGAGCAATGACCGGGAAGGGGTCGAACAAAGACCGGGAAGGCTGCGGGGAAAGACCGGGAAGGTAACGAGCAATGACCGGAATCCCGGAAAGACTGGGAAGGCGTCGAGGAAGGACTGGGAAGGCGTCGCGCGAAGACCGGGAAGGCCCCGAGGGAAGACCGGGAAGGCCCTGGGAGAAGACAGGGAAGGCGTCCAGGAAGGGGCGGGAAGGCGTCGAGGAAAGACCGGGAAGGCCCCGGGAGCGGACCGGGAAGGCGGGAAAGCGTCGAGCAATGACCGTGAAGACGTCGAGCAATGAGGCGTCGAGGAGAAGACCGGGAAGGCGTCGAGGGAAGACCGGGAAGGACCCGGGAGCAGACCGGGGAAGGCGTCGAGCAATGACCGGGAAGGCGTCGAGCAATGACCGTGAAGGCTGCGGGGAAAGACCGGGAAGGTGTCCAGGAAGGACCGGGAAAGCGTCGAGCAAAGACCGGGAAGGCCCCGGGAGAAGAACGGGAAGGCGTCAAGGAAGGACCGGGAAGGCGTCGAGCAAAGACCGGGAAGGGCCCGGCGTCAAGGAAGGACCGGGAAGGCGTCGAGCAAAGACCGGGAAGGGCCCGGGAGAAGACAGGAAAGGCGTCGAGGAAGGACCGGGAAGGTGTCGAGCCGGGAAGGCCCCGTAAAAAAAACAGGGACGGCGTTAAGAGAGGACCGGGAAGGCCCCGGGACAAGACCGGGATGGCGTCGAGGAAGGACCGGGAAGGCGTCGAGGGAAGACCGGGAAGGCTCCGGGAGAAGACAGGGAAGGCGTCCAGGAAGGACCGGGAAGGCCCCGAGCAAAGACCGGGAAGGCCCCCGGAGAAGACCGGGAAGGCGTCGAGCAATGACCGGGAAGGGGTCGAACAAAAGACCGGGAAGAAAGACCGGGAGGGCTGCGGGGAAAGACCGGGAAGGTGTCGAGCAATGACCGGAAGGTTCCGGGAGAAGACCGGGAAGGCGTCGAGGAAGGACCGGGAAGGCGTCGCGCAAAGACCGGGAAGGCCCCGAGGGAAGACCGGGAAGGCCCGGGAAGGCCCCGGGAGCAGACCCGGGAAGACATCGAGAATGACCGGGAAGGCTGCGGGGAAAGAGCGGGAGGGCTGCGGGGAAAGACCAGGAAGGCTGCGGGGAACGACCGGGAAGAGGTGTCGAGCAACGACGGGGAAGGCTATAAGGCTGCGGGGACAGACCGGGAAGGCGTCGAGCACCCCGTGGCCATCTCCCTTACCATTCCCGCTTTCAGTTCGTGATGCCTCAAGCCTCATTGATGTCGACAGGCACGCCTTCCTCAAGCTCGAGCACGCAAGATTTGGCACGACCCCGCACCGTCTAGGTGAGCGCAAAAATCCCGCACATCGGCACAGTCAGGACTAGCTGCATCGCGCGTAGGCCCGCGCATGGCAAAGACAAGCAGGCATGCAGGCAGGCAGGCAGCAAGGCAGTCAGCAAGGCAGGCAGAGGCAGGCAGACAGGAGCGCAAGTAGGCAGCTTGTAGGCTGCCCGCTTCACACAGAATTCACGACGCCGAAGGCTCGCCACTCAAGATCAGGACGCCAAAGGCTCCTTCTTAAGCAGCCTCGCCCGCCTGCGTAGGATGCCAGGGGCTCCTCAAACACACCGACCACCTGCCGCAGGAGGGTAGCTGCTGATGCAGAACATAAATCAGGACGCCGCAGGCTCCTCTTCAGGCGCAGGATCTCAGGGGCTCCTCGCTCCACCACTCGAACTTCAGGATGCCGAAAGCTCCTCCACAAAGCCGGCTTGGCCGCTTGGCGCTTGAAGACGCCGCAGGCCTGCCGGTCAAGATCAGGACGCCGAAGGCTCCTTCCTCACAGCGCAACTCAGGACGGCGCAGGCTCGCCACTTAAGATCAGGACGCCAAAGGCTCCTTCTGAAGCAGGCTCGCCCACCTGCGTAGCCTTCCCGGGCATTGCTTGACGCCTTCCCGGTCTTCTCCCAGGGCTTTCCCGGTCTTTCCTCGAAGCCTTCCCGGGCCTTCCCGGTCTTTGCTCGACTTTCCCCGCAGCCTTCCCGGTCTTTCCCCCGCAGCCTTCCTGGTCTTTCCCCGGTCATTGCTCGACACCTTCCCCGTCTTCTCCCGGGACCTTCCCGGTCTTTGCTCGACGCCTTCCCGATCCGCCTTCCCGGTCTTTCCCCGGCAGCCTTCACGGTCATTGCTCGACGCCTTCCCGGTCATTGCTCGACGCCTTCCCGGTCTTCTCCCCGGGCCTTCCCGGTCTTTCCTCGACGCCTTCCCGGTCCTTCCTCGACGCCTTCCCTGTCTTCTCCCGGGGCCTTCCCGGTGTTTGCTCGGCGCCTTCCCGGTCATTGCTCGACGCCTTCCCGGTCTTTGCTCCACGCCTTCCCGGTCATTGCTCGACACCTTCCCGGTCTTTCCCCGCAGCCTTCCCGGTCTTTCCCCGCTGCCCTCCCGGTCTTTCCCCCGCAGCCTTCCCGGTCATTGCTCGATGTCTTCCCGGTCTCCCGGGGCCTTCCCGGTCTTTGCTCGACGCCTGCCCGGTCCTTCCCGCTCTTTCCCCGCAGCCTTCCCGGTCTTTCCCAGCCTTCCCGGTCATTGGTCTTTCCCTCCGCAGCCTTCCCGGTCATTGCTCGATGTCTTCCCGGTCTTTAACGGAGCCTTCCCGGTCTATGCTCGACTCCTTCCCTGTCATTGCTCGACGCCTTCCCGGCTCCCAAGGCCTTCCCGGTCTTTGCTCGACGCCTGCCCGACGCCTTTCCGGTCTTTCCCCACAGCCTTCCCAGTCTTCTCCCGGGGCCTTCCCGGTCTTTGCTCGACGCCTTTTCGGTCATTGCTCGACACCTTCCCGGTCTTTCCCCGCTGCCCTCCCGGTCTTTCCCCGCAGCCTTCCCGGTCATTGCTCGATGTCTTCCCGGTCTTCTCCCGGGGCCTTCCCGGTCTTTGCTCGACGCCTGCCCGGTCATTGCTCGACGCCTTCCCGCTCTTTCCCCGCAGCCTTCCCGGTCTTTCCCAGCCTTCCGGTCATTGGTCTTCCCCTTCCCCGTCATTGCTCGATGTCTTCCCGGTCTTCTCCCGGAGCCTTCCCGGTCTATGCTCGACTCCTTCCCTGTCATTGCTCGACGCCTTCCCGGCTCCCAAGGCCTTCCCGGTCTTTGCTCGACGCCTGCCCGACGCCTTTCCGGTCTTCTCCCGGAGCCTTCCCGGTCTTTGCTCGACGCCTGCCCGGTCATGGCTCGACGCCTTTCCGCTCGACGCCTTCCCGGTCATTGCTCCACACCTTCCCGGTCTTGTCCCGGGGCCTTCCCGGTCTTTGCTCGACGCCTTCCCGGTCCTTCCTCGACGCCTTCCCGGTCTTCTCCCGAAGGCTTCCCGGTCATTGCGCGACACCTTCCCGGTCCTTCCTCGACGCCTTCCCTGTCTTCTCCTGCAGCCTTTCCGGTCTTTGCTCGAGGCCTTCCCGGCCATTGCGCAACACCTTCCCGGTCTTCTCCCGGGGCCTTGCCGGTTGCCGGTCACTGCTCGACGTCTTCCCTGTCTTCTCCCGAACCTTCCCGGTCTTGGCTCGGCGCCTTCCTGGTCCTTCCTTGACGCCTTCCCGGTCTTTCCCCGCAGCCTTCCCGGTCTTTTCCAGCAGCCTCTACGAGAGTTCTTGCTAGACGACTGCGCATGCAGGCAGTCAATGAGACAAGGGGCCTTCCCGGTCTTCTCCTGGGGCCTTCTCGGTCTTTGCTCCACGCCTTCCCGGTCATTGCTCGACGCCTTTCTGGCCTTCCCAGTCTTTGCTCAACGCCTTCCCGGTCATTGCTCCACGCCTTCCCGGTCTTGTCCCGCGGGGCCTTCCCGGTCTTTGCTCGACGCCTTCCCGGTCCTTCCTCGACGCCTTCTCGGTATTTCCCCGAAGCCTTCCCGGTCATTGCTCGACGCCTTCCCGGTCGTTGCTCGACACCTTCCCGGTCTTTCCCCGCAGCCTTCCCGGTCTGTCCCCGCAGCCCTCCCGGTCGTCGCTCGACACCTTCCCGGTCATTGCTCGACACCTTCTCGGTCGTTCCCCGCAGCCTTCCTGGTCTTTCCCCGCTTTCCCCGCAGCCTTCCCGGCCCTTGCTCGATGTCTTCCCGGTCTTTTTCCGGAGCCTTCCCGGTCTTTGCTCGACTCCTTCCCTGTCGTTGCTCGACGCCTTCCCGGTCTTCTCCCGGGGCCTTCCTGGTCTTTGCTCGCAGTGGCCGGGGTCTCAAAAATGGCGATTCACCAGAGATGGCAAAAGCAGCCGCACATTGGCAGATTCTACTCGCAGCACGGAATGATTATGTTCTCGGAGGGTGGTCAGACAGCGACGCTGCGAAGAAAGCGGATGAAAGACGTGAGCTCCTCTGTTTGTCTTGGCGATGGAGCGATGCGGCTGCTGTGGCGGAAAGACGGCTCAAGCAGCATCCAGAAGTTCTCCCACTGCCTGTCAGCAGGTCACCTCACTCGGGGAAGCATCAATACACATACCGAGGCAGGCAGACAGGAGCGCAGGTAGGCAGCTTGTAGGCTTCTTCTTGCTCTGGTGCTCAGCCTGCTTCACACAGAAATCAGGACGCCGCAGGCTCGCCACTCAAGATCAGCACGCCAAAGGCTCCTTCTTAAGCAGGCTCTCCCGCCTACGTATGCCAGGAACTCCTCGAACACGCCGACCCCCCTGCTGGAGGAGGGGGGCAGAGAAGTTAGCTGCTGATGCAGAACAACGCCGCAGGCTCCTGTTCAGGCACAGGACGCACCACTTGAACTTCAGGATGCCGAAGGCTCCTCCTCAAAGCCGGCTTGGCCGCTTGGCGCTTAAAGACGCCGCAGGCTTGCCGGTCAAGATCAGGACGCCGAAGGCTCCTTCTTCATAGCGCAACTCAGGACGCCAAAGGCTCCTTCTTAAGCAGGCTCACCCACCTGCGTAGCCTTGCCGGGCCGGGGCCTTCCCGGTCTTTCCTTGACGCCTTCCCAGTCCTTCCTGGACACCTCCCTGTCTTCTGCCTTCCCGGCCATTGCGCAACACCTTCCCGGTCTTCTCCCGGGGCCTTGCCGGTTTTCGCGCGACGCCTTCCCGGTCACTGCTCGACGTCTTCCCTGTCTTCTCCCGAACCTTCCCGGTCTTGGCTCCCGGTCTTTTCCCGCAGCCTCTACGAGAGTTCTTGCTAGACGACTGCGCACGCAGGCAATCAATGACTTTGAGACAAGGGCCTCTGAGCTGGGAGACAGCAGGCGTGGAGACCCTGCGCTGAAGACGCGGCAAGACTGCCTACAACGGCATAAGTGTGTTATGGCCTTGCAGAAGTTCGAGCGACATGCACCTTGCTGGACAAAAGGCTGAAGCTAGCCAGTCGCACAGGTGACTGCTGGATGCCGTACATTGCAGGGATGAGTGAAGAAGCCTCAGACGTGGCGCTAGCGCCAGGAGCCCCCGAACGCCTCACGAATCTAATACTACATCTGCGGAGCGCGGGGAAGCCCCTTCTACATTCACGCATCGTGTGCGGGAAATCCTTAGCAGGACAAGTGGCTGCAGGCTCGCGTGATGGGATACAATTTGTGCCCAGGTGCTGCGGCCGGGCCTTCAAAAATGGCGATGCACCAGAGACAAAAGCAGCCGCACATTAGCAGATTTTACTCGCAGCACGGAATGATGATGTTCTTGGAGGGTGGTCCGACAGCGACGCTGCGAAGACGTAAACTCCTCTGTTTGTCTTGCCGATGGAGCGATGCGACTGCTGGGCCTGTTGCGATCGGAGAGCGGTAGCCCGCCAGATGCGCGACTCAGCGCTGGCAACGCAGAATGGATTACCAAAGCAGTGCTGAAAGAAAGAGAAGTGTTTGCTTTGATGGCGGCAAGAAGGTTCAAGCAGCATCCAGAACTTCTCCCACTGCCTGTCAGCAGGTCACGTCGCTCGGGGAAGCATCAATGCCCATACCGAGGTGTTCGGGGACTGTCAGCAAGGCAGGCAGAGGCAGGCAGACAGGAGCGCAGGTAGGCAGCTTGTAGGCTGCTTCTTGCTCTGGTGCACAGCGCGTTTCACGCCGCAGGCTTGCCACTCAAGATCAGGACGCCAAAGGCTCCTTCTTAAGCAGGCTCGCCCGCCTAGGGCTCCGAGAAGTTAGCTGCTGATGCAGATTATAAATCAGGACGCCGCAGGCTCCTCTTCAGGCACAGGACGCCAGGGGCTCCTGGTCAGCGACCAGGACTGCTCAGACTTGTTGCGCAGGATGAGGATGAGACCGCATTAGGCGTTCATTTGCGCAGCTTGCAAAAAAAACTTCAAAAGAAGGGACTCGCGCCGCAGCTTGGGCGTTCAGGCGCTCAGTCAGCAGAGTGACCCCATAGCGTGGCAGAAGTGCGGGGGGAAGGTCAGCACGATCGCCTGGGCAGTTTGCGATTTCGAGGCGGGGAAGCGCCCGGCTCGGAGCGCAAAAACACGCGCGCCTGCGCTGATCCCACGCGCCCTCGAATGTGCGCTAGAGTGACGGCAGCCAGTGGCGGGCAGGCTGCTTGAGTCTGCTGAGAATAGCTGAGTGCTTCAATTGCACGCGCGCACCTTTGACATATATCTTAATGTATGTCCCGCAAGATTTGGCGGCTTAGAGCATCTCATTCTAGATTGTAACCGTAGCTGCGTGAAGCGAGAAGCTCTCAAGCGCCCGGCTGGCGACATACCGAAGCGGCCAGCGCGCGAGGAACATGCAGGCACACACACGCACACAGACTGTGACGCACCTGAGCACGCGCGCAGGCGCGTCGCACGCGAGTGCAGGCAAATGCGCACACACGCGCACAGCAAACAGCCGGGGGGCAAGCTGACCGCATTCCAGCTGTCGGAAGCTGAGCCATGGCGCAGTCCATCGTGTTCACGGACGTTTCCCTGCCGAAGAAGAATGGGCGGCTTACCGCGCAGCCTCTACGAGCGTTCTTGCTAGACTACTGCGACTTTGAGACAAGGGCTTCTGAGCTGGGAGACAGTAGGCGTGGAGACCTCCAAGGAGCTCTTCCTGGACGCCTTCCCTGTCTTCTCCCCGGTGTTTGCTCGACGCCTTCCCGGTCTTTCCCGGCAGCCTTCCCGGTCTTTCCCCGCAGCCTTCCCGGTCATTGCTCGACGTCTTCCCGGTCTTCTCCCGAAGCCTTGCTCGACTCATTGCTCGACGCCTTCCCGGTCTTCTCCTGGGGCCTTTTCGGTCTTTGCTCCACGCCTTCCCGGTCTTCTCCCAGGTCCTCGGTCTTTGCTCGACGCCTTCCCGGTCTTCTCCCGGGGCCTTCCCGGTCACTGCTCGACACCTTCCCGGTCCTTCCTCGACGCCTTCCCTGTCTTCTCCCGCAGCCCTCCCAGTCTTTTCCCGCAGCCTTGCTCGACTCTTTCCCTGTCATTGCTTGACGCCTTCCCAGTCTTCTCCCGGGGCCTTCCCGGTCTTTGCTCGACGCCTGCCCTGTCATTGCTCGACGCCCTTCCGGTCTTTCCCTGCAGCCTTCCCGGTCTTTGACCGACGCCTTCCCGGTCACTCCACACCTTCCCGGTCTTTTCCCGGGGCCTTCCCGGTCTTTGCTCGACCTTCCCGGTCTTTGCTCGACACCTTCCCGGTCCTTCCTCACAGCGCGCGCGCGCGCGCGCACCGTCTAGGCAGTTGCAAGCAGGCTGAGCGCAAAAATCCCTTCGCGCAGGCGCGCGTAGGCACAGTCAGGACTAGCCGCATCGCGCGTAGGCCTGCGCGCATGGCAAAGGCAAGCAGGCAGGCAGCAAGGCTGTCAGCAAGGCAGGCAGAGGCAGGCAGACAGGAGTAGGCAGCTTGTAGGTCAAAAGCAGGCTGGGGCTCCTGCTGCTGGAGGGCGGCAGAGAAGTTAGCTGCTGATGCAGAACATAAACAGCACGCCGCAGGCTCCTCTTCAGGCACAGGACGCCAGGGGCTCCTAGCTCACCACTTGAACTTCGATGCCGAAGGCTCCTCCTCAAAGCCGGCTTGGCCGCTTTGCGCTTGAAGACGCCGCAGGCTTGCCGGTCAAGATCAAAACGCCGAAGGCTCCTTATTCACAGCGCAACTCAGGACGCCAAAGGCTCCTTCTCAAGCAGGCTGTCTTCTCCCGGGCCTTCCCGGTCATTGCTCGTCATCTTCCCAACGCCTTCCCAGTCTTTCCCCGCAGCCTTCCCGGTCATTGCTCAACACCTTCCCGGTCCTTCCTCAACGCCTTCCCGGTCTTCCCCCCCAGCCTTCCCGGTCTTTCCCCGCAGCCTTCCCGGTCTTTCCCCGCAGCCTTCCCGGTCATTGCTCGACACCTTCCCGGTCGTCTCCCGGGCCTTCCGGGGCTTTGCTCGACGCCTTCCCGGTCCTTCCTTGACGCCTTCCCGGTCTTTCCCCGCAGCCTTCACGGTCATTGCTCGACGCCTTCCCGGTCATTGCTCGACGCCTTCCGGTCCTTCCTGGACGCCTTCCCTGTCTTCTCCCGGGGCCTTCCCGGTCTTTGCTCGACACCTTGCCCGTCCTTCCTCGACGCCTTCCCGGTCTTTCCCCGCAGCCTTCCCGGTCTTTCCTCGCAGCCTTCCCGGTCATTGCTCGACACCTTCCCGGTCCTTCCTCGACGGCTTGCCTGTCTTCTCCCGCAGCCTTCCCGGTCTTTGCTCGAGGCCTTCCCGGCCACTGCGCGACACCTTCTCGGTCTTCTCCCGGGGCCTTCCCGTCCTTCCTCGACGCCTTCCCGGTCTTCTCTCGGGGCCTTCCCGATCATTGCTCGACGCCTTCCCGGTCCCCGGTCCTGGCTGCGGCTGGGCTTGCCCGGTCTTTTGCCCACCTGGGCCTTCCTCCCTCAGCCTGCCAGGGCCTTGGCTGGGCGCATTTCCGGCTTCGGTCCGCCAGCAGTCTGCATAGATCTGACTCGCGCAGTGCGCTTGTCACAAACGAGGGCGAGGACTCGCGACACAGCTTTGGCGTTCAGGCGCTCTGTCAGCAGAGTGACCCCATAGCATGGCAGAAGTACGGGTGGAAGGTCAGCACGATCGCCTGTGCAATTTGCGATTTCGAGGCGGGGAAGCACCCGGCTCGGAGCGCAAAAACACGCGCGCCTGCGCTGATCCCACGCGCCCCCAAATTGGCGCTAGAGTAAGGACAGCCAGTGGCAGGCAGGCTGCTTAAGTCTGCTGAGCCTAGCTGAGTGCCTCAATTGCACGCGCACACCTTTGACATATGTCTTGATGTGTGTCCCGCAAGATTTGGCGGCTCAGAGCATCTCATTCTAGAGACTGTACTTGGTGAAGCAAGAAGCTCTCAAGCGCCCGGCGGGCGACATACCGAAGCGGCCAGCGTGCGAGGAACACGCACGCGCACCTGAGCACGCGGCACGCGAGTGCAGGCACATGAGCACACACACACACACAGCAAACAGCCGGGGGGCAAGCTGACCGCATTCCAGCTGTCGGAAGCTGAGCCATGGCGCAGTCCATCGTATTCACGGACGTTACCCTGCCGAAGAAGAATGGGCGGCTCACCGCGCAGCCTCTACGAGAGTTCTTGCTAGACTACTGCGCATGCAGGCAGGCAATGACTCTGAGACAAGGGCCTCTGAGCTGGGAGACAGTAGGCGTGGAGACTTCCAAGGAGTTAAACCCTGCGCTGAAGACGTGGCAAGACTGCCTACAACGGCATAAGTATGTTATGGCCTTGCAGAAGTTCGAGCGACATGGCACCTTGCTGGACAAAAGGCTGAAGCTAGCCAGTCGCAAATGTGACTGCTGGATGCCGTACATTGCAGGGATGAGTGAAGAAGCCTTAGACGTGGCGCTTGCGCCAGGAGCCCCCGAGCGCCTCACGGATCTGGTGCTACATTTGCGGAGCGCAGGGAAGCCCCTTCTACATTCACGATTCGTGTACGGGAATTCCTTGGAAGGACAAGTGGCTGCAGGCTCACGTGATGGCCTACTGGGATACAATTTGTGCCCAGGTGCAGTGGCCGGGGTCTCAAAAATGGCGATTCACCAGAGATGGCAAAAGCAGCCGCACATTGGCAGATTCTACTCGCAGCACGGAATGATTATGTTCTCGGAGGGTGGTCAGACAGCGACGCTGCGAAGAAAGCGGATGAAAGACGTGAGCTCCTCTGTTTGTCTCGGCGATGGAGCGATGCGGCTGCTGGGCCTGCTGCGCTCGGAGAGCGGTAGCCCGCCAGATGTGCGATTCAGCGCTGCCAACGCAGAATGGATTACCAAGGCAGTGCTGAAAGAAAGAGAAGTGTTTGCTTTGATGGCGGAAAGACGGTTCAAGCAGCATCCAGAACTTCTCCCACTGCCTGTCAGCAGGTCACGTCACTCGGGGAAGCATCAATACACATACATCCCCGAGTTGTTTGGAGATTTTTTATGCGAGTCGGCTCAATTGCTTTGTGCTTTGTTGAGCGGAGGCGCGGCCGGGCGTCGCAAAGAGCCATGGCAGCGACCAAAGCCCTGGCCCGACAGCTTGCCATCACAGTGGGCCTCCAAGAGGCAGCGCGCGCGCTGAGCTGTGCTGCTGCGGGGAGAGTCTTCTGAAAGGGTTTGCAGCAGTAGAAAAGTCACCCGGTTAGCGCGCGCGGGGAGGGGGGGGGGGAGAGAGTGAGAGTTTTTGTAAAGCAATGGCAGAAAGACAGCCACGAATCCAGATTGTCATGCAGATCAGGGCAGCGTGGAAATGCCTTCGCAGTTAAAAGAAGGAAAACGGTGACCGCTCCCAAGGGCCCGCTTACCTGCAAGTGCAAAAGGGCTTCATATGAACAAAGTTTTCGTGGCTGTGGCGGGGCAAAACGAGAGTGAACATATCAGGCCCCCCAGAGGCACACTGACTGGGAAGCTTCCTGTGTAGACACTTCGTAGGCAGAATCTGACGGCTTGCCCGCTCACCTCACCAACAGCAAGGCAAGCAGGCAGGCAGGCAGCAAGGCAAGGCAGGCAAGGCAGGCAAGGCAGGCAGGCAGGCAGGCGGGCAGGCAGGCAGGGCTGGGCAGGGCAGGGAAGCTGCCTGTCGTCTGCTTCCGCAGCCGGCGCTCAGCCCGTTTTCGCGTCGGCTCCGCGTATATAGGCCCTGCGCGCGCTCGCATAGGCGTGCCTCAAGCCTCATTGATGTCGACAGGCAAGCCTTCCTCAAGCTCGAGCGCGCAAGATTTAGCACAGCGCGCGCACCGTCTAGGCAGTTGCAAGCAGGCTGAGCGCAAAAATCCCTTCGCGCAGGCGCGCGTAGGCACGGTCAGGACTAGCCGCATCGCGCGTAGGCCTGCGCGTATGGCAAAGGCAAGCAGGCAGGCAGCAAGGCAGTCAGCAAGGCAGGCAGAGGCAGGCAGACAGGAGTAGGCAGCTTGTAGGTCCAAAGCAGGCTGGGGCTCCTCCAACACGCCGACCCCTTTGCTGCTGGAGGGCGGCAGAGAAGTTAGCTGCTGACGCAGAACATAAATCAGCACGCCGCAGGCTCCTCTTCAGGCACAGGACGCCAGGGGCTCCTAGCTCACCACTTGAACTTCAGGATGCTGAAGGCTCCTCCTCAAAGCCGGCTTGGCCGCTTTGCGCTTGAAGACGCCGCAGGCTTGCCGGTCAAGATCAGGACGCCGAAGGCTCCTTCTTCACAGCGCAACTCCGGACGCCAAAGGCTCCTTCTCAAGCAGGCTGCTTCTCCCGGGCCTTCCCGGTCATTGCTCGTCATCTTCCCAACGCCTTCCCAGTCTTTCCCCGCAGCCTTCCCGGTCATTGCTCAACACCTTCCCGGTCCTTCCTCAACGCCTTCCCGGTCTTCCCCCCCAGCCTTCCCGGTCTTTCCCCGCAGCCTTCCCGGTCTTTCCCCGCAGCCTTCCCGGTCATTGCTCGACACCTTCCCGGTCGTCTCCCGGGCCTTCCGGGGCTTTGCTCGACGCCTTCCCGGTCCTTCCTTGACGCCTTCCCGGTCTTTCCCTGCAGCCTTCACGGTCATTGCTCGACGCCTTCCCGGTCATTGCTCGGTCCTTCCTGGACGCCTTCCCTGTCTTCTCCCGGGGCCTTCCCGGTCTTTGCTCGACACCTTCCCCGTCCTTCCTCGACGCCTTCCCGGTCTTTCCCCGCAGCCTTCCCGGTCTTTCCTCGCAGCCTTCCCGGTCATTGCTCGACACCTTCCCGGTCCTTGCTCGACGGCTTGAGCCTTCCCGGTCTTTGCTCGGGGCCTTCCCGGCCACTGCGCGACACCTTCTCGGTCTTTTTCCGGGGCCTTCCCGTCCTTCCTCGACGCCTTCCCGGTCTTCTCTCGGAGCCTTCCCGATCATTGCTCGACGCCTTCCCGGTCCCCGGTCCTGGCTGTGGCTGGGCTTGCCCGGTCTTTTGTCCGCAGCGTCCCTCCAGGTTGCCCACCTGGGCCTTTGGCTGGGCGCATTTCCGGCTTCGGTCCGCCAGCAGTCTGCATAGATCTGACTCGCGCAGTGCGCTTGTCACAAACGCACTGAATGCTCGATGGCAAAGCCAGCCTTCCCGGTCCTTCCTGGACGCCTTCCCTGTCTTCTCCAGGGTCTTCCCCAGACTTTGCTGCTTCCTGGAGGCCTTCCCGGTCTTTCCCCGCAGCCTTCACGGTCATTGCTCGACGCCTTCCCGGTCATAGACCCCTAACTGACTAGCGATGGCAGCGTGGCACTTTCTCCTGATGTTTGGAGCATACTTTCCACAGCCAGATTCCGAAGCATAGTTTTCGAAGCAGTCAGCGACCCCCCCCCCTGTCCCGACCCCAGGAGGCCACAGAAATACCCCAGCCGCAGAAGCGGCGCGGCCGCAGGTCATGGGTCTGCATAGATCTGACACATGCAGTGCGCTTGTGACAAACGCACTGAATGCTCGATGGCAAAGCCAGCCTTCCCGGTTTTTTTTGGACGCCTTCCCTGTCTTCTCCAGGGTCTTCCCAGTCTTTGCTGCTTCCTTGAGGCCTTCCCGGTCTTTCCCCGCAGCCTTCACGGTCATTGCTCGACACCTTCCCGGTCATAGACACCTAACTGACTAGCGATGGCAGCGCCTGTCTTCTCCCGCAGCCTTCCCGGTCTTTGCTCGAGGCCCGATCACTGCTCGACGCCTTCCCGGTCCCCGGTCCTGGCTGTGGCTAGACTTGCCCGGTCTTTTGTCCGCAGCGTCCCTCCAGGTTGCCCACCTGGGCCTTTGGCTGGGCGTATTTCCGGCTTCGGTCCGCCAGCAGTCTGCATAGATCTGACACGCGCAGTGCGCTTGTCACAAACGCACTGAATGCTCGATGGCAAAGCCAGCCTTCCCGGTCCTTCCTGGACGCCTTCCCTGTCTTCTCCAGGGTCTTCCCAGACTTTCCTGCTTGCTGGAGGCCTTCCCGGTCTTTCCCCGCAGCCTTCACGGTCATTGCTCGACGCCTTCCCGGTCATAGACCCCTAACTGACTAGCGATGGCAGCGTGGCACTTTCTCCTGATGTTTGGAGCATACTTTCCACAGCCAGATTCCGAAGCATAGTTTCCGAAGCAGTCAGCGACCCCCCCCCCCTTCCCCGACCCCAGGAGGCCACAGAAATACCCCAGCCGCAGAAGCGGCGCGGCCGCAGGTCATGGGTCTGCATAGATCTGACACATGCAGTGCGCTTGTGACAAACGCACTGAATGCTCGATGGCAAAGCCAGCCTTCCCGGTTTTTTTTGGACGCCTTCCCTGTCTTCTCCAGGGTCTTCCCAGTCTTTGCTGCTTCCTTGAGGCCTTCCCGGTCTTTCCCCGCAGCCTTCACGGTCATTGCTCGACACCTTCCCGGTCATAGACACCTGACTGACTAGCGATGGCAGCGTGGTACTTTCACCTGGTGCTTGAAGCATACTTTGGTCGCCTGGTCACAAGTAAGTGAATTCCATGGTCATAAATATGGGAAGTGATGGCAGCGTGGCACTTTCTCCTGGTGCTTGAAGCATGATACTTTGGTCGCCTGGTCACAAGTAAGTGAATTCCATGGTCATAAATAAGGGAAGTTGATGGACAAATATAAGCAAAATGCGTATGGTCAGAAATATGTGAAAAGTATGGCCATTTTTGAGTGCCGAGCCACGTTGATACCCAGGTGGGTATCGAGCTGGGCACAGACTGGGTGAAGTTCTGCCTGCCCCTCGGCCGCTCTTTTGGGCGGGCCGGCTGGGTCCATTTCGAGCTGAAGGTGGCAAATATGCATTTTCCCGGATTTCCCGGGAACTCCCAAACGCGCGCGGTTTTGGAGTGTTGTGTGTTGAGGGTTAGTTTCTGTGATATAATGACTAAGTGGAATCCGCTTCAAAGTTGATTTATTCAAATCATAAGTGACAACTACTGTGAAAATTACTAAGTTGATTACTAAGTTGATCAAAGTTGAATCAACTCAAGACCATGATAACCCACCACAATACAGCCGCGAGCTCTATCGGATCGGCGTCCGCCGATAGGATCATGAAGTTCAGCGAGCTGCCCGCAGCGGTGCTGGAGAGCTACTACCAGGTGCCTGGGGGAAGCGCTCGTGTTGTTTTTTGTTTTGTTTTTGTTTTTTTGTTTTTGGGGGGCGTTTGGCTCCTTCCAAGTTTGCTCCAGGTTTCGGGTTACACGTCTTTTTTTCTTGTTCTTTTTTGGTGCTCAGACTTTTGGGCAGACCACTTTCTAGGTCTGCCCTTTTACCACTTTTTTTTTGGGGGAGGGTTCCCCTACAAAAATAGACAAAACCGAAAAAGTTGGCACCAACTTATTCTAACCTCTCTGCTGGAGGACCTAGTCTTGGTACGTGAGCAACAGGGTTAGGCTTCAAGATTGGAGAAACTCTCTCCCTGAATTCCTAGGCTGGATGGTTTTTGGGGGAAATTCTATCGCGTTTTGGCGGTGCACGCAACTCGGGTTGCCATTTTTGCCCGGCTAAACGCTCTTCCCTTTGGTGTCCTTTGGCGGCATTACGGCCAGGGCTTTGGTGTCTTTCGTATGGGGGCTGGGGGGGAGGGAGGGGAGGGGGAGAGAGCCCAAATAAGCCCTAAATAAGGCCTTAAAAAGGGCTTAATAAGGGTTTTCTTGGGCTCCCTCCCCCTCCCCTCCCTCCCCCTCAGCCCCCATGACTTTCTGGCAAGGGGCTTTGCTGATGAGATGCCCCTCGGGTGCGTGGGCTTCGGGCCGCTCGACCAAAAAGTACTTCGTTTTGCCTGCCTTTCGGGCATGACAGGCCGTTTGACACATGGCTCGTGTTTTTGAGGGTGCGCAGTACCCCTATTTTGTGTTAGTTGGAAGGGGGAGGGCTGGACATCTCAACGTGAGAAAGAACCGAAGCGGTTCCCGGGACCCCCCTTTGAGACAAACCCGCATGTTTCGGCGCAACGCGCGATTTCCATACATTCGATTCGATATGTCCCATCGCCAAAATGCAAGGGCCATACGGAGAACGTGTGAAAGGACATGTTTTATTGTTTCAATTGTTGATCAACTTAAAGGCCAGTTGCTCAGTGGCACCCTTTTTCCACCTTTTGGTTGGGAAGGGTTTCCCTTCAACCAGGAAAACCACATGAATGGACCCTGCCCCCGGTTTTCCCGGCCGAGATCGATCCGTTGAACTCCAGGTCTTGCTGGCGGACGTGCTGGTGTGCCGCATGCCCAAGCGCGAGGGCCCGGCGCTCAAGGTGCCCTTCCGAGGCCGGGAACGGGTTGCGTTGGCGTTTTGCAAAAAAAAGTTGTTCGCACGGCATTCGTGCTTCTTTTCCTTTTTGTGAAGTGACACAATTTGTGTGGAGGATGCGTTCCGCCGAGAGGCCGATCGCACGCAAAAAGTCGGAAAAGGCCGGACAAGTTGTTGAACGCTGTCCTTTTCACCTGTTGGTTTTGACCTGTTTGGTCGTTTCTTTAGTTCTGGCCCCAAAAGGTAACCTTTTTAATTCTGGGTCCGAACCGGGCAAGTGAGAACAACTTCCTGAGTTGCTGCGGTCACGTCCCGGGCCGTCTGATTTTATGCCCTTGTAAAACGGGCGCCGCTTCCGGCTTTCCGGGTATATCCAATAAAAGCAGGAGAGTCGAGGGCAGGCCCGTTTTCGGGCGGTTTCCTGTCACCTGAGCCACAATCAGCACCTGGGTAGATGAAGGTTAGTAAAGGACAATCCCAACCATAAATAGCAGCTGCGGCCGCCTTCTTAATTGTTTACATGGTTCTGGGTCGACGATTTTCGTCCCGGGTTTTGATCACGACTGAAATGAGTCCGTGTTTTGAACAGAACCAAACAAACCGAAAGCAGCTTGTCAAAGAACAGTGAAGAGCCCCGGGCCCCAGTTGCTGCCGGGTTTTGATTACGACTCACCCGTCCCTCTGACCGCATCCAAGAAACCGGAGGCATCCAGTCCTTCAGCCACGCGGCCACGGCCAAGCGCGTGGGATTCAGCGCCCTGCCGCTGTCCTCGCTGGTGCTGCTGCACTTGCCCCTGGCGGGCTTGGCGTTTTTTTTTTGTTTTTTTTATCGGGCGGCTGGGCGGCTGGGCGGTTCGTTCGAAGCCCTGGGAAGGTCGCACTTTCCGAGTTTTCGTTTCGGACCTGGGCCACTTTCTGGACGGAGACTCGGTCGCCCTTTTACACTTTTTTGGGGGAGGGTTCCCCAACAAAAATAGACTACTACAGAAAAAGGGTACCCTTATTCTAACCAATCTTCCCTGGGAAACCTAGAAAATATTTTTAGCGGTAAGCAAGAAGTCTGGTGATTTGTGCCAATCCAGTCAGGAAGTGAGATGTTGGAGGGACCCGACTTGGGCGAACGTTGGCATGGACGCATCGCACACCTGCAAATTTGTTCGCTTCCTTGTATTTCCAACAAATTTCGCGTTACCAGCAAACGTCTAACTTTTCGCAGGGGGTCTCAGTCCGGTCAAACTTTTTGAGGCACCCTTTACCTTGGCTTTGGGGGGAACCTGGGAGGAGGCCGGGATTTTGGGGTTCCGCTACTTTAACACACTTAGTAGGGTCTTCCATGCTTTGGGGTTTTTGGTTCGGCGGGGCATGGTGAAGTGCTGACCTGGCCATTTTGTCCGGATCGGCAAATTGGGTGTGTTTTTTTTGGGGGACCCCCCCCCAAGAAAATGTGGTTTTGGTCTGTTTTGGTTTCCCTTTGACCTTTTTGTTGGGGGTTCTTTAAAGCCACAAAGACAAGGTACCCTCAAGCAAGCTACACACCCAATCGTTTCCATTTGCTTAAGAATACGTTTCGGGTTTTAACGAGTATCCATGACCTTGGACAGATCAAGGTTTATTTCCGAGGGGGCGAGAAAGCACATGGAAGGACGGTCCTGTCTTGCTGTTTAGGTTGGTGTGTGGCTCGGTTGTGTCAGGGCTCGCCTTTGGGCATCCTCGCGGTGCTGGTGTTTCTGATCCTTGCTCTGCTGGCGAAGGCGGGGCGGAAGGCAGAAATCCCAGACGTCGGAGCTCCAACCACTTTCCGTAGGTCATAGGTGTCCGTTTTGGTGGTCTTGCCAGAAAAACAGAGGGGTTTCGATTCCTGGTGTACCTGGTGGTTTCAAATTTCCAACCTAAAAGGTGCTGCTTGGCGGAAAGGTGGTCGTTTTTGAACGCGTGTTTTAGCTCGTTTTTGAACGCGTGTTTTGGCTCGTTTTTGAACGCGGTTTTGCTCAAGTGTATGTGATTTACAGCAGCACGGCCATTTTTCCAAGTGTCCATGCACACCACGATGAGGCGCACGAACACGCACCACGATGCACGTGTAGCACATGCATGGCGCCGTGCTTTTGGGAGACGGTCGTCAACTCATCACCATCATCATCATTACCATCATCATCAACATCGTCATCATCACTACCAAAACAACATCACCATCATCAACATCAAAACCAACATCGTCATCAACATCATCAACATCACCACCAACATCTATATCATCATCAACAACACCGTCAACATCACCATCATCACCATCATCACCATCATCATCACCATCATCATCACCATCATCATCAACATCGTCATCATCACTACCAACATCATCACCATCATCAACATCAACACCAACATCATCATCACCATCATCAACATCATCAACATCATCACCAACGTCTATATCATCATCAACAACACCGTCGACATCACCATCATCACCATCATCATCATCATCACCATCATCATCACCATTATCATCATCACCATCATCATCATCAACATCATCATCGTCAACATCATCATCAACATTGTCAACATCAACACCATCACCATCATCAACATCAACGTCGACATCACCATCATCATCGACATCATCAAAGTTATCGCCATCAACATCCTCATCGCCAACATCAATATCATCATCATTAACATCATCGTCATCATCATCAACATCATCACCGTCATCATCATCGTCATCATCATCAACATCATCATCATCATCATCATGACCATCATCATCAACATCGTCATCATCACTACCAACAACACCACCATCACCAGCGCGCAGTCGCACGGTCACGCAGTAAGAGGAGAACGTAACTGCCCCACCCCGTTCCCCCCCCCCCAGCCCCAGGACGCAGTCGCACGGTCTTGCAGCAAGAAGCGAACGTAACTGCCCCACCCCACCCCCCCAGCCCCAATACACAGTTCCACCGTCACGCAGTCAATTACCCCCTTCCCAGCCGTAACTGCCCCCACCCCACCCCCACCCCCACCCCCAGGACGCAGCGGCACAGGCGAACGTAACTGCCCCACCCCACCCCCACCCCCACCCCCAGGGCGCAGTGGCACGGTCACGCAGCAAGAGGCGAACGTAACTGCCCCACCACCCCCCCCCAGGACGCAGTCGCACGGTCACGCAGCAAGAAGCGAACGTAACTGCCCCACCCCACCCCCCCCAGCCCCAATACACAGTTCCGCTGTCACGCAGTCAATTACCCCCTTCCCCAGCCCCAGGATGAAGTCGCATGGTCACGCAGTAAGAGGCGAACGTAACTGCCCCACCCCACCCCCACCCCCACCCCCGGGACGCAGTGGCACGGTCACGCGGAAAGAGGCGAACGTAACTGCCCCACCCCAACCCCCACCCCCCTGCAGGACGCAGTGGCACGGTCACGCAGTAAGAGGCGAACGTAACTGCCCCACCCCACCCCCCCCCAACCCCACGGGTGCCGCAGGATAGCCCCCCGATGTGTTCGAAAATGACCCACTCTTTGTTCGAAAATGATCCAGGACGAAAATGATCCAAAATCGGTGTTCGAAGAGGGGTTTCGATTCCTGGTGTACCTGGTGGTTTCATCATCTACCAGGGATATCCATCTATTTCCAACCTAAAAGGTGCTGCTTGGCATCTGCGTCTTGGGCTTCGCCGCGCGGCGCCGGCAGAAGCTCGCCAAGGGCCTGGAGCTCTTCGGGAAGGCCGGGAGAACGAGCGCTCGCTTTTCTGAGCGCTCGGTAAAGAGCGCGCGCTCGGTACATGTGCTAGAGGCTTGCGTAAATCGATGTGGGGTGTATTTTTTTTTGGGGGGGAGGACTCCCCAAGAACAAACAAATGTATATAGATGTATGAATGCGTGATTGAATGTGTTTTCCTTCTGGGCTCTCTTTAAAAAACAGAAGGGTATCCTGAAAAAGACACCCATATGATTGTGTCTTTTTTGGTCTTGAAGGAAAACCACCAGGATGTTGTTTGTGTTTTATCGCACGTCTGCAGGTAACATGCACGGCCCAGGGGCTAAAGCAAGCAAATCCAAAACATGTTTTTTGAGGATGACTTGATCTGGCTTTTAGGCGACTGTGGGCTTTTGCTGCATGCCAACCACATGGTAATTTCCAGCTGGGAGGGTTCCCCTACTCAAATAGACAACAGAATAAAAGGTACCCTTATTCTAATCTCTCGACTGGAGGACCTAGCTAGTGTTTTTAGGGCTGGGGGGCGGGTTGACAAGTGGTGAGGTGCGGGCGCTTTGAACACCGCGGTCTTCGAGTTGCGACGTGGCGACGTTGCGGCGTTCCGGGGAGGGGTGCGGTTTGGGAAGCCCAGCGTTCTGAAAATGGAATCCCTAGGAATGGCTGTGGCTCAAAAAACCGGAATTCCATCCAAAATGGCTTGCCCTGGTAAGTGGAAACATGGACCAAAACCTGCGGTTTGCCCCTCCGATCGTTTAATTTTGAGCCACACCCAAATGGATAGGGAATCTGTTTCATGTTTCTGTGGGGAAGGCTGGGCCTTTGGGATTCAGATTGAACTGAGGGAATGGCTCGGCCCCGAAAATTTCATTAGGCAGACTTTCCTCAAGACTTTCCCTGTGCAACGGCTGGGCCCGGGGCTTGTGTGGAGTCGCTTCGCGTGGGGACATGCAACTCCAAGTTGGACGCTACAAAATGGTCCCTGAGGAGCATGGAACCCAAGAAGCCGTGAGTTGTAGAGGGGCTCCTCCCCTTCGCAATTTTGGAACCCCCAGAATTGGCGGTTATTTTGAGCATTCCAGTGACCCCTGTTGCAGAGGAGCCTCTTTTTCCAAGGCGATGTTCATTTGTGGGGGGTAACTGGCCAAATTGACGAGCTCACCAGCTCACCAGCTCACCCATGAAGATCATCTACTCAAGATTCATGCTTGCAGACAGGCAACCATCCCCACCCCTAGTAAAAATGGCACTGGGGGAGGGGCGTGAGCCCTGGATTTCGATTTGTGGTTCCTTTCTCCGCCGTATGGGGAAGACTGGGTGACAGATGAATGGAGTTTGGGGACCCCACAGCCTCGCCCTCCTGACGGTAGGGAGGCTAGGGGTGCCTGGGCCCATCTGACAAGCAAGGGGAGCTCATGGTGAGGGTGGCCATGATCCGACGATCCCCCCCGCCTCGTGGAGGATACGGCTTAGAGGTTTTGATGGGTGATGGCTCCTCGTTGAAGGCCCAGGGTTTTTGAGGCTCCGCACGGATGGCAACGCAACATGGCAAGAGAGCCAACATGAGCCAACCCTCAGTTCCCATCTTAGGTAGAGGTGCCAAAAGGCCAACCTTTCATTTCTGGGCCCCTTGGGCAACTGAGAACCACAAATCATGGTTGAACAGTTTCGTTGAGATTCCTTTGTCCTTTTTGTTGGCCTCCGCCGTGCCCTTTAAATGGGGCTGGTCCAATCGAAACCGAAGAAAGCCAACCCTTGGCCTAGGCCGAAGTGGGGCCCGTCTGCGGCTTCAGAAAAGAAGCGCTGACCGGTCTGGTTGGATCGAAGGATGCGGACACTCTGAGTTATTGGCACGCTTCTCGTTGTGTTTGATGGACTCCCCATTTAAAACATACCCTCCACCAATCAACCTGGATGACAGGAAATTGGACCATGTCCTTTTCAAGGGACCGGGTCCCTGTCAAGTTCCATATTGTTGGTGAGGTAGTCAACCCAAGAAAGTGTCCCGTTTGCGGTTCTGAACACTTCCACGTGAAACGATCTGGTTGGTCAAGCCAAAGCCGAGACGATCTGGTCCCAAGGACCTGCCAAAACCGCGATTTGGATCACTTCTTCACGGCGTTTTTTTTTTCTTCTTTGCACGGAGCTGAACAGAATACCCTTCCAACAATTTCATGGCAGCTCACAGGCTGGTGTGGGAAGAACAATTTCCCTTTCGCGGAACACTTCCATGTCCAGGTTCTTTTGGATAGCCCTCCAAAGCCACAGAGGCACCTCAACAGGATCATCCTGTTCGCAACCTGCGGGGCTCTCCAGTCGTTTTTAGCTTAGAACGCAAAAGAGATGGGGGCGCCGTCAATTTCCCAAAAGGTTTTTCGGGAATTTGCGGGGTTGTCAAAATGGGTGTGGTTCCTTTTTTTGTGCATCCCAAAATGGCGCAACGGTGTTCAACTGCTTCCCTGTATCAAACAAGAGTAGCAACTCCAAAAAAGACGAGGCACCCACATGTGGCCGACTCCTTTCAAGGGACGCCGGGAAAGGCCAGGAAATATGGTGGGACTGTGACCACTGGGATGGCTCAATCCTGCTCAATCCCCGCAGCCCGGCCGACAGACCTGGGACTTTCTCACGCGCGCGCGACCGCGCAGACTGAAGCGTTGAGAGCTTCGCCATGATTCGACACTTTGGACGTTTAGGGAGGTGTTGGCCTTCGGCTTCGCCTGTTTGCTGGGTGTGTTCATTTCGACATTTTTTTTGAGACAGCAGCACTAAGTTTTCGAGAAGTCAAGAGAGCGCGGGAGGTTGCGTGTCGCCCCAAAAAAAGCCCCGGAGAACGTCGGCGCCGAATTGGCGTCGAAGAATTTGGCGCCATGGCGGATGAGGGCACCATGCAGAAGGAGGGGACTTATTGTCGGTGTTTATTTTATTTTTTTGCCTTCGGTCACCAGGGCTTCTCAGGGTACCTTCCCCATTCTTTACAGTTTACAGGCATCCTTCTTTCTACACAACCACCCAAAATTTCGGGGAACGATAGTTTAAAAGAATGGGGAATCAACCCCTAGAGGAGTCGGTCCTTTTTTTCGGGGTACCCGCCCGGCCTTCTTGGGGTAAAGGGGCGCCAAAGGGAAACTGGGGTCCGTCCAAGGGAGAACTGCGATCCCTGTTTCCCAGCAGGGACCATGTGCCTCTCCTACTTGTGAGGGCCGATTTTGACTTTTGTCCCCCCACTGTTCATTGCAAATTGTGCTGCCTAACAGAGTGTCCCAAAGAACGGGCGCTATGGCAGTCAGGGGTCTTGGTCACAACATTTCTCACCCAGAAATTGCAGCATTTGAGGCCAACTTTGTTTGAATGGATCCCATTGAGCCATTGAATCCCCAACTCGGATACGTCCAAGTCAACCCCCCCCCCCAAAGCCCTCTTGGAGGACTGCCCTTCAAAAGGGGCCGCGCCAAACCATGCGATGTGTCAAATGGGTACTGCAAAGTTGATTTCCGTGTTCATGCTGATTTCCCTTGAAACCACCCTAAAGAGGGTAGCCTCCATTGCCAACCCGGGCCCCCTTAACAAGGCCAATAGCAAATGGGCTCCCTACATTAAGCATCCTTAAGTCCTTACGAGCATCCTTAAGCACAATGCAAGGAGCTAGAGGGATTGCCAAGGGCCACCTTTATCCCTCGTCCACGCTTTCGGCGCGGCCTCTGCGCGGGGTCATTCCCGGCACCGGGAGGAGCTGCAGCAGCTGCGGGACACGCTGCGCTCGGACCTGCAGAAGATGCTGGACGACCAGACCCGGTTTCTCGAGCGCCTCGTGGGCGAGGCGAGGCGACTCCGCGGTGGGGTCGGCGAAGCGGCGAAGCGGCTTGGGCGGCGTTTGGGGCGTTTGGGGCTGCCGGGGGTTCGTGCTTTGAGTCACCGCTCCCTCAGGGGATTGCGATTGACCGCAGGATAGAAGGGTGTTCCGTTTTCGCAGTGCTGTTAGTGGGGATTCAGACGACTTTTGGAGGGAACACCCACCAAATAACACGACGGGTTTAAATTACGTGATAAATCTTAATCACGAGGTTGGTGAGTTTTTCTTGCCAACCCACTTGCCCACCACTTTGCTTTGGTTGCCAGCCTCACTCGCCCTAAGCCGACCTTTTGACCTTTTAGTTTCTCCCTTTTGGTCCATTTTTAAGTCATGGCGAATCAAGAGTCTTGGTACCTAGCTTCCGTCGCCAAGTGTGGAAGCCGCAATGGCAACTTGTGTTGCGGCTCGCCCATTTCTACTCCAGACGGTCCAAGGATTTGACCGGCTTGTATGCCCAGGTGTTTGTGTATGTGAGGAAAGCGGGATGTCCAAAGGCTATAATAGGATACCTAGGTGCCCTGATGTATTGCTTGTTTGTTTCAACCATGTACTACACTGCCTACGCATGCGGGTTTGTATCTGTGTGGAGGTACGTTACCGTTGTATCAATGTATATTATGAACGCGTGTGTGTATGTACATAGTAAGCGTATGCGAACAAGTTGGTTATGTTTATGTATGTGTCCATGTATATCTACCTATGTACAAACAGAAAAAACATACATTTGCACTGGCTATGGTGATGCGCTTCTGCTTCATCTTCGTTTGTACCATGGCCAAAATCCCGGGCTCAAAATGCAGCTTGGTGTAGGTCGCAATAGCGGTAAACGTGCTGCCTCCAACTTAGGAGGTCACTTTTCAGCACCGCATTGGGATACTCACCTGTTGGCCGTGTCAAGAATTGAGCATGTGCATCCAGATTGGGTGCACCTTGTCAAGCTGGACGCCTAACAATCTCGCAGGTTGGTTGGTGGTTGGTGTGTTGGTGTGTTGGTTGGTTAGTTGGTTGGTTGGTTGGTTGGTGGGTGGGTGGGTGGGTGGGTGGGTGGGTGGGTGGGTGGGTGGGTGGGTGGTGGGTTGGCGGGCGGTTGGCGGGCAGCGGGCGGGCGGGCGGGCGGGCGGCGGGCGGGCGGGCGGGCGGGCGGGCGGGCGGGCGGGCGGGCGGGCGGGCGGGCGGGCGGGCGGGCAGGCGGGCAGGCAGGCGGGCAGGCGGGCGGGCGGAGCGGGCGGGCGGGCAGGCAGGCAGGCGGGCAGGCGAGCGGGCAGGCGGGCGGGCGGGCAGGCGGGCGGGCGGGCGGGCGGGCGGGCGGGCGGGCGGGCGGGCGGGCGGGCGGGCGGGCGGGCGGGCGGGCGCGGGTTTCGGGTGGGTGGGTAAGTTGGTGGGTGGGTGGGTGGGTGGGTGGGTGGCTGAATTGGTTGGATTGGGTTGGGTTGGGTTGGGTTGGGTTGGGTTGGGTTGGGTTGGGTTGGGTTGGGTTGTGGGTTGGGTTGGGGGTTGGTTTGGGTTGGTGGTTGGTTTGGGTTGGGTTGGGTTGTGGGTTGGGTTGGGTTGGGCTGGGCTGGGTTGGGTTGGGTTGGGTTGGGTTGTTGGTTGGTTGGTTGGTTGGTTGGTTGGTTGGTTGGTTGGTTGGTTGGTTGGTTGGTTGGTTGGTTGGTTGGTTGGTTGGTTGGTTGGTTGGTTGGTTGGTTGGTTGGTTGGTTGGTTGGTTGGTTGGTTGGTTGGTTGGTTGGTTGGTTGGTTGGTTGGTTGGTTGGTTGGTTGGTTGGTTGGTTGGTTGGTTGGTTGGTTGGTTGGTTGGTTGGTTGGTTGGTTGGTTGGTTGGTTGGTTGGTTGGTTGGTTGGTTGGTTGGATTTGGTTGGTTGGTTGGTTGGTTGGTTGGTTGGTTGGTTGGTTGGTTGGTTGGTTGGTTGGTTGGTTGGTTGGTTGGTTGGTTGGTTGGTTGGTTGGTTGGTTGGTTGGTTGGTTGGTTGGTTGCTCGTTGGTTGGTTGGTTGGTTGGTGCTCGTTGGTTGGTTGGTTGGTGCTCGTTGGTTGGTGGTGGGTTGGTTGGTTGCTTGGTCGGTCGGTCGGTCGGTTGGTTGGTTGCTTGGTTGCTTGGTTGCTTGGTTGCTTGGTTGCTTGGTTGCTCGGTTGCTTTGTTGGTTCTTGACACGCGCGTGATCCCAACAAGCACCTTCAACCAGCAATAGCGGCAACGGCACCAGCAACGGCAGCAGCTCCCGTTGAGCAGAGCCCCATCCCAGGGCACCCTGCTGAGTATTGCGTCAACGTTGGGGGTTGCATGGTGGCTATACCCCTTGAACCGCTCCCCGCAGTGCGGCCAGAACACTTTTGGGAGTAGTGGCGGGGAGGTGCTGGTCGGCGGTGGTTCCGTTGCAAGAGGTTCAAGCCTAATGGAGGAGGGTGCTCTTATGGCAGGGATTTCGGGTAGCAGCCAAGTTCAATTTATTTGCCCAAAGCGGCCAGCTGTCCTCAACGTCGCCCATCTGCCAAGCATATATCATTCCGAATGGGCCCAAACAAGTTGAAGTGCCGTGAATCCGTGAACACACACACACAAATGATTATATTTGGTTCTGCGGCGTTGCAAATTGGAATATAGACGGCTAAGAAGATCGAGCAACATGTCATGTTTGGCATTTGCCAATATATTTCGCAATTGGAGATGGCATCTTGCGCCACACTATTGTTTCTGAGCGTATTATATATATGCAGAAATCAATGTAGATAATTTCTAGCGAATGAATATTTCATTTGCGCTGCCTTTGTAGAATTATATATTTTTGTATATATCTCTTTTCCAGAAGGGGCAGATCATTATATTGGACCTGTTCTGAGACTTGGTAATTTCTGCGTTTTATGCGTACGTGCCGTGTTAGGAGCGCTACCTGCCTGCGCTACACGACCGTTGTTCAGCCCACGCGCACAAGAGGAAAACTCCGCCAGGCAGATAATGCTGTTGGACCTTTTCCTGTAAAACAAACGCTCAGTGGATTTTCGCAAACCAATTTGCAGTAATATATATCTGTATATACCGAATGTCGCTTTCTTTTAAACACAATAGTCAAAATATAGTGGTGCAAGTTAGTGTCTGAGCGAGGCTTGCAGATAGAAAGAGTTGGCGCGTGGATTGTTTTGCGCGGTGCACAAATAAATATCTACACTGATGTGTTTGGTTTATTTTGCTGGCGGATGCGTTTGGCTCAAGATGTTGAAACGTATTTTGCATTTTTTGCTGGGGAGCTTTGGCTCGAGATGCTGAGGCGCACTCCCGTGTAAAAAACCAGAGAACATAGCTTCATGGGTCGGGCGAGACACCAGGAAAACCAAAATTCGGAGGTACCTGCACAGCCCAAAAAAATCGAAAAAATGCCACCAACACCTACCCCAGACGTTCTACGGCCTGACCAACAAGTCGCCCGACTGGGAAGGCGCTGCCTCACTTGCGATTCCTGCCTTGTGGCTGGTGGCATACGCGAGATGAGTTGCGTACTTCCTGCCTCAGGCTTGAGCTGGCTACATCAAGCATGTCCCATTCAGCGCTGGCTGTTGCAGCGTCAGCTTTGTGCTGGGTAAGTTTTGGCAGATTATGCACGTAGCCCTCAGTGTTTGTTGGGATCACGCTCGCCCATTTTTCCACTAGATGGCAGGCAACAGCAATTTTTGCCCCCACATCAAAGGCCCCTCTCGCCACCTTCACATGGCGATAGTGCTCTAAAGCACAAGACGTGGTTATCCACCTGGGGGTAAAGAGCTTTAATACTCAACAGAATGATTGCTATCCCTTGAACCAACCCCGTGAGGCCACGGGCCAAGGAAAGGGAGTTTTGTCCATGTCACATCGACGTTTGTTGAGGCCTCGGGATTTTTCTCCTTGGCCGGGCGCCAGGGGAAGCCCAAAGCGCAAGCCGGCGTGGCGCCGCCAGAGCAGCCCGGCCGACACCGGTGGCTTAAGAATAGTGTGTCTTGTCCACAGAAGCTGCCCGCAAAAAAATGACCCACCGTTGTTTGGTTTACTAGCTGTCGTAATTCCGGGAATCTGGCCTGGAACCCGATCCCAGCTTGGAATTTGCTTTGTTTTTTTTAGGGGGGAGGGACGCCCGTAGATGCTTGAACGGTTACCCTTACTCAGGAAGTGGTTGGTATCCCCAGTGAGTAAGCCCCCTAAGTGGGATTTATGCACATTCTATCCTTTACTTACGGGAATTATTACACCTCTGTCCATTAACATGAAAGCTGACTGAGGGTTCTTGGAAGACAATTTTATTTTTTTTATGGTGATTTCACGATTGTGAATGGAGGGCGATTAAGGGAAACAACTTACTAGGTGATCATCGAAGTGCCACAGCAGTTGTTCTCTGGCACCCTGTCAATCAATTTCTTTCCCTGGGTCTGCCAACAGTCGTCTACCCCAAGAAAGGTTTACTTTGCCTGTGTGTCAGGCAGACAGCTGTCCTTCTCTGTTCTAGTATGACACGCACGCTTGGCAGCAGGAATGTTCAAGCTGCCCTGGTTGCTTGATACCCTGTTGAGCAAGACTAGGTCCCTAATAGTGCCCTTTTACCCTTTTGTTGGGCGAGGATTCCCTTAGTAAAGCAGACTACAGGAAAAAGGGTACCCTTATTCTAACCTCTCTACTGGATGACCTAGAAGAAAGCTCATAACGAGGGCGTTCCTTTCTTTACCGAAGCCTCTGGGCGACTCGCGGCCTTTCTCGGGAAGCAACGAGATCGTACGAGATCGCCCGCGTGGCGTGGAGCCCATGGACTGAACGAACCAAAGAACATGGGGAGGCCAGACGACCCCGCTGCAACCCCCCCTCCCCCAAGCTGGTCAAGGCGGCACCACTGGACCCAGGATCAATGACCCCCTGGGTGATAGGGGGTGTGTCCTTCCCCCCCCTTCCCCCGGCCGGCCATTTTCACGCCGATGGGTGTTGTGCCTAGATTCTGGATTAACGCGGGATGGCCACTGCAGCTATTTGGTTGGAGGCATTTGTTTTATCCAAGCTAGGCATCAAATAACTTGCGTTGAGAACGACCCCCTGTGAAAGAAGCCACGTTGGCAGAGAAGAATCTGAAGGCTTCACCTGTTCCGATGCCTTGGAGATGTTTTATCTGACACGCAGCGTCGCCCATGTTCACACCATGTCTTGCTTGCTCAATCCGTGGCCTTGTTTGAAAGTGGTCTGTCTGAGAAGGGACGCCTTAGAATGCTACCCAAAGCCTGGCTTCCTGCGGGGCCTTTCTTATGGCCTTAGATTCAGGCCTTAACGGGGAGGAGGGTTGGGGATGGATGAGTTTGAATGTGTTAAATGGTGTGTAAGTAAGCTGGATTGCTCGAACTTAAACCCTCATTCTTGTGTTAACGTGGGTTTCCCTTGTCACTTGTAGTGGCAAAACAGCTTGATTAGGATTAGGGATTCCACAATTTTGAACAAGCCAAGTACCCACCAACACGGAACCTTAACTGGGGGTTGCTTTGGACCAGTTTCATACACCCCCTACTCCAATTACCAACTTCGTTCAGGGTCCCATGTCAATCCTCCACTATAAATCGAGGTACTGACCCCGGAAAATCACATTCCAAAAAACCATACTCCAAATACCCATGTCTTGCATGGTCTCATATCAACCCTCTACTGAAAATCGAGGTATTTACCATGCAACAACAGGGATTTCACAAAAGTAGCCTTAAACCCGCGGGTATTTGGAGTAGGGGGTGCAGCAACCCGCCCAAAGAGCCGAACACCTCGGAGCGAAACGAAGGCCGGCGAAGATGAGCCCCAAGTTGAAGAACAACAAGGAGCGCGAGAGTTCGCCTTCGGGGCAAAGCAAAGTGCCACGTGTTCGAACTCCCGGGAAAAATCGGCAGAGTTGGTTGCGTGGACCACTGGATCATCCCCGCTCAAAATGGTCAACTCCAAACAGGCGCCTTTCTTTCCCCATGCCCACCCCCCTTGAATATGGAATTGGGGAGGGGGGTGACCCCTGGAATTCCATTCATGGTTCCATTTCCCTTTTATGGGGAGGACTAGATACATGGAATTGGGGACCCCCCCCACCCCCCTCCCCTTGATGTCAGGGATCTTTCCCCTTGTTGTTGGCACGCCTCTGGAAACGGTCGACACGGTACCTTTGTCTGCCAGGGTTGCGCTTCTACCAATAAGACCCCCCACCCGTCGCCACCCGTTTAGGGGTGTGGTTCCCCCCTCCCCTCCCCACTTAGAGGCCGTTTCGAGCCGATGTGCGAGGACAGCCTGCATTTGCCGAACGCTGTACCTAAAGGCGGGGATGAGTGGGATGAAGCGTCTCTGGGGCCCGAAACTGGGTCCGTTTTTTATGGTGCCCTGATTGGGTGGTGGTTCTAAAGGGAAAGGTAAGGACATCCACCAATTTTTGAGCATCCGATTCCCATTCTCTGGCTATGTTGTATTTTGGGGTATTTTCTATGGGATGTGGGCCCAGGTTTGGAACCCCCGCAACGGAGGGCGAAAAACCGAGGGATGGTTTAGGAGTCATTCCCTTCCAGAACTGAGAGCCACAGCAAGGCCCCGCGAGGGTTGGTTCCCATCTTTCATGACGCAGGCAGCTGATGAAATCGAATTCACCGAGTTCAGATTGGAAGGGGGTGATTTTGAGTGATCTTCCCGAAGGGGTGGCTCCTGCTTACCTTTGTTATTGGTGTCTTTAAGAAGCCTTTTTGGTGTGTTCCTGTCGTGTAGGACCCACAAAATATGTGGTTTTGGTTTTGGTTTCCCCTTAAAACCAACCATGCAGAAAGGGTACCCACGAAAGACACACCCTGTTCACTGTTAGAGAAAGATATTTCTTTTGGACGAAATACGTTGGATGATTGTTGGTGCTGGGAACCCAGGATTCATAAACCTCTGGTTTATTTTGAGACATGAGGGCGTCCCATGAGAGAGGAGCGCCTTCACGTTTCGAAATCCATTGGGAACCCGTGAGCCTTACTCTGTTTTTCTTGGAAATGGACAATCTGGGGTTTTGCAGTAAGATGGTCAGCGCTGGTCAGAATGTCCCTTGTTGTGCTTGCATCGTAGCATGTCGACGCCTTGGCCTGAATATGACCAGAGAAAAACACCACGCGTATTTGCCACTGTCAAGCAGCAATGAACATATGAGTAAGTATTTGTATGTCTATCCTGGAACCTGGATCCGACCATTTACAACCTGCAATGTGTCATGAACAAAGGTCTATTCATAGGACATGGTTCTTTGGGACACCACCATTTGTAACTGGTTGTTTCAGGTTCCAGGTATATATGCAGGTTATCCATGGTCTATGTCAAGCCCTCAGACTGCAAAGGGTCCCCAGGATTGGGTGGCCGGCACCCTTAGGCAGCTTACTCGGTTGTCCAAAGCAAATCGACCGGAACCTTTCAGTTCTGGGTCCCTTAGGGGCAACTGATTTTATGCTCTGAAATGATGAGGTCACCTCCTCCGTAGTTCTCGATGGCCAAATGGGTGTGTCTTGTTTAGGATTCGGACCCCCCAAAATGCCAACACCACTCCAAAAGGGGCGCTTTCCAAGAAAAGGCACACCCAAGTGTGTCCCGGTTGCAGGGCAATGTGTTGCAGCCCTTGACAAAGACCCTCACCCCTCCGACGTGGCTTTTTTCCTCGGGGATCCTATTTGCTCGGAGGGCCGAGCGCCGGGGCCCCCCAAATGGAGCTCCCTGGAATTTCTCCCTTTGCACACGACCCCGCCAAAAGAATACCGGCGCCAAGGTTTAAAGCCGCCAGAAGGGGGAAATATGGGGAATCCTGACCTCGGGCATGGCGAGTCTTCAAGTTTTCTCTTTGGTCTCCCGGATGCCGCCAGAGCGGAGAGACTCGACGGAATCGAACCTGGAGGACGAGATGCCACTTGGCGGATTCGTGTAGACTTGCGACCTCTCGAAATATGCTGGATCAGGTATCCCTCAGTTGTCCAAAGCGCATCGACCTGAAACGACCTTTCTCATTTCCATTTTTGGTCCACTTTAGGTAGACCCTGGGTTCAAACCACCATTAAAACAATAAACAAAGGGGGTTCGTACAACCACCATTATTTACCTAAGGATTGTCATCATCTAAATTGAGTCCACCTTTGTTTTTGGGGCCAGGGTGGAGGTACCAAAAAAAGGCAAGCCTTTCATTTATGGGCTTTTGGGGCAACTGCGAACCCCGAAGTGGCTTAGGGTTTGAACCTGTGCTGGTTCTTGAACATGCACTTTCTGCAAAGGCATGACTCCGCATGATCAACCTCTTCAACCTCTTCAACCCAAGGGATTCTTGAGAATGAAATCAAATTTGACACATTTCAAGGTCTAGGTTGCCTGGCGCACGGCCGGGCGCAAAACCATCTGACCTCTAGACCGGAGGTTCGGGAGACCGTGGAGACCGGAGGTTCGGGAGACTGGGTCCGGGGCAAGCCCGAGTGCCCGGTTGCTGGGAAACTTATTTTACATTTCTGCCCGTAGTTTGAGTGGTTGAAATCCAACATCTTTTGGCTCAACTTACAGTGCAGCTTATTGTGGTTTAGCTGTTGGCTTAACTATCCAACCACTTAACACATGTTTGCTTTTTGTGGTTTAGTGGTTGAAATCCCCTGGTGGGAAATCCGACCACTTAACTGCTAAACTCTTTAAATCTTTGCTTCCCTTCCCACGTCAACCATGGCCGGGACAGGGTTCCACTTCTGCAACCCGGCCCCAAGGTAGACTAAAAAACAAATTCTCGGGGGGGCGGTTCCTTTTGGGGAGCCCTAGGGTTCCTACAACCGTCCCAAGACTGGGAGTTGTATAGCACGGAGCCTTATATGGATGATGACCTTAGTTGCAGATTACATTCCGAACAAGGAAGCATACAAAGGGGAACAGGAAAAAATCCCCCCCCCCCCCCCCCAAAAAAAAAAACAGCAAGAAACAGTTTACATCTTCCTGGCCAAGCAGGAAGACGGCTCAGACACCCAATGTACATCTTTGCTCCCCTTCCCGGCGAAGACCCGGGGGCCATGCGACCGAGGCTGATGGACCCGGTGATGCCCCAGGGGCCGCAGAAACGCGCCAAGGCGACTCGGCGGATCGGCGAATCGGCGCGGAGGGGGCGGCGGTCTGGGTCCAAAACCCCAGCCGCTGGGGTGCCCTTTTGACCGCTTCGTCGTTTTTTTTTTGGGGGGGGGGGGGTTCGGGCCCTCTACGGTTTTTTTTTGGGGGTTTCGGGTGCCCTACTAAAAAATGAGGAAAACAAACGAAAGAAGCTGGTACTTGCCCTTGTTCTAACCTGGCAAATCTGAAGGACCTAGGCGTGTTTGTTGCAGGTCTGGCGTCGAGGGGTGTCCCCTTTCAGTGGGGATTCAGATCACTTTTCGAGGGAGCGGCCCCCGAATAATGGGACGGGTCTACTTAGATCCTGGGTCAACATTAGCTGGAGCCTCACATGGGTATGGGTCAACATGAAGCCACCAGGATATGGGTAGTGCAGGGTTTACTCCTTGTTTCCATTTAGTAGGGTTCCATTTTTGGTACCTGTTTTTGATCCACACCCATTGCGTCAAAATGATGGGATAAGGTTCCTTGTTCAAGGGCAGTTTGAGGGTCCAGGCTCGTTTGTTTAAATAACGACCCAACCCCTGGTGCTTACAAACTCCGGAACAAAAAGGAGCCAAGCTTGAACTGTTTGATTGGGCAATTCCCTTTCTGTCGCTTGGGATGCCACCAACTGGCGGGTACCTGAACATGACCTTGGGCGATCGATGGATCAACTTTCCGGTGCTTGAACTCGTCGGAAGTGGGCGGAGCTCGGAGCAGGTATCCAGAAGCTTCTTTGGAAGAGGGAGCCTTCAGAAGCTCAGAGTTTTGGTCCACATGCTATGGCTTGCGTGCGCATGTGGTTTTCTCTTTTTTTTCCGGGAGAAAGTGAAATTCCGAGGGCGGCCGGCGGTTCCTTTTCCGGCCAGTTTGGATTCGGCGGGTGGATTCGGCCCATCGGTTTTGATTCGGCTGACTGGGTCCGGCACTCGATCCCGCCTGTTCTTTCGGGGCCTGAGGAGTTGGGTCACGCCCCCCCCCGCCTTTCCGCTTTTGAGGGGCTCGAAAAGTTGGAACAACATCTGAACTATAGCCTAAACTCATGGCCCAAGGGGGGGTTTGGGAGGGTCAGAACAGCCCAGCAAGGCCTCAAATCACATCAAAGCTAGATGGGGGCCGGAAGTTCGCTAAATCATACCCCACGCCCCCCCCCAACGCCCCAACGCCCAACCCCCCCCAAGCCCACCAACCACCCCACCCCCCACCCCGCAACCTCGTGGCCGTCAGGACGGCTGGGGCTCCGAGGAGGAGACGGAGCCCATGGCCGTCCAAACCGCCAGGGGAGGGCGGAAGTCCTTCTTTCAGCACCTTGGACGAAGGGCTTCTTCCCTTTGTTTAAGAATATGTTTGATTGTCGGGGTTTCGGGGGTCCCCTACTAAAAAAAAGCTACAGAAAAAAGGGTGCCCTTATTCTGATGTCTCTACTGGAGGGCCTAGGTGTTATTTTCCCCTGTTGGTGTTGAGATTGGAATCGATTTCACTGCTGGAAATAGGTTGCCTCTTCAGAAACGGGATTGCTTCTGGGCGGAGTTCGGGGGGGGGGGAGGAGGGGCGTTTAAGGGGGACATGTTTTGACCCGGCTTTTCGAGGTAGACGAAAAAATCATTTCTTGGGTTTCCTGTTGGAGCAAAATCTGAAAGCCTGGGTTCAAGCCTATCTTGATGGGCAGCCCTGGCCCTGGCGCCTTTTGCAGGCGTCCCGAAGTTCCCATGTTGGGTTCAAACGGAATGGATCGCCACTGAGTCCCCCGGTAGTGCCCTTTGACCGTTTCTCTTTTGGGGAGTGTTCCCCGACTAAAATAGACTGCAGAGAAAAGGGTGCCCTTATTCTAACCTCTCTACTGGAGGACCTAGACTATTGGAATATGATATTTTTTCCACGGGACTTAATCAAGTAGAAGGGAGAACACTATCCTTGAAGAAATGAACTAGGGACAAAGGTTGGGTGCCTCACTTCAAGTGGTCAACGGTCAACCCGAAACGGGTTCCAATTCTGTTTCTACCTTGCGCGTCGCTCGACATGGACTCACTCATGTGACAGGATGGCCCCAAAGAGACGTTGTGGAAAGAGCAAGCATTGCTAGGATTTATGCGGTTTATGGTTTTGCCAACATCATTCAAAGGTGGTCTCCAGCCAACCTCGTTAGAGCCACATGAGGGAGCAGCCGGGGCTAGTAAAAAGCCGGGGCTGGTTTAAAAAAAAAAAAACTCAACCCATTCTAAGGGGGAAGTGTGTCCTTGTGTCAAGGGTCTCCACTACCCGCCTAGGTCTTCGAGTCGTGTTTCAAGCATCTGTGGGTTTTTCCAGCTCAAAGGCGTCCCTAACGGGCCCAGGAAAGGGCTGTCTGCTTCCAGTTCTTTAAGAACATGTTCTATTTCCCCCGTTGGTTTCAAAGGGAATCGATTTCACGACTGGACATATTTTGCTAATTTTTCCAGGGGGCGAAGAAGCAAATTGAAGTCTCGCAGGTCCCGTTGATCCTGAGTTTGGGCCTACTTTTGTTCGCGGCGATTGGGCGGGCGAGACGCTTGCAGACGTTCGAGCAGGTTGCTTCTTTAAAAACGTCCAACAAATGTCAGTTTGACAATGGTAAGTCAGGCCCTTGCTCAAACCATTGTTTAAGCAAGGCCTGCAACGGGTTCCTTGCAAAAAGCAAGGCGCTCCCTTTGTACTGCGGGCAAACTCCTGCACCAGCTGGGACGGAAGCCCAAGGAATTCTGAGTGATAAGCCGCCAACCACCCACAAGTATTCAACCCAAGTAGAAGCGTTGGAAGCTCTGGAGTTCCACCATGTGTTCAGCCATCCTACGTGGATGGACAAAATCCGGTAAGCAACCCTGGAATGATGACCACCCTGTAAATACCAACGAGCGTTGTGGTTTCAACCATGGATTTCAAAGGTTTTTTAGGTGGTGCGATCTGGATTTGGAACCATCCATTGTAGCTACGGGGAGGCTGTCCTTGGAAAGCCTAGGATAAGGAACATCTCAGGGTGGAAGTCCATACCCCTGGTTCATACCCCTTGGCTTCCCCGGTTTCTATCCCACTTTGTAAGAGGTATGTACCCCTTTTAGGGAGAAGGGTATGAACATCAGCAAGCTTGTTCAGTTCATTTGCCCAGGGGTATGTAGAAGGGGTATGTACAAGCACTGGAGAGAAGCCCTCAAGTAGGTCTTCAGGGGTGACTGAGGGATCGGTCCCCTTTCCCACAGCCCTCCCTGAGAAAAATCCAATGGTTTGTAGGCTGGTTTACAAAGAAACCACACGGAAACCACCCAACTGATCGTCAAACCCCCCATTTTTACATGCAACTACTACAATGAATGGACAAAATGCTGCGCCGCGTGGAAACCATCGGGCACCATTGTTGGTATTTACACGGGATTCATCATTCCCGAGTTTCTTAGGTGGTGCGAACGGATTTCGTCCACAGTGTTGCAAGTCAAGTAAACCAACCACAAACCATGTTGGAATCTACGGAGTTTCCTCTGTTCCCTCCTTGACACAGACTTTGGGTTTCTTTGGGCAGGGGCTTCTTGACCCCCCAAACTCCCCCCCCAAATCCCCCCCCCCCCCAAATTCCCCCCCGAACCCTCCAAAACCCGTGGCCTTCGCGGCTTTTGGGATTTGCCGATAGGCGGATGCACAGCTCTTTATTGACGCACGGTCAGGAGGAGGACGATCAGGCGGAGGATGTTTTTTTTTGTTGCGGGTGGTGTGTTTTTCTTTTATGGGCGTGGCGTTGCTTTTTTTCATTTTGGCGGCGGGGGGAGGGAACTTCCAAACACAACAAAGTGTTATGTTCCTTGTGGTTGTCCCTTAAAACCACGATGAGGTGTGATTTTTGCTGGGGCTGGTCTTCTGGTTGGTCGGCTGGCTGGCTGGCTGGCTGGCCGCATCCCTTGCATCACCAGCCTCACTTGGCCCCGAGGTTGCCTATTGGCTCTGGTTGGGAGGCAGTTGGGAGTTGCTGGGCTGGTTTAAGTTAGGTGGGGGTTTAGATCTTTATGAGGGTGGGTCTTGGAGTGGTTTGGGTTTGATTTAGGCGAAGCGAAGGGTTGACATCCAGGCTGTTGTTGGGCGGGTTTGGGGTTGACTTTGGGTGGATTTGGGGTTGGCCTGGAGCTGATGTGTGTTGAGTGAGCTGCTTTTGGTTTCATGAGATTGTTTTGGGTTAAGACATGGAACTGACAAAATGTGGAGAAGTCTAACCATGCAGGTGGTGTCCTTTGAGGGACCAAAGCCTGGGTTCATTCCATGTCTCATCCCCTCTGGGTGAATTATACCGACCTCACACGACCTCACACGACCTCACCCCAAATGGTGGTTGGGGGAATTTCCCTACTGAGCAGTCGCCCCACCTGCCGGCCGGGGGGCCCCGGGCCAGGGCGCGCTGAAGCGCATGAAGCGGGGCCCCTTCTACGCCGGCGAGGATCAGGACCTCACCTCGCGAGCGGAAGATCGAAGCCGCAGCCCTTGCCACGCAGACACAGACGCAACCACCCCCCGCGTGTTTTTGATCGCTGTTTTTGACCAGGCGCGCCAGGTTTCCGGGGAGCCGGGGAGCAAAAACACGAGCTGGCCTGAAAAGCTTGGCTCAGCTTCGCTCCTTGGTTTGGATCCAGATCCAAACCCCCGGGCTTCGAACCGCCCTGTTGGGTTGCCTGAGGGTCTTCATGTGGTGGCCATTTCAGGTGGCAAGCCGTGGTTTGGATTGGCGGTTTGGTCCCTGGCCGTGCGGGTGAACAGTCGAATTGGAGGGAAGCTGGAAAAGTAGGGGGAGTGGGGGTTGGGGGTGGGTGGGGTGGGGTTGAGGAGGAAGTGGAAACAGGGGAAACAGCCCAACCATCAATCGATTCGAGGGAAGCTGGAAAAGGTAGACGGTTTCAATTTGCTGGTTCGATAGGCAGGGAATGCGAAATGGAATGACCCCAAGAAATTATTCCCAACACCCGGACTCGTCGTCATTCCCTACCTATGGCGCACCAGCTGGAACCCGAAACATCCATTGACAAATCGTGCTTTCCCAAAGAACTACTGTGGATGGACGAAATCCTGCACCACTTTGAAACCACGGGAAACCCTCGTTGGTTGGTATTTACAAGGGAATCGGGATTATCAGGTTTCTCAGGTGGTGCAGGATTTCGCAACCATCCACAGTATTTCCTCTGAATCGACCTTCCTGACGGACTAGGTCCCCCCTGCTAGGTGCCCTTCTCTCCCAACTTTTTTGGGGTTTTGGGTTCCCCTACTAACATAGACCACAGCAAAAAGGAAACCCCTTATTCCAACCTCTCAAATCTGGAGGACCTGGTGGATAGGGACCCTATCGCGCCGATCGCACGTTTTCAACCAAATCCGGCGAGAAGCTTCTCGGCAGGATTCCGTGATCCTGGACGAAGAGGCCTCACAACCTCGTCCCATCCCAGCGAGCGCTCGCGTGGGGATTTGCTTTGGGGCGCAGCGGGGGCACGGCGTGTCCTCGTGAAGACTCAGGCAACTCACTCCCTGAGCTCCTGAACTTTGCTTCCCATCCACTCAGGAATTGAGAAATTTCAGGCTGAGGTAAGCCTTAGTTGGCGGTATGGGGCCTTGTTTGGCGGTTTTGGGGATTTTGGGTTTCCTCTTTTTAAGATCAGCGAGGCCTTGCAAATGACCAAACTGACGTTATGGAAAAGCAACAGGCTGCTCAGAAGCCAAACCTTTCCGGTTCACTCCCAAAACCTGTACTCGGAGGTCATTCCCTACATCTCGCGCCGATCGCAAGCTTTCAGAGCCTCAGGTCCCGTAGGATTCTCGAGGCTTCCTTGGGGGAGCCTTAGGACTTAGGACCCCCCCCGCCACCTTGGACCACCCCCTTCAGAGATTCCATCATGTACCAGGCGCCACAAAAGCTTGGTGGTTCTCGGCCATCCGGTTCCTTGGCTTTTGAGCTTTTTAGTGTTTAGTGGTTGGATTTCCGTATTTCACACTCTAAAAGTTCGTCACTTTTGGCGGGCGATCTGATTAAACGGACAGCCCGGAAACCTTGGGCACCATCACTATTGGAGGGGCCCCACCCTCCAACAACTACTGTGGATGGAAAATTCTGCACCACCTAAGAATTTGTGGAATGATTCGATTCTCCTGTAAATCCTAATGAACAATGCTTCCCACGGTTTCAAAGTGGTGCGTTGGATGGATGTCGCAACCCTCCACAGAACTCGGACCCAACTCGGCAGGTCTACGACGTCACCAACTTCTACAAGGAGAAGGGCTGCGCGCAGGCCCTGGCAAGGAGCGATCGATTCGAGCGCCTCACCCTCTTCGTCATTTGCTGCTCGGCGAAGGGCCGGCTGGGGAGGCAGGGGGAGGCAGGGCGCAGGGGCACCCATGGTTTGGTGGCTTCTCTTCTCAGTCCAAAGCAAATCGACCTTTGAGTTTTTTGTCCAATTTTGGTCTACTTTTAGTAGAGGTGCCAAAAGGTGATCACCTTTTATTTCTGAAAAGAACCAGCCAGTTTGGGGTCCAAATCAGAATTTTCCTCCGTTCCCGGTGCCTCACTTGCAACCAAAGCGAATGGACTGGCGACCTTTTAAACTGTTGATTTTCCTGACTTGGTGTGTGTGTGCCATGTTTTTGGATTTGGACCCTCCAAATGTCTTAGAAAGCGGCCTGGATGTGGGTTCCACAAAAGCCAGCCCTGTAGGATACCCACAGGGTACTAAAAGAGTACTAAAAAGGAAGACAAGTTGAAATCCGCAAACAACAACGCATCCAAACCGTTTTCTAGAAAGAATATGGTTTTCCTTTTAGTTCCACTTATATCCGCAAAAACAGGGGGGTTATCCATATTTAGTCAAGTCTCCAAAAGGTTAGCCTTTTGTCTCAGGAAAAAATTAGGTTCCCCGCTCTTTTCGACCATTCTTTCGAAAGCCGACCGCCGTCTCCCCAAACGGTTTGGGAGGTTGTCGTTTTCAATCGGATCCCTGGAAACGGTCGGAAGGTATACCTAGGGTCCGGGCTGGGTGTCGATGTTGGCTCAAGGGGTGTTGGCTTGAGTGTGGTTCAGGGGATATACGTGAACTCGTGTCTGCGTAGCGTGTTTTTGAGGATGCCCTTCTTTGGGCGAGCCTGGAACAGTGTTTCGCTTGGGCTTCCCCAAGGTTCCCCTTGGTTTTTTTCTGGATTTCCTTCTCCTTTGGGTTTCCAATCGGTTTTTCTGGGGGTTTTCCTGGGGTTCCTGGTTTCGCTGGGTTGCGGCGCTGGCACTTCCAAAACGAGGCCTTGCCTTTATATATGGCTACGCTATTTGGTTCCCTGATGAAATGGGTGGCTTCTCCCTGACGTTCCATTTGCAGAAATTCAGAAAAGGGCGCCCTCGAAAAACACCCATTTGAGCGGATCTTTGGGGATTGAGCCGTCCAGAATTGATGCCCTTGTCGGAGAACCACGGAGGGTGGCGACTGAATCCTGCGAGCTGCTTGTCGGTAGTGGGGCAATTGTTTGTCAACTTTACTGCAGACAGAACAGGATGCCCAATGACGCCATGATTGCACGACAGAATGCAGCGCAACCGACGAAAAGCAGGGAAGGCATTCCGTGGTCGTGCTTTTATTGGAGTCACTTTGTGGGATTTCTACATCCACTCAGGTAACCCCAAATTGGTTTGGAGCCGAATCGGTGGTTTGGATTTGAACCCCTTGCGCACGTGAGAGTTTCCTATTTGCCATTCCTGGCCCGAATGAAAGCACCGGGCTTACCAAGTTGTGGGAAGCTGAAGCACGCAGCCTTCCGAATCGACCGTGGCATCACCTGCTGTGTCCAAAACCTCGGCCTTTCGCCGTTGGTGTGCGCGCGCCGAAGGGCATGGGGCATGGATGCAGTCTCGCTTGCTGAGGTTTGAATGCCATCTATATTGGAGTGGATGCTGACAACAATGATGCTGCTACCTTGATCGATGCCAGCTGCCAGCACATTGTGTGGAAAATGTGTTTAGTTGTTTGTTTGTTTGTTTTTTAATGGTTTCTTTGTTGTGTATATTTGCGGCTTCTTGCTTGCTTGTTTGATGGTTTGCTTGCGTGTACTTGCCGACGGGGCGCCTGGCTTTTCCCTTAGGTCTTGGAAGTTGTTGATCCTTTTCCGGGTGACCTTGGCTGCCTTTTTTCTGGACATATCCGTGGGAATTTTTACGCTTCGACTTGTAAAAGGAATTGCGTTTAAAGGAAAGCTGGATTTTGCCTTTAGGGAGACTCTGCAAGAACCAGTCTTTTAAAACATGTTCTTCTTCTTTTTTTTGAATGCCTGCGGGTAAAACTCACCCATGAATCAAGGCCCCTTAGTCCTCTAAATCAATGCTGATTGAAATGGGTGTGTGCTTTTTGAGGTACTCCTTTTGGGGCAGTACGGGTATAAAGAGACAGCCCCCCCAGCCCCCCCCCCCAAAAAAAAAGAAGGAACAGGAAGAGCAGAACACAAACTGAGAACAACTTTTTGGGGCCTCCCTATTTTAGGCATATGCCAAAACATAGTGCTTATCGCGCATGGGCAAGCATCATATTTGGCATGATGCGTGACCAAAAGCTGAAGACAGGGAACGAATCATGTGGTTCTTTGGTGTCGCTTGCCACGGTCAAGGTAGGAGTTGTCAACCCGCCAGGGATTCTATACACAGTGGCACCATGTGGCACCTGTTTTTTTCTTTTTTCTTTTTGGGTGCAAAGGGTTCCCCTTTTCTCCAGGGTCACTTAAGCAAATGGAGGTATATACAAAGGAAGCAGCCATGGCCAAGGCCCGCACTGGTCGCGAAATCCATCCGCACCATGTAAGAAGTGGTTTCTGATGACTTTCTGTAAATACCCTGACCTCCTGAGTTCATGAACTTGAAACTTTTTGGGGCCATTTTCGTGGTAAATATAAAGTTTGAACTTTTTTTGGGCCATCCACTCAGATACCAACGAACGATATGGTTCCCCCTGGTTGGAATGATTCTTTCCCTGTAAATGCCAAGAAATGATATGGTTTCCCCTGGTTTCCAAGTGGTGTAGGATTTCGTCCGTCCACAGTAGGTTCCTGCAGCTCAAAGGTTCCTGTAACGAACAATGGGTTCAACCCTGGTTTTAAAGTGGTGCGAAATGGATTTCGTCCATCCACAGTATGGCACCCCATGGTTGCACGGGCTTTCTCTGTCTTGAAGCGAACACTTCGAGAGATTCTCCACTTTGCTTTTGGGTCCCGGGAATTTCCCTTCAAGCCAGCATGCACAGGGTATGTTTAACTAGGTGTCCCAGTAGTGCCCTTTCTCACCCCTTTTTTGGGGAAGGTTCCCCCACTAAAATGGACCACAGAAAAAAAAGGGCACCCTTATTCCAACCTCTCTACTGGAGGACCTTGTTTAAGGATGTCTTGCCAAATCTTGCCAACATGGTTTTGGTTTGGCCTTTCTTGCTTCTCAAGAAGCAAGGCGGCCTGGCCGTATCAGCTGTGCGACAACCTCTTCTGCATCTTCTTCACGCTCCTTGGGCTTAAATATGTTCCAGTGAGTCCTTTCCTTAGTAGGTAGCTGACCCCGTTAAAAACCAGCTGGACATGGCTTAATGTTGATCCCTACAAATCAGCCCCCCAGTTTGTGAATAGGAGGGTGTTCCCAAAAGTGGTCTGATTCCCCACATTTCACCCAGGGAAAAGCACCCCCCGAGCAATACACTGGGGTTGATTAATAGGGGGTTAAAGGCAAAGCCATCTAATGCAAACCCTCTGCCCTTTTGTAGGTAACTAGGTCCTCCCTGTTTCTGTAGGTCTATTTTAGTAGGGGAGGCCCTCCCCCAAACAAGGGGAAAAGGGCACTACTAGGGGCGGCCTCGCAAAAAAAGGCTGCAGTGCCCCGTGGCGGCTCAGTCTTTGAACCGTGGCAAAAGCATCCCCACCCCCTTAAAAATGGAACTGCAGTGGTGGTTCCATTTTCCCCTTTTATGGGGAAGACTAGATAAATGGAATTGGGGACCCCCACCCGCCTCCTCCTGAAGGTAAAGGGGATGCAAAAGCCACTGCTCCTTGCAGCCAAGTGAACAGCAGATCATGCAAAGTTCCTGAAAGCGCATGGGGCTGTTGGACTGTTTTCTTGGAATGTTTGCGCGTCACTTCGCGGTTCCCTTAGCTATGCGTCGGGTCACATGGCTCAGGTCCGGGGTTGTGGGATCACTCAGGGTTGACCCAACTACTTCAGTGATACAAGTTGGAATCTTGTTTTTTGTTCTAGGTCCCCCAGTAGTGCCCTTTCTGTGGGTCAAAACCAATGGTACAATTTTGGGGTGCACCACCCATTTTAGAACCTATTTTAGTGGGGATTGAATCGGATGGATGTTCACTGGGGGTACGATTTGGATTTTGACCCATGGCCAAGTGGGCTCCATCTCCCCGCTCGGGGCATGGCATCGCATCCCGTGGCTCAGGTTTGAGCTGGCAGTACGCTTTGCCGCCTTTGAGAGCAAGCGCAACTGCATCAAGGACCATGGGCTGTGGGTCAAAGGAATGAGTCATTCGGTCGCCCGGCGCCCCATGGGCTCTCGAGTGATTCGGAGCATGTTCAAATGGCTGTGGGTCCAAAATCGGGTGGGGTCCCCTGGTAAATGGAAACATGGACAAAAAACGCGGTCCATATCCTGGTGGTTTAATGTTGACGATATCCCACATGGGCTTCACTCCCAATGGGAGCGGGAGCGGGGCGTTAAGACGAGCGATTCCATCCATTTGCCTATGTTATAGCGAGGTCCCCGATGCGCAATGCGGGGGGTATAACGAGCTCACCATGATAAAGGCCCCTTACTTGGCGATCCCTGAATTTGGACATAGTGTAGTCGCAGGGATGGCTAGATTTGTGAGCGTACCCTTTCTCAGTTGTCTTTAGGCGAATCGGCCGATCGAAATGACCGGACCTGGTTTTCCAAATTTTGGGTTCCCTTTTTAGGTAAGAGGTGCCAAAGGGTGATCCCCTGAGTCATTTCTGGGCCGCCTGAGTTAGGTTTTATCGTTCCCGGCCATCCGGCTCAACTTTTTAGTTCTTAGGTTCCCTTTTTTAAATTCATATACCTGGATCGCCAGTTGCTGCTTTTTTCCATGAACTTTGCCCCAAAAACCCAACAGTGACTGAAAAAAGCAGCAACTTGGCTAGCTAGGTATATAAATACAAATAAATACAAATATAGATATAAAAAAGCAAATATATATATATATATATAAACAGGTTTCACGTGGCTTTCTGGGCCCCACTTTGGGCTGAGAGCGGCTTCTCAGGCTTGGAAGTCACGGGAGCCGGGCCGGTTGTTTTGGGGTTTTGGGCCGTTTCGCCTTGGCTTTGTGTCAAACCCAAAGAAACTTCCCCAGAAAATTAGTTCTGTTTTTTTTAACACAACTGTTTGTTTTGTTTTGCGCCCGTTGTTTTCCACCAAGCCAGGCAAAAATATGTTTTGCTGGGGTCCTAATTCCAGCCAAGTAAGTTTGTTTTTTTTAAGCAAGAATACTGATAATAATGACAAATAATAATAGTACTACAACAAACAAGAAAAACGTGCAGTTTTGTTTTCCCCTTTGAACAAATGGTTTTGTTTTAGTTGTTTGGTGGGTTTTGTTTGTTTTGTTTATATATGTATACACTATATAGAAAACATATATGTAACAGGACAGCACCCTCAACCGCCTGGCTTTTTTTGCCACATCCCCAATATGTGTTTCTCAAGTTTTGCTTGGGCTTTGAAGGACATGTGGTTCGTCTTCGACTCCGTCCTCGCGCCTTGGGTTTGCGTGGTTTGAGTGGCAGGTGGGAAGTGTCAAATAGGGCCAGTTGTTGCTAGACCAATGTTGGCCTCATATTCAACCAACCGGTTTACTAATAGGGGGGGGTGGGATCACCACGACTGGGTTGAGGTGACGAGGTTTTCGAGGGACTCGATGGCAATATTGACCCCCATATTTTCGTCAGCCAACCAGTTTACTAATAGGGGGGCGGTTTTTGGCCACTCCAACAGTGGCCTGATTCCAACCACATGTCACCCAGGGAAAGCAGCCCCCCCTAAGAATAAGATATGGGGTCCATGAAGCTTAGTAGGAATCTTGGAATCCATGTGTGTGAGGGTGTGTCCACTTTTCATGGGGGGTTCATCATCTTTGGAGGGAGCGGCCCCCCATGAACAGGTTCAGCAATCCGGGATCCACAGTACCTTGACATCTTGACCTGCTGATTTTCCTGGTTTTGACTTTTAAGGCAGAAAAGCCTGTCCAGTCAATTGCGAGATCTCTGCTGTTCACAACTGGATGATTGGTTGCTGGTTGGTTGGGGTTTGGTTGGGGTTTGGTTGGGGTTGGTTGGGGTTGGTTGTTGTTGGGCGGCTTACCTTTTGAGGTGTTTTCCATGTTGACACAAAAGAACTTGTGCTCGCTCGACGGTTTGATGCGGAGAACCGACGGGGCGCACAGGTCCCAAACCTGCTTTGGAGGCGAGTTTTCACATTCTACCAGCCCATTGCTTAAGGAACAAATCCCCCTGTTGGTTGTAAAATCGAGTCTATCACAACTGGAAATACACTAGTCCTTCTTGTGCTTCGGGGACTTAAGTATATGCAGGCTACGGATATGGCTCTCAAGTTTATTGCAAGTGCTGTCCATTTGTGCGCCTGTGTATTTGCGCATTCGCGTGCACAAATCCGTGGCAGTTCGGCTCTGCTCACTTCCTCTCTCGCCCTCGCTCTCTCCCGTTGTCTCCGCTCTTTGTCTCTTTGTCTCTTGGTGTCGCTGTCTCTGTCTTCTCCCCCGGTAGAAAGGGAATTCACCATGGAGAGCTGCGCCCTGCGACTGCGGGCCTTGAATTTGGAGCCGCCCAACATCAATCAGATGAAGCAGATGGCGCAGCAGCGAGCGGTGAATGGCCGGATCCTTCATCCAGCGGGTGTCCCAAAGCATCTCTCCCGCCCAAAAGACCAAGTCGAGGCCAAAGCTCCGGAAGGCTGCCCAGATGCGAACTGAACCGATTGAAGACGTCAGAGGCCGCTGTGAGGCAAGGTCCCGTGACTGGACAGAATTCAAGGCAAGCTCCCGCTGCCAAAATGCCTTTCATTCAGCCGAAATAAGTCAGGGCTCCTTAAAAAATGCATTTTGCAAATTTGAAACATGGCTTTCTCCACCAAAATAAAGGGAAACCACCATTTACAAGGCAGAAGGCCAGCTCGCAGTATAGGCAGTGAGAGCCGGGGGCTCAGCGGCTTGGCTTGGGCGCATACCGTTTGCCGATCGGCCGCTTCGGCCGAAGGCCGCATTGATTGGCCCGCGACTTTTTGGACCTTGAGCCAGGTGGAATTCCATTCGAGGCATTTGGACCATGGACCTTTCTTGTTGGTAATGAGCCCAATGGGTCATGGGGTCCCTTAAAGAAAACCATTTTGGACCATGGGATGAGAAATGGAATGAGAAATGGAACCCCATCCCCAATGGTTTTCTTCAAGTCCCCGGGTTCATTCCGAAGGTCCCAACTTGCACCGGCAAGTTGGTTCTCCCGCAAAAGTCTAACACGAACCCGGATAAAACAAAAAAAACATTCTCACTTCCTGAGTTCATGAGCTGCTTAAACTTGTTGGGAGTACCATTTTAGTGGTATAAGTACGGTAGGGGGGGGGCATCCACTCAGCAAGAGAGCAATCATTTCCCACCAAACTCGCTCGAGTTCAATCCAAACTCGGGCTCCGGACCGAAACGTCCTGTTTCAATCGGAGGCGGGTGGTGTTAAAACCCGTGGGGGGCCCGTTCTTGTCTCCATCCCCAAGTTTTTGTATGCTTTTTGAACGCCCAAAGTGATATGCGGACAATCTGCGGGAACGATGGGCAAGATGTTATGGGAACTGCTTAAACCACCAATCCCAACGGGTGCAGTTGTCGGGTTGGAAAAACGAGAGCGGGCCTCCATGGTTTGCAGGCTGCATGGCTGTGGTTGCAAAAACTCGTCATGGTTTTCTGGGTCGCAGTGGTTGGGTTTGGTGTTGTGTGATTGTTCATTTCAACGAGGAAAAAGTTGCCACTTTCTGCAGGGCCCAGCATGTAGCCCGGCCCAGAGCAGAGATGCTGATTGCAAGCAGGCCTCATTTCCGAGGAGGTGCCTCGATACTCACCGGATTTTGAAAATGGTACGGTAACTTAATGAAGGAATGAGGATGCAATTTCTCGGAAGTGCGTAAGACATATTTTTGGTGTTGCAAGTCGACTGGTCTTCTTGTTGCTCAGATCGCCGAGAGGCGATTGCCTGGAGTGTCAAAGCCAGTCAGAAGCGTTTTTTGACGCTTTGTCTTTTTGGTGTTATGTGATTGTTCATTTCAACCAGGAAAAAGTTGCCACTTTCTGCAGGGCCCAACATTGTAGCCCGGCCCAGAGGAGAGATGCTGATTGCAAGCAGGCCTCATTTCCGAGGAGGTGCCTCGATACTCACCAGATTTTGAAAATGGTACGGTAACTTAATGAAGGAATGAGGATGCACCCCCTCGGAAGTGCGTAAGATTTTTTGTTGTTGCAAGTCGACTGGTCTTCTTGTTGCTCAGATCGCCGAGAGGCGATTGCCTTGGAGTGTCAAAGCCAGTCAGAAGCGTTTTTGTTGACGCTTTGTCTTTTTGGTGTTGTGTGATTGTTCATTTCAACGAGGAACAAGTTGCCACTTTCTGCAGGGCCCAGCATTGTAGCCCGGCCCAGAGCAGAGATGCTGATTGCAAGCAGGCCTCATTTCCGAGGAGGTGCCTCGATACTCACCGGATTTTGAAAATGGTACGGTAACTTAATGAAGGAATGAGGATGCAATTTCTCGGAAGTGCGTAAGACATCTTTTTGGTGTTGCAAGTCGACTGGTCTCCTCGTTGCTCAGATCGCCGAGAGGCGATTGCCTGGAGCGTCAAAGCCAGTCTGGTCCGCTACGCTGAAAACTATTGTGGCCTCGAATGCCGTGTGATTTGAATTGATGGCTGCGGCATAGGCAACTTTGAAAGCGACATGCCAATTGGTGAGCCCCTTTTTTGACGCTTTGTCTTTTTGGTGTTGTGTGATTGTTCATTTCAACGAGGAAAAAGTTGCCACTTTCTGCAGTGCCCAGCATTGTAGCCCGGCCCAGAGCAGAGATGCTGATTGCAAGCAGGCCTCATTTCCGAGGAGGTGCCTCGATACTCACCGGATTTTGAAAATGGTACGGCAACTTAATGAAGGAATGGGGATGCAACCCCTCGGAAGTGCGTAAGACATTTTTTGGTTGCAAGTCGACTGGTCTTCTTGTTGCTCAGATCGCCGAGAGGCGATTGCCTGGAGTGTCAAAGCCAATCAAAAGCGGTTGTCAGCTCCATTGCGCTGAAAACCAAAAGGAGCATTTTGGGGGTGTACTTGAATCTGCGGACCGAAACGGGTCCAATTTGCTCACCTTTTTCATCGGACAACTCACATTCCCCTCCCCATTTTGTGTATGCACGTGTGTTTGTGCGTGAGTTTGTGTGTGTGTGTGTGTGTTTTGCCCGGCCGTTTTTGAAGGGAACCTGCGGAACCTGTACTGTTGTTGGTTACGGTTGTTTGCACTTTCGATTTGTTGCCAACCTGATGGTTCATGGTTAGTAGTGCTTGGCCCAACCAAAAGGGTCTGTCCTTTTTTTTGTTTTCATTTTGGGGGGGGGGGGCGCACATTTTCCCTAAAGAACCGGACACGTGTTTTTCCTTGTTGGTTTCACGTTTACAGCCACAACAAATTGGTTCCCCAAGAAGGACATGTCCCAATGGCCCATTTGCTGACCTGGCAGTGGGTTGTGGGTTTCCTCGGTTCAAGCGCTTTTTTGAGTTTCCTCTAATTCTTTTAAAGTAATTAGAGAGAACAGTTTTCGGTATAAGCCAGTGGAGCTCGCAACCAAGACTCGTCAACTGCGCAAACTATTTGTTCAGCTTGTAAAACTGCACTTTGCGTACTCGACTTGTTGCTACAAAGTTGCGATTTTCCAGCTAAAGCTAGAAACCTGTACTTTGCGCGCTAGCCTTGTACTACAAAGTGGAATTTTCGAGCTGAAGCTGCCAACCTGTACTTCGCGCACTAAGCATGTACTACAAAGTTGCAATTTTCCAGCGCGTACTAGACTTCTAAGCAACGCTTCTAAGCAACACTTTCAATTCACACTTTTTAGCGACCCTTTTGAGCGACACTTCTGATCAACACTTCTTGAGCGACACTTTCTCTGATCAACACATCTGAGCAACACTTCTAATCAACACTTCTAATCAACACTTCTGACGACACTTCTGAGGGTCACTTCTGAGCAACACTTCTGAGCAGCACTTCTGATCGAAGCTTCTGATCCACACTCCTGGTAGACACTTCTGAGCAACACTTCTGACCGACACTTCTGGTCGATACTTCTGAGCGACACTTCTGCACAACACTTCCGGTCGAAAACTTTGAGCAACGCTTCTGATCGAGCCACACTTCTGATCGATACTTCTGAAGGACACTTCTGCGCAACACTTCTGATCGACACTGTTGCTCCACACTTCTGATCGACACTTGTGAGCGTCATTTCTGTCAAACACTTCTGTTCTGACCAACCCTTCCGAGCAACACTTCTGATCGACACTTCTGAGCAACACTTCCGACCGACACTTCCGAGCAGCACTTTTGAGCAACACTTCTGACCGACACTTCGGAGCTACACTTCTGAGCGACACTTCTGACCAACGCTTCTGATCGACATTTCTGACCGACACTTCTGATCGACACCTCTGACCGACACCTCTACTCGACAGTTCTGATCAACACTTCTGACAACACTTCTGAGGGTCATTTCTGAGCAACACTTCTGAGCAACACTTCTGATCGACATTGCTGATAGACACTTCTGGTAGACACTTCTGACCTACACTTCTGATCGACACTCCTGGTAGACACTTCTGAGCGACACTTCTCATCGACACGTCTGACACTTCTGCACAACATTTCTGATCGAATTCTTTGATCAACACTTCCGAGCAACACTTCCGACCGACACTTCCGAGCAACACTTTTGAGCAACACTTCTGATCGACACTTCGGAGTTGCACTTCTGAGCGACACTTCTGACCAACGCTTCTGATCGAGATTGCTGATTGACACTTCTGAGCCACACTTCGGACCGACACTTCTGACCCACACTTCTGACCAACAACTCTGAGCAACACGCCTGATCAACACTTCTGATCCACACTGCTCATCGACACTTCTGAGCGACACTTCTGAGCAACACTGCTGAACTGACACTTCTGAGCGACACTTCTGAGCAACGCTTGAGACTGACACTTCTGCGCGACGCTTCCGAGCAACACTTCTGATCGAAACTTCTGAGCAACATTTCTGATCGACACTTCTGACGCACACTTCAGAGCAACACTGCTGATTCGACACTGCTGATCGACACCTCTGACCGACACCTCTACTCGACAGTTCTGAGCAACACTTCTGATCGATTCTTCTGAACAGCACTTCCGAGCAACACTTCTGAGCAAACACACACACACACATGTGTATAAGCGTCGCTTGTGAGCGACGCTTCTGAGCGACACCTCTGAACACACTTCTGGGCAACACTGAGCGACACGTCTGAGCGACACTTCTGAAAACACTTTGAGCGACACGGCTGAGCCACATTTCCCCCACACGCATCAGCAACGCTGCTGAGCGGCACTCCTGAACACATATCTCCGCGACGCATCTGAGCGACACTTCTGAACGACGCCTCTTTTCAATGACCTTTACCCCTGATCAACATTTTTGAGCACGCTTCTGATCGAAACTTCTGAGCGACACTTCCGCGCAACACTTCCGATCGAAGCTTCTGAGCGAGACTTCCGAGCAACACTTCTGATTGATACTTCTGAGCGACACTTCTGAGCAACACGTTTGATTGACATTTCTGAGCGACACTTTTGAGCGACACTTCTGAGCAACACTTCTGATCGACACTTCTGAGCGACACTTTTGATCCGCACTTCTGATCGACACTTCTGAGCAACACGTCTGATCCACACTTCTGACCGACAGTTCTGAACAACACGTCTGATCAACACTTCTGACAACACTTCTGAGGGACACTTCTGAGCAACACTTCTGATCGACACTTCTGATCGACACTTCTGCATAACACTTCTGAGCCACGCGTCTGATCGATACCTCTGAGGGGCACTTCTGTGCAACACTTCTGAAGGACACTTCTGCGCGACACTTCTGGCACACACTTCTGAGCAGCACTTCTGACCGACACTTCTGATCGGTAACACTGAGCGACACTTCTGCACAAGACTTCTGATCGGAAACTCTGAGCAACACTTCTGAGCCACACTTCTGATCGATACCTCTGAGGGACACTTCTGAGCAACACTTCTGATCGACACTTCTGGTAGACACTTCTGCTGACGGACGCTTCTGAGTAACACTTGAAAGCGATTCGACCCACCCAAATTGCGCAGAGAGTTCACTTTGCATTTTCAATTTGCGCGCCGCGCCACAGCGAGAGCGATTCGACCCACCCAAAGTGCGCAGAGGGTTCACTTTGCATGTTCAACATGTGCACAGCACCACAGCGAGAGCGATTCGACCCACCAAGTGCGCACAGGGTTCACTTTGCATTCAAATTGGATTTTGAAAAAGTGCACCGCGCCACAGCGAGAGCGATTCGACCCACCCACAGAGGGTTCGCTTTGTATTTTCAAGAAGTGCACCGCGCCACAGCGAGAGCTACTTGACCCACCCAAAGTGCTGCGCCTGCCACGACATCGGCGCACAAGATCGAAAGTACTGCGCCTACCACGAAATCTGCACAAAAAGCTCGAAAGTGCTGCGTCTGTCACAAAAATCACGCAGCACGCTCAAAATGCTGCGCCTGCCACGAAATCAGAAGTGACAACGCACCGCGCGCGGAAAACTAGCGCGGGACTGTAGCGCCAGAATGATTTCGACCGATTTCTTGCAAACCTGCAGTCGTGAAACGAGCCGATTGTACGACAGGGCCAACGAAAACGACACTCCAGCAAGCGCTTGCGCGAGCATTCCAAGCAAAACACCTCAAAACGACGGCCCCTGAAATGCGAACCCCACTGCATTTGCAACGCAAACGTGAAGCCTCACGAAGCAATGCGCCTGCGCAGCGAAACGGCACGTCGAGCTTGAGAAGCTACGATTCGCGCACAGGGCCAACGAAAACAGCGCATCACAAGTCATCAAACTCACGCGTTCTGCGCTTCCCCACTGGGAGAGGCGTAGCGCAATCATACGAACGGTTGCGGACGGTTGCACAACATCCGGCGAACAACGCTTCACCCCCAGACCCCCAAGATGAAACGAGATACCTATGCTACGCATTCGGGAAACATCCAACAATATCAAGAGAAAGCCCACGAACCCGAATGCACATCACTTTGCGCAATCCCAAGAAAATAGTTAGAGAGAACATTTTTCGGTACAAGCCAGTGGGGCTCGTGTCAACTCAACTGCGCGAACTTTTTTTAAGCTTGTAAAACTGTACTTTGCGTACTCGACTTGTTGCCACAAAGTTACGATTTTCAAGCTGGAGCTGGACACCTGCACTTTGCGTACTAGACTTGTACTACAAAGTTGCGAGTTTCGAGCTTCGCGCACTATAGTTGTACCTACAAAGTTGTGATTTCGCAGCCGGTGCTGGAAACCTGCACTTCGCGCACTAGATCGCGTACTATACTGGTGCTACAAAGTTGCGATTTGCAATGTAGAGCTGGAAACCGGTATTTCGCGCGCCAGACTTGCACTACTAATATTTGCAATTTTGGCTAGGGCTGGTAGCCTGTACTTCGCGTACTAGACTTGTACTACAAAGTTGTGATTTTCTAGCTAGAGCTGGAAGCGCCTGTACTTCGCGTACTAGACTTGTACTACAAAGTCGAGATTCTCAAGCTGGAGCTGGAAACCTGTACTTCGCGTACCAGACTGGTACTACAAAGTTGCGATTTGCAATGTAGAGCTGGAAGCCTGTACTTCGCTTACTAGACTTGTACTACAAAGTTGTGATTTTCTAGCTAGAGCTGGAAGCCTGTACTTCGCGTACTAGACTTGTACTACAAAGTCGAGATTCTCAAGCTGGAGCTGGAAACCTGCACTTCGCGTACCAGACTGGTACTACAAAGTTGCGATTTCTCAGCTAGAGCTGGACACCTGTACTTCGCTCGCTAGACTTGTGCTACAAAGTGGCGGTTTTCGAGCTGGAGCTGGAAACCGGTACTTCGTGCACTAGACTTGCACTTCAAAGTTGTGATTTTGCAGAAACCTGTACTTCGCGTACTATATTGTGCCACAAAGCTGCGATTTTCCAGCTAGACCTGGGAACCTGTACTTCGCGCACTAGACATGCACTACAAAGATGCGATTTTCCAGCGCGCGCTAGACTTCTGAGCAACACTTCTGAGCAACACTTTTGACTGACACTTCTGAGCGACACATTTGAGCGACACTTCTGGCTGATCGACACCTTCTGACCGACACCTCTAACCGACAGGTCTGAGCAACACTCCTGATCGATGCTTCTGATCAGCACTTCCGAGCAACACTTCTGAGCAAACACGCGCAAACATGTATAAGCGTCGCTTGTGAGCGACGCTTCTGAGCGACACCTCTGAGCACACTTCTGGGCAACACTGAGCGACACGTCTGAGCCACTTTTCACGCACACACACGCATCAGCAACACTGCTGAGCGGCACTCCTGAACACGTATCTCAGCACACATCTGAGCAACGCTTCTGAGCGACACTTCTGAGCGGCACTTCTGAGCGATGCCTCTGAGCAATGTGGGTACTCCAACACTTTTTGAACGCACTTGTGATTGACACTTGTGAGCGACACTTCTGAGTAACACTTTTGACTGACATTTCTGAGCGACACTTTTGAGCGACACTTCTGAGCAACACTTCTGATCGACACTTCTGAGCGACACTTTTGATCCGCACTTCTGGTCGACACTTCTGATCGACAGCTTTGAGCAACACTTCTGGGCCACACTTCTGATTGACACTTCTGAGCAACACGTCTGATCCACACTTCTGACCGACAGTTCTGAACAACACGTCTGATCAACACTTCTGACAACACTTCTGAGGGACACTTCCGAGCAACACTTCTGATCGACACTTCTGATCGACACTTCTGGTAGACACTTCTGCGCAACACTTCTGATTGACGCTTCTGAGCGACACTTCTGCACAACACTTCTGATCGAAATCTCCGAGCAGCACTTCTGAGCCAGACTTCTGATCGATACTTCTGAGGGACACTTCCGCGCGACACTTCTGGTCGGCACTTCTGAGCAACACTTCTGAGCAACACTTCTGAGCAACGCTTTTGATCGACACTTCTGGTAGACACTTCTGCTGACGGACGCTTCTGAGCAACACTTCTGAGCAGCACTTCTGGTCGACACTTCTGATCGACACTTCTCCAAAAGGTCGCTCGACACGTCTCTAGTGTCAAAATGTGCGCCGCTCCACAGCGAGAGCGATTCGACCCACCCAAAGTGCCAAGAGAGTTCACTTTGCATTTTCAAAGGGTGCGCCGCGCCACAGCGAGAGCGATTCGACCCACCCAAAGTGCGCAGAGGGTTCACTTTGCATCTTCAAAAAGTGCACTGCGCCACAGCGAGGGCGATTCGACCCACCCAAAGTGCGCAGAGGGTTCACTTTGCATTTGAAAAAGCGCACCGCGCAACAGCGAGAGCGATTCGACCCATGCAAAGTGCTGCGCCTGTCACGACATCGGCGCGCAAGCTCGAAAGTACGGCGCTGCCGCGAAATCTGCACAAAATGCTCTAAAGTGCTGCGCCTGCCACGAAACCTGCACGGAAAGCTTTAAAGTGCTGCGCCTGTCGCGAAAAATCACGTTACAGCGACATGCAAAGCGCTCAAAATAAAATGCTGCGCCTGCCACGAAATCAGAATTGACAACGCACCGCGCGCGGAAAACTAGCGCGGGACTGCAGCACCAGAATGATTTCGACCGATTTCTTGCAAATCTGCAGTCACGAGCCGATTGTACGACAGGGCCAACAACAACGACACTCCAGTAAACGCTTGCGCGAGCATTCCAAGCAAAGCACCTCAAAACGACGGCCCCTGAAACGTGAACCCCACTGCATTTGCAATGCAAAGGTGATCCTCACGAAACACTACGCCTGCGCTGCGCAACAAGACACGTCGAGCTTGAGAAGCTACGATTCGCGCACGGGGCCGACGAAAACAGCACATCACAACTCATCAAACTCACGCGTTCTGCGCTTCCCCACTTGGAGAACCATAGCGCAATCATACGAACGGTTGCGGACGGTTGCGAACGGTCGCGGGCGGTTGCACAACATCCGGCGAACCAGGCTTCACCCCCAGACCCGCAAGATGAAACGAGATCCTTATGCTACGCATTCGGGAAAAACAAACAAGCAAACAAGAACAACAACACCGCAAAAGCAAAAACGCCGCTGGTTCGTAAGTTGGGCCCATGGCATTGCCAGGCTCAACTGTGCATGAAGGGTTCTTGACTTTGGCCGTGGCATGACCTAGGTCCCCCAGCTAGGTGCCCTTCTCACCCCTTTTTTGGGGGAGGGTTTCCCTACAAGTAATAAGTGAGGGGTTTACTGTCAGGGTTCGGCATTGCCCCTTTTTGGTGGTAGGGAAACCGAGGAAAACCGATTTTTTTTTTTTTTGGGGGGGGGGGGGGGGCGGGGGTTTGGGACCCCAAGAAGAAAACATATTCAGTTTGTGGCTTGGATTTGGATGTTCGGGTAGCTCCGTGTCCCAAGGGAGCTGGGAGCCACGTATGACAGAAATGGATCCCTCCATTTCCCAGAGAAAGGCCACCTAAACCGATGGATTTCAACTTCTGGATTTGCAAATCCAGCGACCCCTGGTTTGGAGCCCGGTTTGGCTTCGTTTTATTTCCGAGGATGTTTTTTGGGACAGGGCCCGCAAAAACCTCCCGGCCCCGGCGGGCGCCAACCAACGGGCGGGAAGCGGAAGTTCAGCCTCTGGCCGTTTTACTCCCAACCAGAATTAGCCATTTTTTTTGCTTTTGTTTTGCTTTTCTTACCTCTTAAAAACACAACTTTTTGTGTAACATGGGCTATATGTCTGTAAAAGATGAGAACTTCCCCAGGTTGCTTGGAGTTTTAAGGGGTAAGTTTGTTGGGGTCCCCATTGCTTTCCACGAACCAGGCGAAAAACTATTTTTTTGCTGGGGTCCCTTTTTTCCAGCCAAGTTTAGTTTTCCATCACTGTCCCCTTTGCTTGGAGATTCGGTCCTTG
>CAUJNA010003527.1:397500-400000 GCA_963377175.1 Effrenium voratum | reverse complement strand
GGTCCCTCTAAGGGGCAACTGAGGAAAAAGGACCTGTGACTTCAGGCGATTTTTTTGGGAAAGCCCGGGTTTTTCCCTAAAGCCAGCCGAAAGCTGTGGCTGGGCTGGTGTGTTTCTTTGCTTGGGAAACCCCCTGTCTCGGTTAGGCTGAAAGCCGAGGGAAACCAAGGGCGAAACCAGCTGTCTGCGCCCCATGCGCGCGCCCGAGGCTACGTCAGCGGCGTGGACCCCGTGGATTGCAATCAAATCACCTTCGACCGCTTGGAGGGCAACGAGATCAGCATGAGCCTCGGCTCGAGCCAGCGCCATGATGGACGGGTCTTGTCAATCAGCGATTCCGCGAAGCCGGGGGCAGAGACCTGAAAGGGTTTTCCAATTTGGGGAATTCCCATTTGGCCATGGGGCATAACCTATGGCTTCATTTTGGAGGTGGATGAACATCCATTTGCCACCTATTTTGATGTGTTTCACCAGAGGCCAGCGGCTCAGGCTTCTTGTGGCCAGCAGTGTGTAGACGACCATTGGACAAAAGGTCGAGACTTTTTTTGGAATTGCTTTTCAGAATGTAGCACGTGTTATGTTCCCCCGTTGGTTTGAAAGGGGATAGATCACTACTGGACATATTTGTTTGTCCAGAAGGCTAACATGTCTTGTCTGCCTTTTTTCCCCTTCATTCTACCTTCACCGAGCTCGCAACTGTCACTTTTGGAGGCCCTAAGTCTGGCCAAATCTTTTCGGGGCCCTAAGTCTGGCCAAGAAGAAGTGCTGTGTGGGTGGGTTCGATCTGAGCCACACTTTGCTTCCCCAGAATTAGCTCCCCTTTTTGTTTTTTTTTTTGCTTTTTTGGGTTCCCTTTGTTTTCCACTAACCAGGCAAAAAAGATGATTTTTTGCTGGGGTCCCTTTGTTCCAGCCTAGTTTAGAGGGTGCAAATTTCCAATGTCAAGTGGCAAGGGGTCAATCCACGTCTTTGGATCATCCTCCTCGCCGGGTCCCTTACCAGTTCATCTATGGCTCCATTTTCCCCAGTGGAAGCGGAACAGATATCTGGAATTGGGGACCACACGCCACCCTCCCCCTGAACCTCCCTCCCTTAAGGTAGGGGGGAATACTGGATCCTGTCGAATAAGCAAGTGGGTGTGTCTTTTCTAGATAGGGGAATCCTCAACATGGCTTCGGTGTTCCTTTTGGTTTCGCTTGAAAGCAGCCAAAAATCAGGTACCAACTCCAACTAAAGTGCAGATCTCCTGGTGGTTTTCAAGGTAAACTTAGCTGAAAAAACCGGGAAGCTTGTAGGGTGGCTTCAGTAACAAATACTTGTGCCCTCAAAACAAAATCCTTAACCGAAAGAATGCTGTTCCCAAGCGGAACGTCCCATTCTGGGGTTCCCAAGCGGCAAGTGTCGGGCTGACGCGTTTTCGACAGCGCTTTGCCAGCCGCGCGCCGCGCGCCGCGCGCCGCGAGGCTGGCGATGTTCACCTGTCATCCCAGCTGGGCCTTGGATTTCTGGTACGGCGTGGTGGGGGGCGCCCAGCCTTTGCAGCGCCTGCGGCAAGAAAAAAAAAGCTGCCGGGGGGGGGGGGGGCGCGGAGTTGTTTTTTTTTGTTTGGGGGGGGGAGGTTTTCTTTCCGGGGGAGGGGGGGTTCTTCAAGGCTTCGAGGGCCTAAGGGCCCCAAGGCTCACTGCTTGAAGGCCTTTGGGCACGGGGCCAAGGAGAAAAATGCGCATTGCCGCACAACCAGCACGAGCCACCCGAGATTTCTGGGTGAATTAGAACGCCCTCACCCCAAATGGTGGTTGATGGGGGGAATGGCCCCCCAACCGCCTTATTTCAGATTTGTGTGGAATGTGGGTAGAGAGCCCCTTTCGGGTTCGTTGACTCACTGGATGCCGCCCCTTGAGGCGACTTGGGGAAGCCCTGGTTGAGTAGATGTTTAAAGTTCCCCCCTTGGTTTTTTCAATGTGTTCAGGGGATCGGCTCACTGGAGATTTGTTCTCGTGTTTTCCATCGACGTGTTTTGAGCAACGCTTAAAGTAATTAGTGTGGTATATGGGGAACATTGGGAGCATAGGAGTAGGTCCATTTGTTTGACCACATGGTTTCAGCTCGGTTCTTTCCATTTACTGGCCTACCTGTCCAAAAGGACCAGGGTTTTGGTGCCACTTGTTGTTTTCGAGTTGGTCAGCTTCATGGAAGGTCTTTGCCATCCTTTTGATGTTTTCGAGTTGGTCAGTTTCATGCATTTTGTTTGAAGACTGCCATCCTTTTGAAAAGCCTCTTGTTCGCTTCCATGCGCAGACTCCCTGAAATTAGATGAAAGGATGCATTCGGGCCAGCTCAAACAATAAAATTTACTAGCTGGTTCTGAGAGGACTCCGGATGCATCCTACGTAGGCTGTGAATGACGCTTTCTACTGGTTGCGTAGAATGGTGACTGGGGATGGACGAAATCTTCACCGCCTAAGAAACCCTGATGATCCCCCCTGTAAATACAAACTAA